>JASPKZ010007163.1:0-600000 GCA_030220185.1 Diploptera punctata
CTGAGTTTATGGTAGAGAGATGATCCAGTTACCGTTCGTAACTAGTCCCAGATTTGGAAGCAGATGTCTGGTTATTGAGTGCTAACATGCCTGTTTTCAGGTTTACATTGGATGTTACTGTTGTTATTTGATGCCAGAGGAAGACATTTATGAGACCGGACGTACCCTCCATGGATCTAGAGATTGAGTTATTGTTTATATCAGGGCACATCCGATACTTTTGAAACAATCAATATTGTATTAATTAAGTGATTAGTAATTGTATTAATCGGCCGCGGTGGACTAGTGGTTATTCTCCTTGCCTCTGGTCCCGAGGGTCGCGGGTTCAAACCCGGTCGGGGTCGATGGATTTTTTAGGACGGAAAAATCCAAGGAACAAGTCCTCCGGGAGGTACTTTAAGCCGTGGGTCCCGAGTCTGAAGATTTTCAGGCTCGTAAAAAATCCTTAAGCCTGAATGAAAAGGCCTCTAAGCAAAATCTACCGAATTTTCCCATCTAAGTACTGCCTTGATTTCCTGGATGTCAGTATGAGGCGGAACGCTGACCACGGACCACTCAAGTGACATCTATACGAAAATAAGTGTACTAAAATTAGTATGGTTCAAATTCTTCCCTGTAGGGGGAGAGCGCCTAAATCTCTGTAAAGGGAAAACATAGGCTTACAATACAATACAATTAAGTGATTGTAGTAATTAAGTGACGAGTATGTTTATGAAGTTGGCCACGGTGGACTTAGTGGTTATGCTCCTTGCCTTCGGTCCCGAGGGTCGCGGGTTCAAACCTGCAGGGTCGCGGGACTTAATTTTTAGGATGGAAAAATCCAAGGAGTAAGTCTTCCGGGAGGGACTTTAAGCCGTGGGTTCCGAGTCTGGAGATTTTCAGGCTCGTAAAACATCCTTAAGCCTGAATAAAAAGACTTTTGAACAAAAGTTACCGACCTCAAAGTCCTAGTAAATCCTTATTTGCCTGTTAGATGTCTCATTGAGTCGGTGTGTTGACCGCATGCTATTCATGACATCTATGAATAAATAAGGTAACTAAAAATTAATTTGGTCCAGTAAGTCCTAACAAAGGACAGGCTGTGGCTCAGCAATGGGTTACGCCATTTAGACAGATATTTATGAAACGAACCAGTTTTATAATTTGAATACCAGCATCTTAAATACCATATAAAGTCAAGTCTCGTACTGATATTTATATTCGATCATTCATCTAACATTAAAGTAAACTTAGATCAGATTTTTTTATTCTACTATCACCATGTTTCTTCTGAAACAAACGTTTTCTTGGTCTGACATAATCCTCAGGAGGTCTTGTCCATTGTTGTCTTCAGTCATTTGTTTTATATATGTAATGTTTTGTTTTGAATATTTTGAAAATTTCATGACTCGGTTTTATGCAATGAATTTATTATAAATAGAGTTTAATTTTAAAACGTTAAAATGTACTTACTTTTATATTGTTATGCAAATAATATTAAACACATTAAATACAGTTCTGTTTTAAACAGTTATGAAATTCTCTTAAAACTGACATTTTGTGCAAAGAATAATAACACAATTTTGTTTAAATATCAATAAAAATTCCCATTGTTACAAGGGGATCTTCCGATTGGTGGAACACCAGCACTTTAATGAACAAATGCACTTTAAGGAGGTTCACTAAAAGACAACAATTAGACTACAATTACTACATTCCGCCATGATCGAAATAAAACAAATAATTTAATCTTATTGAGGGGAAAGGGTACTGAAAATATGCTACTGTATAATTTTACCACGGCTAATTTACACGTATTTCATTAAGTTCTTTACATCAAAGTAGTGTACTGCGCTACACGGATGGGTTGAAATATTTATCCCCGAGTCAATTGACGATATATTTTATTTTATATCATGTTCAATGACTTCCATTTTATTAAATTATAACACTCTGTAAAGAAAACATCTGGTTTACTATTACGATGCTTACTTCAGGGTCGCCATTCGGACCGTGATATCAAGTATGGAGGGAGCTTTGAGTGATGATTAAGGAATTCCACAATTTTGTTATAAATATCATCATCATCTTCCAGGGATTAAGCTTGTTGGCTCGTTTCGGTTTCATGAAAGCTAGAATTGTTAAAATTGTTCAGACCATCTTCTGTGTGGGCGATCTACATTCTCCTTCCGCGCGGTTTATAATTTTATTTCGTTCTAAATAAATATAAAAAAGCAAGCACATTTCAAAATGCTGTAATTGAAATATTATATAGAGAGATATTAAATGTATGCTAAATTTAATTCAACAATAATTATCGTGGCGTCTAATTAATTATTGGCCGTGAACAACTTTCAATTTTCTACCAATTGTGCCAATGTAAGGTAGGCCTATGCATAGTTGTTTTCTATATATTGAAAAGGTTTCTATTTATGGTAATATGTGTTGAACGGATTTTAATGGTTCTTCACTTTGTACACAAGTTAGAACATATATCTACCGACAAACTTTCACAGAGTGTTCAGGGACCTATGATCTCCGGTTATTTATTATACAGTGCGATCAGCATAGCATTGGACAACAGATGCGGTGGGGTTTGTGCTGTGCGGCGACGAAGGCTTACACGTGCAGACACGGGACTTGAAGTGCGCAGACTCAGCACCCAAGAAAAATCACACAAAAAAGTATTCTCATAAATAAAATTCTCGCATATTCCGCTAAAAAAAATTAATGCAAGTCCCCCTCTTCTATACTCTACATTAAAACCAGATACTAATTCCGATCCAGTATATAAGCACATGCCATGCGTTCACAGTCGCAGTCAGATGGATTGCTTCGAGTGGATAAGGTGCTCGCTCGCTTTTCTTGCGTACAGAATGGCGTGTGTATAAGATATTTCAATTTGAAAATGTATACCTTATAAAACAGGCGTGTATAAGTGTAAACTGTATAATGGCTAATAATTTTGCTACCGAACAACGTGTATTTATTTATGATCAATATTTGTTAACTCAATCTGCCAGCCAAATACGAAGACTTTTTAAAACACGATTCCCGGGTGTAAAAATTCCGTCACGTTCAACAGTCAATAATCTGTATAATAAATTTTATAAATATCAAAAATATATGGACAATGAAGATGAACAGTTCCAGCACCTGCTTCAATAAAGTTGGTAAGTACGACAATTTGTAAAATAGTTACAAAAAATGTATGTGGTTGTATCACCGCGATCCTACGCTGTCCTTTTCCCGCCGCGAGTGTGTCAGCAGTGTATAGTGAAATCCCCGCATCTGCTGTCCAGTGCTATACTTATCGCAGTGTAGATGTAATGTGTTGACACTATAGACAACTAGCATGATCTTTGGACATTAAAAAGATGTGTTCTGACAGATTATAAATAAAATATACTGCACATAATGAAGTAAGTAAAAATAAAATTCATACTAATCAAGGAGTTAAACAAGGATGCAGTATCTCTCCAGTTTTGTTTAATCTATACATCAATGATATAATAAAAAAATGGAACGAAGAAACAAATAAAGGAATAAAATTAGATAAAACACACTACTTGAAAACATTCTTATACGCTGATGACCAGGTAATAGTAGCAAATACGGAAGACGAGCTTCAAAGGAATATTTTTAAATTACATAATATATGTGAACAATATAATCTCAAAATATCCATAGAAATAACTAAGGTAATGGCATTCCAAGGGAAAAATCAAATCAGATCCAAAATAGTAATAGGAAACAAAATCATAGAACAGTTGAACCATCTCAATTATCTAGGATGTGACATTTCATTTAATTATGATAATGATATAACTAATAAAATAGCAAAATTCCAGGGAATATGTGGTACAATAAAACGACCACTAAATAATAAAACAACAAGAGAGACCCAATTGAAATTTTATAAAACGTTGGCAGTACCGGTACTGCTCTATGGATCAGAAGCCTGGATACATAAGAAACAAGATTTAAGTAGGATAACGGCGGCAGAAATGAAATTTCTGAGATCTGTTAAAGGGTGCACTAAGGAAGACAGAATCAAGAACACAGAAATAAGACAGGAACTTGAAATATTTGCAATAATTGATAAAATAGATACATATAGACAACAATGGAAGCAACACATAGACAGAATGAATGAAAATAGATTTCCAAAACAAATAATAAAATACAAACCTAAAGGTACCCGAGATGTGGGCAGACCTAGAAAGAGATGGGCTGAAGTCGGAACGGGTCAAAAGACCTAATCCATGAATGCAGATGATGATGATATACTGCACATTTCGATAATAAATTACTAAACTAAACGATAATAATCCAATTAAAATTGCAATTTTGTATGGTTTAAACCAGAATTAAAAAGTCACTGAATATCAACTAATTATCGCCTGACGTAGGTAGTATAAAGTTCGTAATTAAAATACAGACAATACAGTTTACCAGGATCATGGTGGTCGGCATTCCGAGCAGCTTCTTTAAACTTTGAAACAGTAGCCTACATAAGATATTGAAGAGAACGGAGTTTATTTTACAGTGCAATTTTAACAAAAAACGTTTTTTTTTCATTACTCATGTAATATCCATCCATTCATAGTAATTCTGCCCGAAGTCAGGTCTTTCACAGCAATCATAGCTTTTCATGCTATAATTTTCAGCTTTACTAGGGAATTATAGGTGTGGTAGCCTCCCGTTGCTTTCCACACCGGTGAAGGATGATAATGATGATGATAATGGCCGGATGATTTTCGGGGACCGTTGGGCCCTACGCTTCCTGACATTTGTCTTACAGCTGAGGAAAACACCCCCCAAAAGACCTCACCCAGGAGATTGTCCCGACCGTGGATCGAACCCGGGCCCGCTGCGTGACAAGGCAGCAAGCTACCTCGAGACCACAGCGGCATTCAATATAATAATGTTATATTTAAATTAATGAATACAGGCAAGCTAACTTATACAATTGTTAATACAACTAAACAGAAACAAATTCTACCTAAAATTTTGGGTTCAATACCGACTCAGAAAAAAAATTAGTTGTTTAAGTTTTAGGATATAAAATATTTATAGCCTCAAATTATCGCTTAACTCTTGGTTAACAAATGTAACATTTAAGGTTCTACACAATACATTAAGTTTGTTGCACCTCATAGTTTACACGACCTATGTTTGAATTTATAAATTAAATGTCTTGTTACTCTGATCTGATATATTATTTGTGATATTATGAAACATATAAATACCTTGTACTCCAGAATGCAATAAAATGTGGAATTTTTTAACGTACAATGTATTTTAATGGAGGATTTATTAAAATGTAGAATGTATTTTAATGGAGAATTTATTAAAATGTAGAATGTATTTTAATGGAGAATTTATTAAAATGTAGAATCGGAATACATTAGAATATAGATTTGATTAAAATTTAAAATTTATTCAAAATGTAGAATATTTTAAAATGCAGTAATCATAAAATGCAAAATTTATTAAATTGTAGAAATTATTATGATATAGGTTGTATTAAAATTTAGAATTTATTTATATTCAGAATTTAAACAAGTACATATTAAAATACAGTATTAATTGAAATGTATACAGGTAATGAATTAAAATTCAGAATTATTAAAACGTAGAATATATTAAAATTCAGAACTTATTTAAATGTAGGATATATTAAAATCCAAAATTTATTGAAATTCAGAATTTATTAAAATGAAGATTTATTAAAAATTGAAAATACATTAGAATGTAGAATTTATTAGTTTTTCGGAATGTGTTAACATACTGAATGTATTAATATTGAGTGCAAAATGTAATAAAATCCAGAATGTATAAAATTGCAAAATATATCAAAATGCTGAATATATAAAAATGGAGAATGTATAAAAAATCAGAAAGTATAAGTGCAGAATATATTAAAATACAGAATATATTAAAATACAGAATTTAATAAATTTTAATGTATTAAAATATTGTATATATTAAATTATAGAATACACTAAAATATAGAATTTAATAAATGTAGCATGTATCAAAGTGCAGTATATATTAAAGTACACAATTCTGAATGTAAAATGTATTAAAATCCAGAATTAATTAAAATGAAGAATGTATTAAATGCAGATTGTATTAATATGTATAATGTATTAAAATGCAGAATTGATTAAAATGCAGAATGTATTACTATCCAGAAAGTAATAAATGTAGAATGTATTAAAATGGAGAATGCATTAAAATACCAAGAGTATTAAAGTGCAAAATGTAGAATGCATTATAATGCATCAAAATTAGGAATGATTTATAATGCAGACTGTATTAAAATGTTACTTGTCTCTCACATCCTGATGTGACCAAGACAGAGGTGGACTGTAATCCAATCAGTATAGTTAACAAAATAATATCAAGTTATTCGGTATTTATACTTGATTTTCTGAGTCTGGAATGTCAACTTATAGTAACTACACAGATTCTTGGAATGCTAGATTGACAACGGTACAATGCACTAGATAAAATTAAAAGATTTTTTTTCCAAATAGCGCTAACCACCGGGCTACCGAAAGAACAGACATGTAATGTCATGTATTCAGACTTGTAATCGTCACTTTGAACACATACTCTGAGCTATAAGTTGATGTTACTGTGTAATATGCGTTGCAATCAGCATAGTTTACAACTTTTTTAAACATCCTACATTTCATTATATTACCATCCCATTGTTGAAGTCTGGGGTTCGATGCATACACCTAATTGCACTACCTGTTATCCTTCTTTCATCATACATCTATAGAGTCTACGTTTCACAGGATAATAAAAAAATTAAATAAAACAAAAAATAAGGATTATTTTGAAACCGGGGAGGGGCAGAGTGCCCTAGAACTGCCATATGAAATATATTGCTACATGTCGTGTACGCGGCGTTTGAATTGCGCGGGTGAGTCGCCCCTAGCGAGTTAGTGACCCGCAGAGCCGTTGAATGGTCTGGAATGTGTTGCCAGACCTTTCCACCAGCGTCTCCTTCTCCTTGGAGAAAGATCGGAAGCCAGAGGTTTCTGGGCTTCAAAGTTGCTCGAAGCTATTACTAGAGCTTTCCTCCCCCGCCTATATAAAAGAGCGGACGAGAAGGCCGGCGAGTCGGTTTGCGATAATTGGTCGGTGACAGCCAGTCTTGTGTCGGACAGCGAGAGGTTAAATTGTAAGTGAAACTGTGAGGAAGTACTGTGATAAATAATTTTCTGATAAACTTTAAAAGAAGAATAGTTGTAAGATAAAATTGTGATTGAAGATTCAGTGATAATTATGAGAAGAAAATAAAATGAAAAGAAAAAATTTATATAACAATTGTGTATTCTTTTAAGTCTAAATAAGTAAAAGGAAAACCCCGTGCTAACAGCAACAATATATTACGCTTTTCCTATATATGGAATTAAATCTACTCTTCGGTGTTTAGTAATCTGATATGATGTTCCTCGTTTCGAAACACATGAAGTATTGACACATGGTTTATACTGTCATTTTCGTAGTATTATATACAAAGTCGATATCTGATTCGGAGTCCCGAAGACGTATATGAGCATGGCCCCACTAAATCACATATTTTAAACACATACGCTTTGCTAAATAACTAACTAACTCACTGTTACTATCGAACTTGTAGGCTCATGGGCGCTACAACATAAAAATACTCCATACCTACCTCTCCTGAACTAAAGTTTTCTAATCAACCCCTATATAATCTATTTCCTTTAAATCATAGATAGTAGTAGTAGTAGTAGGACTTTATTAGACAAAAAGTAAGATATTTACAATATTATTTACAAATATGGGTCGCACGGGCAGTAAGCCGTACGTGCTGTTGACAGTCCGTTACAATAAAGTAATAATTGGTACTAGTGTAAGAAAAATAAACACAAAAATAGCAATAACATTACACTTACACAAAGAAAACACAATAATATTACAATTAATAATAACACAATAGCATTATACACTAAAAACATTAACATTACAATTACATAAAGAAAACACAATAATATTACAATTAAATAATAACACAATAGCATTATACACTAAAAAACATTAGCATTACAATTACATAAAGAAAACACAATATATTACAATTAAATAATAACACAATAGCATTATACACTAAAAAAACATTAAAATTACAATTATATAAAGAAAACACAATAATATTACAATTAAATAATAACACAATAGCATTATACACTAAAAACATTATAATTACAATTACATAAAGAAAATACAATAATATTACAATTAAATAATAACACAATAGCATTATACACTAAAAAACATTAGCATTACAATTACATAAAGAAAACACAATAATATTACAATTAAATAATAACACAATAGCATTATACACTAAAAAACATTAGCATTACAATTACATAAAGAAAACACAATAATATTACAATTAAATAATAACACAATAGCATTATTTTTACAATTAAATAATAACACAATAGCATTATACACTAAAAAAACATTAGCATTACAATTACATAAAGAAAACACAATAATATTACAATTAAATAATAACACAATAGCATTATACACTAAAAAAACATTAAAATTACAATTATATAAAGAAAACACAATAATCTTACAATTAAATAATAACACAATAGCATTATACACTAATTAATTTATATATAATTGTTAATAATTAATGGTATTGCATTTTCATAACATATATTTATTCATGAATGAGTATCACACCTCATCATTGGTAAACCAACTCCACCCTTCCTGTCTGGGTTTCCTATAACAAGCTTCCCTGCCCCTCTTGCATTTTCCATTCGTGCCACATGCCCTGCCCAAGGCAGTCTACGAGACATAACTGTTATTACATCTGGTTTTCTGTAGAGATCATATAGCTTACTGTTATGTAGCCTTCCCCATTCGCCTGTCTATCCATCTGTCTTTGGTCCAAAATTGTTCTTTTATGTAACATGAGATGAGATGAGAGGTGAGAGGAAATGAATGAATGAAGAACAAATGACGTGATGGGGGTGGGGTATGGGTGGAGTGTGTGAAATGGCGAACCCCGAGAAAAGCCGAAAATCCCGGCATGGCCGCCCTCTTCCGAACCTGGGATCGCAGTCGGAACTTGATGATTAAGGTCGGTATTCAAGAACCAAGCTTTCGGCGAAGAGTGACGCTCAGCCCGTATCTTCGTGGATAATTATGTGGGTCATGCAGAACCTACTCTAACTGGCTCACTCTATTCAATAGCATGTGCTAACAAGATACTTATTTTTTAAAAATCCAGGAAAAATTGAAAGATGAGAGCCTCAGCTTACGGAATCCGGAGGTTGCATGACCTAGAGAGCTTGGTTCCTGAAGGCCGTCCTAAATCTCCTTCCTTCAAAAGCAAACATGTGATAACATTTTATGTTAAACAATCTCGTAAGTATTGTATAAACAGCTAAATATTTACATAATGTGTATTCGCATAACAGTATCGTTATGGTGATTCATAGTTCTGTAAATAACATTAATAAATTACGCAAATTTAAAGTATGTATGTCATTTAGTGCGGAATTTAATGGCTTTTGTTTGAAAAAAAAATATTTACAACAACAATGACAGAGCCCTGTTCGGTGCGTTCGTGTCTATTTCCTATGACTACCAATTTGGAACATAACGCGAAATTGTGGGATTTATTTATTTATTTTACCTGATGGATTAAGACCGTCTTCTCTCTCTTCCACTTCACCAGAGTTAAATTATACATACATTAAGAATTATGGTTGATACATAATAGATATAAACTACCCAATATAAATTTGACAAAGGTAAGAAAGAAATAGTAATAATAATAACAGTAATAATAATAATAATAATGATAATGATAATGATAATAATAATAATAGTAATGATAATAATAATAGTAATAATAGTAATAATAATAATAATAGTAATAATAGTAATAATAATAATAACAAAAATATTAACCTATAATTAGATTAAGTAAATGGCTTGGTAAAGAAAGTTTAAATATAAAGAAACAATAAAAGTATACAAGGAACAGGGTTATGTATTATATTGTCTAAGGAAATATGAAGTGAGTTTTTTAAAACTGTTTTTGAGTCGGGCAGTCCTTGATATATGAGGGGAGGGAATTCTAGAGTCGTGTGGCTGAAACAAGGAAGGATGTGGAATAGTGAGATGTTCAATGTAGAGGAATAGGTAGAGTTAAATTTTCTCTCGATCGAGTGTTTAAGTTATGGTGGGAGGGTAGCGAACGAATGCGAGGAGAAATATAAAGGGGTGATGAGGTGGACAAAGTGTTGTATAAGAAGCAGAAGGAATGTATCTTTCGCCTGTCTTCCAATCGGAGCCAAGACAAAATTTCAAATACTGGAGTTATGTGGTCTGCATATATAACGTGCACAAGCATTATGAACTCGCTGTAGTCTTTGTCCGGATGTAATATTCATGTCAGTTAAGAGTAAGTCACACAAATCGAAATGAGGCACAATCAAAGTTGAGACAAGTACTTTGTTCAATGAAGAAGGAAGAAAATGTTTCAAACGTTTTAGGGAATGGAAGATTGAATATATTTCTTTACAAATTTCTCTTAAATGAACCTGTCAAATACGATTTTGGTCGAAATATACACCAAGATTTTTCACGGAAGGTTTAAACGGAATTTCTGTTTGATTTATATTTACAGAAATTATCGATGAATAATCAATTTTTAGTAGAATTTCATGACCGATGACAATCTCTTGTGACTTCTCAGGATTTATAATAAGGTCTGTTTGTTTTGTCCACGTTGCTATGGAGTCAAAATCTTCATTAAGTTGTTTAATTGTATCGCTAATCAGTTCCGGTCTAGTATGTATATAAAGTTGTAAGTCATCAGCATAGATATGCTATTTGCAATGCTTAATGCAGTCACGTCGTTGATGTATATAGAAAACAAAATTGGAGCCAATACTGATCCTTGTGGTACTCCGCACTCCACTGACCTCCATGAAGAAAAGCTATCTCCTACAACAAAGCATTGTTGGCGGCCAGTAAGGTAGGAGTGGAACCAACGCTCGAATTTTTAGAAAAAATGAGTAGCTTAAATTTTGACAGTAAAATGTTTGATTAGCCTGGAAAAGTCGATTAGAGTTATGATTGTCAATTTGCTCAGATTCATAGCCTCACGTATGTCCTCAGTAATGTTAAGTAATGCGGGTGCCGTGCTGTAACCATCCGAAATCCTGATTGGTAAGAATCAGGAAGTTCGTGGTTAGGAGAGAACTTCAAAAGATAGGGATGGATTGGGTATGGGAAAAGGGAACAGAAAATCGCAAGATTGTGAGGAGAAGAATAAACAGGAGGTAGGCTACTTGGATATAAACCAACAAGATATATTCGCTGATTGTACGGGAAAACGTTCTCTGTGCTTACAAAGAGATCTAAAGCAAGTTGGCAAAAATAGTCATATATACATATTTATATGTATTTAGATGTCATAATTATATTTTTTACATTTGGCAATGAAGGCAAATATGATATGAAAAGAAAAATGAATGCTTGAGACGGGATTTTAACCCCAGTCTCTACACTCTGCACGTTTACCGCTCTAACCAACTGAGCTATTCAAGTATTCCAACACAAACATACATGTTTCTTATAGGCCCTATATGTAGTATTCTCAATTCACACAACAGATAGCGGGAAGTCGTCCCAACTGACATCTAGCGGCCACCATAACAGGTAAGCACTTATATAGGATTATTATTATAAGGACTGTGTAACGATTTGGAATATTCGAGGCCTCAGCTATTGCCGGAAAGATTTTTAAATTCAAATTAAGAAATTATTATTATTACTTATATTATGATTATTATTATTATTATTATTATTATTATTATTATTATTATTATTATTTTATTATATAACATAGTTTTTCCTATTCTTTTGCATGAATCAGTCAGCTAGTATGTTTCAAAAATCGGAAGGAAAATGCATCCTTGCACTACAGGATTTACGTCTTATTTTGACGCTTGGCACTGCATGTAAATCATTTGATAAGTCGACATCTCATAACAGCTAGTTAAGTCATCCAGCTATTTAGAAAGCAATTATTTCTAGATGGGTGTGTTTGAATTTGCTACTCCAAGTTTCTGAATGTAAATAAAAGCAGACAAAATGTAATAATACTACATTACTTAATTAGAAATGTAAGTATCATAATACATTTTTTTAATTATGTTAACATTTTGTTCAAATTAATAAAGCAATCACAGGCACTACAGAATGCAAGGGAATATAACCTTATCTTGAGCTAATGTTTGCAAATAATTATCTGCAAAATTCATCACCAATTAAACATGGTTGGCAATTAAGTTTTCCGAATAAGCTAAGCCGGAAATTGCAAACACATTCAAAACGTTTCACATCTAATATATAAAAATGAATGTTTGTTTGTTTGTTCGCACTTTATGTGCGATCATACCGTTGATCCGATTCTGATGGGGCTTTTTGTAAAATGTTCTGGAGATTACCGGGATGAACATAGGCTGTAAGAGAGCTGTGATGCCCAACTTCTACACCCTTAAAAATCGCCGTTTATAGTGGAAAACATAAAAAGGTAGCTTGTGGACGCTTAAATGGCTTACGCTGCCTAACCATAATAAATACACAAACTTAATGTACACAGAATTGAATATCTCAAAAAGCATTTATACAAACGTCCGCGACAGTATATGTTTTATCTCTTACGGATAACTCACAATAACCATTTTTGTCTTTTATTGATGCCAAGAACATCGAGACAAGTACGTAAATTCTGTTCAAGCATAGCAGCACATGTCGGGAATTCTTTTATGGATAACTCACAATAACGAATTTTGTATTTTAGTTCATTTGTGCCAAGAAGATCGAGATAAGTATATTCCCGGGCAACACCGGGTAATGAGCACGGGAAATCTTAAAATAATTACAATATACATTTATAATTATTTTTCATTTCACTTATTCAACTAATAAGACGTACATTAATTTTTGTCTTTCAGCTCATTTATGCCAAGAAGATCGAGATGAGTAGATTCCCGGAAAACGCCGGGTAAATAGCACGGGGTATCTAAAAATAATTACGATATAAATGTTTCCTCTCACTTATTTTACTAAACACAAAACACAGTAATTTTCGTATTTCTGCTCATTTAGGCTATGTCAAGAAGATCGAGATAAGTAGATTCCCGGGCAACGCCGGGTAATTGGCACGAGTTATCTAAAAAATATAAATTTATAGTTATTTTTCCTTCCACTTATTCAACTAAACATAAAAGCACATTAATTTTCATTTATCTAAGCGTAGCAGCGCACGACAGGTACTATCTAGTATTATATATTTATTTATTTCGCCTGGTGGAGTTAAGACCATGTGACCTTCTCTTCCACTCACCAGGACAAACATATGTTACATTCAAATAAAAAAATCACAGTAATAATAGAAACGATACGGTTATCTGGCCAATCTACTATTCATAAAAGAACATAGCAAATAAAAACTGTAATTAATTAATTTGTCTGTTCTATATAAGACGTAACTTAGAAATATCCATGCATCTTAATTCTGTTACTTTTCAAAGAAGGAATACTATATTACAATGCGAGTTTGGGAAGTGGTTTTTACAGAAGCGAGGAAATTATTAACAACGAGCGATAGCGAGGTTTTTAATTTCCGGGATTCTGTAAACACTTCACTTTCAGCTAAGTAAATTATACAACTGTTGAAAAGCATTAGTTAAGGATAAGGATGTATGGAGAGTCTATCTCCACATCTCCGATTCGATAGTTCCAAAGAGTTAATTAGAGGCTTCAACAAATGTTGTTTATAAGTAATGCCAGGAGTGATTTCCAATTATTGATAAATTCACGACTCACGAAGTGAAGAATTTAGAAATCAAGAGTGGCATTTGTTAGGGCTATATAACGAATAAAATTAAGCTGTTTACTCACAAATTATTATTTAAATATAGTTATTTAAAATATTTATATATTTAATTTAAACGGCGATGTTTGAAAACAAATGAGAAACGTTATGTTTCGTTCATTCATCACTTGCAGCGATGATCATATTTATTGCCAAATAGAATCGCAATATTGTAAAAATCCACCCAGTGGAGAAAAAATGACACACATCAAACTGTATATTATTTAATTTCCGATGTCCTATGATGTAAATATGTGAATTATATTTTCTGGAACGTTATTATCTGGGAAATAATATGTTTAAGAAAGTGCAAATAGTGATTTTTTATGTATAATCAATTGCTCCAAATGTTAGCATATAATTTAAATTAATAGCCAATATATATAATTGTAAAATATCAATAAATCAGTCAAAAGTAATGGCATTTATTGGTAAATATGGAATTAGATCAAAAATTGTACTGGATAACAAAATAATAGAACAAGTATCACATTTCCAATATTAGGATGTGATATAACTTATAGAGAAAATAAAGATATAGAAAATAAAGTAAATAAATTTCAGGTTATTTGTGGAACCATAAAAAGAACCATAGGTCGGAAAACAAGGAAAGATACGAAACTTAAATTATATAAAACAATGGCTGTTCCTTTGTTGTTGTATGGAAGTGAAAATTGGATAATGAAATCAAGGGATAAAAGCAGGATACAGACTGCGGAAATGCTGTTTTTACGTAATGTGAAAGGATGCACCAGAGCGGGTAGAATAAGGAATGAAACTATACGAGAAGAATTAAATATATATAAAATTGAAGATAAAATCAGCGAAAATAATAAGAAATGGACAGAACACTTAATGAGAATGAACAACAAAAGAATACCAAAAAGAACCTTCCTGTATAATCCCAGAGGAACAAGAGATATTGGCCGACCACGTAGAAGATGGACTCCACTTTTAACTTCGCCGGAACAGGCTGCATAGCCTAAACCTTGTAGTAGAAGAAGAAGAAGAAGATCAATTGCTACAAATGTTTTATATTATATCCCGCAAGCAATATATGCTCACATTAATCATCATCATCATAGTACATTCGGGAATTTAGGTCATTTGTTGACCTGTTTCGGCCTCAAGAGAAACATCATCCAAAAGTCTTTTGAGTGAACACCCTGGTCTTCTTCTTCCTGCAGGTTGATATCTTAAGATTTGTTTGGGTATCCTGTGATCTTCCATTCGATGAACATGTTGCATCTATCTTCACTTATAATCAGAAATTTTGTTTCTAAAGTATCCATGTGTAATTCTTCTAAGATGCCTTCATTTTTTTTGTGATCTAGTAGTGTGTATTCTGCAGTCCTCTGAAGATATCTCATTTCAGGAGATCTAAATATCTGTATATCCTTCTGTTTCAACGTCCATACTTCACTACCATACAAAAGAGTTGGAAGAGCCAGTGTTTTGTACACTTTTAGCCTTGAATGCTTTTGGACTAACTGGGCTTGAAGATAGAATTTATTAAACCTAAAATTCTTAAACATTTTGATATTTTTGCATTTACATCTTTTTCGTCTTCATATGAGATATTGCATCCTAGATATGAAAAATTAATCACCAGCATCAAAATGTTATTGTCAAGTACAATTTTACTTCTGACAGGTTCTTACTTACTTACTTAACTGGCACTATCGAACCCGTAGGTTCATGGCCGCACGGACATAAGCTCTCCATACATCCCTATCCTGAGCTAATGTTTTCCAATCATTCCCTGTATAATCTACTTCCCTCAAATCATAGTTAATGTTATTCTCCCACCTCATTCATACCAACTGGGAGTTTTCCCTCTGGCTTTCCTACAAGAAGCTTCCATGCAAGTCTCCCATTCCCCATACGTGCAACATATCCTGCCCATCGCAGTCTATGAGACTTAACTGCTCTTATTATATCTGGCTTCCTATAAAGTCCATGTAGTTCATTGTTATGTAGTCTTCTCCATTCACCTGTCTGTTCATCTCTCTTTGGTCCAAACATTTTCCTAAGTACTTTATTCTCAAATACTCGTAACCTCCTTTCCTCCCTTAAAGTAAGAGTCCATGTTTCGCACCCATATAATATAACTGGTAGAATAATAGTTTTATATATTTTCAGTTTAACGTATTTTGAAAGGAGTTGGGACATCAAGAGTCTCTCCAATGCATAAGAGCATGCATTTCCAGAATTGAGCCTATGTTTAATTTCTTTGTGCATCTCATTCCTACTTGTGATTATTGTTCCTAGGTATTTGAATTCAGCCAACTCCTCAAAATTTCCCTCATTTGTCATTAGCTGTCCATTTCCATTATTTAATGAAGTTCTATGTGTGACCATATATTTAGTTTTATTGATATTTACTTCCAGTCCTAATTCTTAGTGTCACTCAATAGTGTGGCGCGTGTTGTCCTTTAGTATCTCCTCGCTATCGGCCAACAATACTACATCATCAGCATAAACTAACAGCTTATTAATACCATTGAGTTGTAAGCCTTCCTCATTCTCTAAAGGTTTAATGGCATGTTCTAGTACAAAATTAAACAGTAGAGGAGATAGTGCATCTCCTTGCTTCAACCATTCTGGATTTCAAAAGTGTCCGAAAACTGTTTGCCTACACGCACCCTACTCTTTGTGCCATTTAGACACATTCGTATAAGTCTAACTAACTTTTTAGGAATTCCGAACTCCAGCAGGATACTATATAACTTCTCCCTCTTAATTTAATCATATGCTTTTCTTAAGTCTACATATAATTGATGTACAGTACCATTATATTCCCATTTTTTTTCTAAAATCTGTCTTATACTAAAAATCTGATCTGTTCTGACAGGTTCTACACCATAAAATGTCATAATTTTTGTTTTGTCGTACACTATAAATACAATCTGTTAGCCACATGGAGGCACTGCAAAATAATGGTATGACCTATTTAGAATGTTAAAAAAGGAGGAGCTTGATTTTAAAGTGATAAATTAAACTGATAAAATCGAGGTGAAAAACGACTGTGATTGGTTGTAAATAAAAAATCACTGAAATGTGGTTGATCATTGCTCCCATTTGGGGCATGAGTTAAAGTCAGATAAAAAGGTGTGTCATTTTTCACATAGTTTCCTTTTACAGCCAGAAGAAAACAAACTTCAACCTAACAGTAGAATTTGGATTAAATGTGACATCATCATCTCCAACCTGGTATAGACATGGTAAGTTAATATTTGAATCCTAGGACAACAACATACATAATTACTTGCCAAATAACAGAGATTGTGGTCACATACAAAATCAAAAATGAAGACGAAAGCTGTAGAAACACCAATCAGTGGTTGATACTGTATTTCCGTACAATATTTGATTATTCACAACATTACTCTTACATTTTCACTGACACAGCACAATCATATATTAGATTTTCCTTTAAATTCTTGGAGGAAATAGAAAACAGCATATTCCCATCAATTACATTTTTAATAATCATTAAATTAAAATATTTAAGTTATACAGTGTTTAAGTGAAAAATGCTATGAATTTTTAAAACACTAAAGGGTTTGTGGTCACACAGAAAGATGAATTTTTTTTTATAATTAGATTATCTGGATTTAGAGAGTTTTTTTAATTTCATTATTTAATTATACGGATACAGTGTAAGCCTACAAAGTATAAAACTCATTTTGAAAAAGTCTAAAAATTTAAACAAGAACTGAAATAGTCAAAGATATCCGAGTACAAATGTCAAACAAATTTTTAAAGATGATTTTATTTCAATATTTTTAAAATTATTAATATTATTCTATTCCAATTCCTGCACACATATTTACCAAGTTATTTATGAACACATTTTCAAAATTTGTCGGCTCATCACAATTTAGGAAGAAGATCACAAGACTCTTCTTTACTTTTAATACCACAGCATAGGGCACGTCTATACTCTGAATCATTGCACAATATATATGACTACAGCATGGGCTATCAATCAGTATCATTTAAATCCAAATTAACTGATATCATAAGTTTCAACATAATGAAAACATTAACTCCATAACAAATATATTCAGCATTCTGCAAATAATCATCTATGAATCTTTAATTACTTTATTTTATTTTATATTATTTTAATTTTAATATATTTCATGTTTCTGTTAGTATTAGCTAATGTTAGATCACATGGCCATTGTATTTTTTTAGACTGTATTTTAATAATATCATAAAATTGTAATAAGTATGTAATTTTTGTATAATTTTACTATTCGCTGGTTGAGTGGAAGACAGGCCTTTATGCCCTTAACTCTGCCAGCTAAAATAAAGCATTATAATAATAATAATAATAATAATAATAATTATTATTATTATTATTATTATTATATTATTATTATTATTATTATTATTATTATTATTATATCATCATATATTCTTGAATAGTCCACCGCTGTGGTCTCGAGGTACCGTGCTGACTTGTCCAGCAGCGGCCCCGGGTTTGATCCCCGGTCGGGACAGTTTCCTGGGCGAGGTTTTTCCTCACCTATAAGACAAACGTCAGGAAACTTTAAGGCCCAAACGGTCATATTGCCATCGCAATCATCATCATTCAATATTCATCTTAGATTAATCTTAGGATTAAAGACTCTCCTGGCGCACCACTATCAGCATCATCACCCATCATATTGGGTCAATCTAAATCCGTCTTTCAGACGCCCCAAGTTTAGAAATGGGTTACAATTACGCCAATGCCAGGAGAGGACACTAGGACATTAAAAAAATATATACAGTAAAACTTGCTCAAAGAGGAATCCCATGGGACCAATTTTTTTCCACATTAGACAAATTTCCGCATTATAAAAAATAAAATTTATTAATAATTATAGATTATAGGGTACTATAATATGTCTTTTTTACGTACCTTGGATTAATAATTGTAGTTCCGCTGCCGTTGAAAAGTGAACTATGGCAAGTACGAGCGACGTCGATGGCAACGCGCAAAAAAAGCAATTCCGTTTCATCAGCGTTAAAAATGTCTCTTAGGTGCGTATCCTCAAATTAAAGTATGCAATTTCGGTTTCCACTCACTAACTACACTTTCGTCCACATATTTTGATTCCCCGCAAATTTCATCCACACTACATTGTGTCGTCTTTTAAAAATGCTCCATCCACTTGAACATGCCTTGAAATCGTTATTCTCTAGGGATTTATCAACAGCTAGAGCTTGACTCATCTTTATTCCGTACATTCAGAACGCTACCTGTGAAAGATCAGTCTCAGAACTTAAACTAATTTAAGATTTTACAGTGCAATGGTTACTTATAAGACAGGTATTTGCATTTCGCATGACGGGTGTGCAGTGAGGCAGAAAGAAAATTTCAGGTACAGGTAGAATCTCTACTTCACCCGACGGCAGATATCATTCCTTATGGTTTTCCTGGCCTAAAGGGAATTCAATGAAGTGGAAACTAATTCATCTCTCGTCTTTCCTCTTTAAAAAAATCATCATCATCATCATGAACAAATTCGTTTTAGGCCATGTGGCCGTTTTCATGAATTGTGTGGAAATATCCTTCCGTTTCCGTGCTGGACAGATTCCGTTTTATACAAAATAAATACACGTAAAATTACTATTATTTCGGCGCGACCAATAATTTTGTTCACATTGGACAGATTTCCGCATTATTCACGTTCCGAATTAAACAAGTTTTATTATATATATATGGTGTATATATATATATATATATATATATATATATATATTTATTTATTTATTCTAGCATCTTCGTTGCTCCATGATTATATCCTATTGTAGTTTGACATTTTGATTCTGTTAATCCAGTGTACAATAATTCATTTATATTGTATTTATCAAATTTTTTAAATGGTTCCTTACTTTTCTCTACATATAAATTATTAAATGTTATTATAAATGTTATGAATAATAAGTAATTTTAAAGAGACAATAAAAGTTGTGATGAGTATAAAACTAAGCGAAATAAATAAACAAAAATAAGTTATTTTTATTAAGTGTACAAAGGCGGAATAATAGTACAGATGGTTGTAACAAGGGTAGCGAGCGAGAAAACGTAAGACCAAACATACAGCGTGCAAAACGTGAAAATTGGAGAAAGTCATACTAAATGAATTTAACCCTTAATTAAACTGAATGTTTATATTAAATAATCTGCCTAGTTTCGACTATGCAGTAATTTCTTCTTCACTCAGTGCATGAAACTTGAACCAAGCGCTTCCATGTTCACAACTGAACTAGGCATCTACTTCAGAGAGAAATAGAAGTACTTGTAACGTAAATTGAACCCACAAGTCATAACTTTGAAACACGCTGATCTATTTCAACCTTTGTAGACTGTTAACTTTATCTAATTTGTGTGTTTTATGGTTGTTTTCATTTAAATATTGTTTCAGATATTATCAGCTATTATATGGACTTCAGTGCTAATTTGCATTAAATGCGTCACTGCAACCCAAATACATGACGCTATTTGTATTTACTACGAAGAGATGCTGATATGGACTGCAATGGTTTAAATTTAGGTTATCTTGAAGTCGGTATCTATCCAGTCAACGATACCAAAATCAAGAAACTAGATTTATCCAGTTTGATATCGCCCGATTTAAAATATGATGTTTTTTACGAACTAGAACAGTTAGAAGTACTGGATTTACACGACAATTACTTGAAGGTAATAGACGAACGTTTGTTTTCACGATCTTATAAGTTGAAAAAACTGTATTTACATTATAATTCACTGACGATTTTGCCATTGCATCTGTTCTCAAACCTAACTGATCTAATCCACTTAGGTATCGATCATAATAATTTAATTTCCTTAAATGGCACTGAAATATTTCGATCACAAGGAAATCTTGTAGTTTTGGAATTACAATATAACAGGATACTTTCGATTTCAGAAGATGTACTTACTCCACTATCATCAATAAAAAGAATACATTTGGAAGGAAATCCATTTGAATGTACTTGTAAAATTCAAGATATAATATTGTGGACTGACAGAAGATATATTAATACCCGAGCTACTTGTGCTACACCTACAAATTTAAAGATAAATCATGGTCACTTCTAAAAGAAGAAACTTGTAAATATCCCTGGTTAAACTCCGCTAATTTACTTATAACTGTTCTTATATATCTGAATATCAAGACATGGATTGTTCAAAACTGAACTTAGGTAAATTTGAAATAAATAATCCCCTTTTCACTGAACAAAATATCACTAAATTAAATTTGGAATGTAATGGTATTAAGTCACTGGAATCTGGGATATTTAACCAATGGCCCACAATAACAGAACTATCGCTAAACGGAAATTATTTAAAATCTTTACCATATGATATATTTTATAACTTAACAGAACTCACTATTTTAGATCTCGATGGTAATGGAATGGATTCTATAGATACTAGATTGTTCACGTCTCAGCAGAAGCTTAGAGAATTGTACTTGAACCGCAATAAAATACATACATTACCGGAAAAACTTCTAATTCCGCTAACTTCCCTACGAATTCTTGAGGCAAGAAATAATTATTTGAATGTCAGTGTGCATTGCAATCCGCATTACAAGGAATTTCACAAAGAAATGTTTCAATACTTACGTTGTATTATACCGCATGATTATATTGTGAAATCGTGGGAAGAAATTGAGGGTGAAAATTTATGTCAAAATACGTACGAAAAAGATTTGTTGAAAATTATTTTGTCTAGTGTAGCGACTGTTATAATTTGTATTATATTTGTTGTATACTGTTTGTGCATGAAATGGAGAAAATCTGCAGAACACGAATATGACGATGTGAGCACTAAACATTCTGCGAGGTTGTCCACTCCGTCATACATCTCAGGTCCAGACAATGAGGGGATGTACAGCGAAATATACAGTTATCCAATATTTAACTTCGCCAATGAGTATTTAGAACCTGTTCAATATAACGAAATCGAACTTTACAGTTATCCAACTTTCCCATTTTCAAAACCCATTCAAGAACGTATTTATGATGATATCGCGTAACTAAGGGCGAAATTCAGACATATGAGTAATCCCTTATGCATTTACTCATCCTCATAGCAAACATTTATAGTTGTCATTTATTCATACTTGAGGAATCGCTTAAGGCAGTTCACTTGTGATCCCTCAAATTAAATATTTTCAAAATGGTTAGCGATAATGATTTTGAGGAAGTGGTGAAGATTGTTGAACGAAATGGAAATGTATAGTGAACTTATTTTTAATAAAAAATATATTTTTGAAAGACCACAGTCTAGTTAGCCTTATTTCCTTTAATAAACTAAAGTGTTAAAAACAATACAGGGTTACCAATTCCATCGTTGTTAACAATTGATTATCACCAAGATATAATGCATCATCATCATTTCAGAAAGGTTTTCAGATTTGTCACAAAATAATCAAAATAACACATTACAGTAGGTCTAATTTTTAAAAAAAGGAAAGATGTATGGCGAATTTGTAAGTAATAATTGATCACAGCTATCCAGCAAAAACATTTAAATATTGAGTTTAAAATTTAAAAAAAATACTAAAACCAAACTGAAATTTAATGTTCCAATAACCTATGTTAGATAAAAAGAAAAAATATATAAAGTTAGGGTGAGTAATTTTTGTTATATTTTTAAGTTTAAGGCACATATGTTATGTAGATATTCAGAGTCGTAAAAATAATCTTAATTCTGAATAAAGAGGTCACTAAGCAAACATTAACGATCTTGTCCGTCGCCGTGGCGTGGTCGGTAGAGTCCATACCTTCCACTCCGGCGACCCGGATTCGATTCCCGGCGTGGTAGGGGATTTTAAATCTCCACCTTGGATATGGGTGTGTGTCTCTTATCCTTGTGTTTATATGTGAAAATAAAGTTAACAAAAGGGTAAAACGAAAAGTTAAAAACAAGAAAGAAAAACAGTGTAAATGAAAAGAGGGGGAAAAAATAATAAAAAAAGATCTTGTTGATCCTAGTAATACCTTATTTGCTTACTAGATGTCTCATTGGGTCGGTATGAGCATAACGTCTATCTGGAAACAAGTGTAAGTAAATTTTATTATCTTGGTGTAGTAACTTCTAACAAAGGAGAGAGTAAGGACCAATATTTGGCTGTTACGAGATTTTGGACACATTATTTTAATTTGTGTATCTTAATTTTGTAATACAAAATTAGACACCCTATTGTTTGCAGATGACCAATTAATAATTGCAAATTCAGAAGATAATCTGCAGAAAGGCCTGTATGAACTTAACAAAATTACAGAAGAATATGGATTGAAGGTATCTACAGAGAAAACGAAAATTATGCATTTCAAGGTGTAGATCCCATCAAAAGTAAAATTGTACTGAACAATACGATTTTGGAGCTGGTGAATATCTAGGATGCAATATCTTATTAAAGAAGAAGAGAATGTAAGTGCAAAAATATCAAATTATTAAAGGATTTTAGGGTTAATAAATTCTATCTTCAAGCTACAGTTACTCCAAAAACATTCAAGACTAAAAGTGTATAAAACACTGGCTCTTCCAACTCTTTTGTATGGTAGCAAAGTACGGACATTGAAACAGAAATATAAACATAGACTTATATTCGCTGAAATGAGATACCTTCGGAGGACTGCAGGATACACACTACTAGGTCACAAAAAAATGAAGACATCTTAGAAAGAATTACACATGGAACCTTTAGAAAACAAAATTTCTGATTATAAGTCAAAATGGATGCAACATGTTCATCGAATGGAAGATCACAGGATACCTAAACAAATGTTAATATATCAACCTGCAGGAATAAGAAGACCAGGACGACCATTCAAAAGACTTTTGGATGGTGTTTCTCTTGAAGCCGAAACAGGTCAACAAATGACCTAAATTCGTGAATATACTATGCTGATGATAATGGTGCGTATACGTACTAGGACGTCGCATAGAATCCCTTTTTACGTATTTTATATTATGTCGAATGTCACAACATGGGCTCTACTGCACTTCTACTAGCGCTTGATTTTTCAGTTATATTGTTGTAAACTATAGCTCATCTTCTGTATTTAGTAACATTATTTAATATTTTAAACTTTTTCAAACAAGTTTTATAATATTATTAGACAATTTTGAAGTATTTATTTAAATATGCAAATCACACGGATAGTACTCGAGGATGATAATCGATATGTGGTTCGATTGTGGGTTATCGCTGGCTCTACAAACTCTGGCTCATGCGCACTGTTGTTCTATAGGACTTTGAAAATATTTCACGCTAGTTTAAGTGCAGTTTTTTTCATAAATATGTATTAACATGCCTTCAACAACTGACTCAAAATGACACCACTAAATATATTCAGAATGCACTTGTTCTTATATAATGATCAGGCTTTTAGGACTACTTGAAGATAAAACAGAAATAAGAGTAGGCTACTTTTAAAATATATATTAACACAAATTAATAATTCTACTAACGTACAGTTGTCAAAGTGCAGTCAGATATTTTCAGAATTACCTGTAACAAAGAAACAAAAAAATGTTTTAATCAGTATTATCAAATAACAAGAGTAAATACAGATTGTATAAATCTAACAACATGGGAAATACACTTTTACGTCGGAAAAAGATATATCTCTCTCTACAAAAATACCCAGTACAATCAGTATTACGTATACAATTCGGAAGTAAAAAAATAAATCTATCGTCGTGTGAGATCCGAGGATCGTAATTCCATTTCACTGAATTTACAGGAGAAAAGAAAGAAAGTATTTAGAAAGATTATTTAATTCATGCCCTAAATGGGAGTCAATGTCCAAGCACGTTTCAATTAATTTTGTTTTACAACCAATGACAATTGTGTTTCACCTCGATATTTATCGATTTCTGTTTACCAAAACAAAAAATGCCCATTCTTTTTACATGCTTTATATTAGCTTGAGTTGTATCTATCCACATAACGGAATTTTTCAACACGATTTTCACTCACTTAAAAACATTATATCGACTTGAAACTTTGTATACTTGTAAAGGACCGATGATAATACAATAATTTCATAAATAATATATAATATATAATAAATAATATATAATGTATAATGTATAATATATAATATATAAGATATAATATATAATAGCTTGCGAAATTATCGACGTTTTAGTCCATCGTTGTAAGAAATTAATAGTATATCCTCTGGTAGCTCCGTTGGTAGAGTGATGGACTGTAATGGTACATAATTTCGGTAATCCATAGGTCGCTGGTTCTAATCCAGTCTGGAGGATTTTTTTAGAAGATACTAGCTAATATCCGGCGTGGGCTGCTACGTCTAAATAAATGACAATTTATGTGCTTTTATGTTTAGATGAGTAAGTGAAAGGAAAAATAATTATAAATTTATATTCTTTAGATACCCCGTGCTTATTACTTGACGTTGTCCGGAAATCTACTTATCCAGATCATCTCGACATAAATGAGCTGAAATGCGAAAATTAATGTGTTTTATGTTTAGTTATATAAGTAAAAGAAAACATTTATATCGTAATTATTTTTACTGTTTACCCGGCGTTGTCCGGGAATCTACTCATCCCGATCTTCTTGGCATAAATGAGCTGAAAGACAAAAATTATTGTACTTCTTATGATTAGTTGAATAAGTAAAATGAAAAATAATTATGAATGTATGTCGTAATTATTTTAAGATTCCCCGTCCTGATTACCCGGTGTTGTTCGAGAGTCTACTTATCTCGATCTTCTTAGCTTAAATGAGCTAAAAGACAACATTCGTTATTGTGAGTTATCCGTAAAAGAATATCCGCCAAGTGCTTGCTATGCTTGCACAGGAATCTACGTACTTATCTCGATCTTCTTGGCATCAATGAAAGACAAAACTAGTTATTGTGAGTTATCCGTAAGAGATAAACATATGCTGTCACGGGCGTTTTTGTACAGCGTTTTGAGATATTCGATTCTGTGTACATTAATTGTGTGTTTGTTATGGTTTAGGCAGCGTAAGCCATTTGAGCGTCCAAAAATGCTACTTTTTCACGTTTTCTACTACAAAGGGCGATTTTTAAGGGTGTAGGAGTTGAGTATCACAACTCTCTTATAGCCTATGCTCATCCCGGGAATCTCCTGAACATTTTGCAAAATGCCCCATCACAATCGGATCAACGGTATGGCCGCGCATAAAGTAGGAACAAACGAACAAACAAACATTCTTTTTTATATATTAGATTATAATAATGTTAGATAAAAATAATAATTTTAAAAATGTATTAATTATATTTGTGCCTAGACACGAATATCTTAAGAAATTAAATTTTCATGGGATTCCGGTTTATATCCATCAAACTAAAAATGTAAAAAATTAATAATAGTTTAAAAACACGCTTTATTAGGAAACCAAACTAAAAAATAAATAATAGTTTTAAAAAACTAAAACAACAAGCTTCATTAGAAAACCGAACTAAAAAATTAAATATAATATTAATTTCCAACACGCTTGGGATAAAATTAAAGTGGTCAACAAAAAAATCATCTCCAACACATCTAGAATAAAACTAGAGTTATCTAAAAAAAAGTAATTTTACCATCAAAAGCGTGGGGTGCTATTTATGGTTTTTACGTTTTCTTCTTAGAGACTTTACTTTTACCTATAGCCTATCTGTTTATCATCGAATATATTAAATGATAAAGAGCACCCCACGCTTTTGATGGTATTTTTTTGCAGATGACTCTAGTTTTATTCTAGATGTCTTGGAGATGATTTCTTTGTTGACCATTTTAATTCTATCGCAAGCGTGTTGGAAATTAAAATTATTTTTCATTTTTTAGTTGGGTTTTCTAATAAAGCGTCTTGTTTTAAATCTTTAAAATATTGTTTATTAATATTCTGAATAGGTCAGAGCATTATTTTGCAGTGACTGACTCTCCAACAAATACGTTGAATATTGCAAATAATGAACAGATTCCTTCTACCTAGAAATTTGATAACTGTTTATTCAATATTCTGTTTTAGATAATGCTTTTACCGAGTTGTTTCCTAAAAAATAATTAATAGCTTATAATGTTTGTTATAATATACAGTTTGATGTGTTTAATTTTTTCTCCACTAGGGTGTATTCTTAAAATATTGCGATCTTAGTTGGTTATCGCTGATTGCGATCCTATTTGGCAATAAATAATATGATCAAGTTGCAGTGAATAAACATAACCATACATTTAAGATTTCTTTTTAAACACCACCGCTTACATTATATATATATATATATATATATATATATATATATATATATTTAAATATCGGAAGCTATATTTAAGTAGAAATTTTTGAGTAAACAGGTTAATGTAACTCGTTAAATAGTCCTAACAATTGGCACTCTTGATTTCCAAATCCTATAGATAAATTGTAAATCACTGGTGGCATTACTTATCATTATTTTAAACATTAGAATATAATAATAAAAACTGTATTCAATAGAGTTTTAAGAGAATTCCGAAGGAACGAAGCTATTCGGGTTGATCTCATTAAACATCACCATCATCATAGTACATTCACGAATTTAGGCCATTTGTTGGCCTGTTTCGGCCTCAAGAGAAACACCATCCAAAAGTCTTTTGAGTGGACGTCCTGGTCTTCTTCTTCCTGCAGGTTGATATCTTAACATTTGTTTGGGTATTCTGTGATCTTCCATTCGATGAACATGTTGTATCCATCTTGACGTATAATCTGAAATTTTGTTTTCTAAAGATTCCATGTGTAATTCTTCTAAGATGTCAATTCCTTCTGGATTTTTTCATGTTGAGACTTGAAAGTAGTTTTGAAGTTCCTTAGGACAGGTTACTGGCCCGACGCTAAGTAGTCCAGTGGTAGGGCTGCTACCTTTTAGTCTCTGGACAGACATTAGGATACTGCATTTACCCAGTACCCGATGGAACGGTTATACCGCCGTGACTCGGTCCTCAGAGCCTCGTTTGTGAAAACGGGTTCTACCACGAGAAGGTGAGGATGAGAATTGGGTAGGAGAGGTTATACACACGTCACTACCCCTTGCAACCCCTCATTAAACTATTTCTGAAAAAATCATATCTTCACGTAAACTATTTCTGAAAAAAACATATCTTCACGTAAACCTATCTATTAGACACCGAAAATGACCATGACTCTCTCTCTCTCTCTCTCTCTCTCTCTATCTATCTATATATATATATATATATATACATATATAGTAGTACGACTTTATTAGACAAAAAGTAAGATATTTACAATATTATTTACAAATATGGGTCGCACGGGCAGTAATATATATATATATATATATATATATATATATATATATATATATGCTACATGTGTGTTCATTAACGAATATCAGCCACAATTTTTGTTTCATCAAAACCAAAGGTGTGTTATAGCAATTAAAAAAAGTAAGGTCGAATTTGTTAAACAGCAAAATCACAATTAGGTGTAAACAACGAAAATATAAAAATCAATCTAGTCGTCTCAATTTCCGAAGTTTCTCAATGAAACTAATTCTATTGAAGTAACCGAGTAAGGTATACCCAAAAATTCAAGGAAATTTGACTATATGATATGGGAGTTTGCCTGAAACCTGAAATGAAGAATTGACACTATCAACCACAATGTTTGATTTGTCGTAATTTATACTCTTCAATTTCATTAATCCTTAAATTGACAATATATCCTAGGTACCTACGATGCTGGAAGGCCGCTGACATCAAAACGCCCCAAAACGATAAAAACAACAGTTAGTAGCACATATTGTGCTGATGATGGAAGCCGGTTTCCAAAATGACTGCAGTTTTCTTTTTAATTTATAAAAGGCTTTTAACCTAGCTGAGGACGACGGCACTTGCCAGGTATACATTTTAATATTGTATTTTGTATCCCATAAGGTACATTAGTATAATTTATTTAATATTATAATAAATTAACAAAAAAGTAAATGGAAAACTAATTAATTAAATTGGTTTCACGTTCTGCAACAATATACTATTAGGTAATAACGAGGATATGCAAAACTTGTTTTCACTGCCGTCCGATACTCTTAAACAAGCTGAGATCTGAAATTGAGTTCCTGTAGTTTAACACAAGAAAACATCATTCCGTAATCCAGCCAAATGGAGCCATAAAGTCGCCTAATTTACGCAGTTCCTGCGCGACGGACTTTTAATATAATAGTCTAAAAAGACCAAAATAATATAAAAAATGTGTAGCGAGCGGGAAAACATCAGACCATACTTAGCGCACTAACCGTAAAAAATGAAGAGTGCAGAACAATACATGAAATGAATTTAATAATTTTATTTCACAAAATGTAATCGCAATATAAGTAATCTGTCCAGTTTGACTATGCAATACTTACTTCCCTCTTCACTGGCGGAATGATAATTGAACAAACCCCCATTACATACATAACTGAACTAAATATATTGTAGAAAGAAATTGAAGTGTTTTCAACACAGACTTAATATTACAGACCACAGTTCCCAAGCATACTGATCCTTTTCCGACCTCTATTTACTAATGTTATTGAAATATTTGCTACGATGGAGTACAACTGATGATATGAAATCATTAAATTTATGTCTATAAATTTCTATTGATAATTTTAGTTTGTTTACTTTCCCTTCTCTCTTTTTTACCTTACTTTATCCTTACCCTTTATATGTACTATTATATGCCCCATGAAACTCGGCCCTTACAGGAATACAACCTGTCGGGAAAATATTTGTAAGTTTGAATAAAACAATACTTTTTTTGTCAATACAAGGACATGGACGCCCTCCAGACATAAACAATCAGTTCAACGCCAGGGTAACCTTTGAGACAACACTACTAAGCATTAACTCTTTCTCTATAGCGTGAACGGTCTAGAAAGGCTTTGGCCTCCCACATGACTGCTAATCCCATATCCACTTAATAATAATAATAATAATAATAATAATATTAATATTAATAATAATAATACTTACTTACTTAGTCACTGGCACTATCGAACCCGTAGGTTCATGGCCGCACGGACATAAGCTCTCCATACATCCCTATCCTGAGCTAATGCTTTCCAATCATTCCCTGTATAATCTACTTCCCTCAAATCATGGTTAATGTTATTTTCCCACCTCATTCTTGCTCTACCAACTGGGCGTTTTCCCTCTGGCTTTCCTACAAGAAGCTTCCATGCAAGTCTTTCATTCCCCATACGTGCAACATGTCCTGCCCATCGCAGTCTACGGGACTTAACTGTTCTTATTATATCTGGATTCCTATAAAGACCATCTAGTTCATTGTTATGTGGTATTCTCCATTCACCTGCCTGTTCATCTCTCTTTGGTCCAACAATTTTCCTAAGTACTTTATTCTCAAATACTTGTAGTCTCCTTTCCTCCCTTAAAGTAAGAGTCCATGTTTCGCACCCATATAATATAACAGGTAGAATAATAGTTTTGTATTATTTTCAGTTTAACGTTTTTTGAAAGGAGTTGGGACATCAATGGTCTCTGCAATGCATAATAGCACGCATTTCCAGAATTGAGCCTATGTTTAATTTCTTTGTGCATCTCATTCCTATTTGTGATTATTGTTCCTAGGTATTTGAATTCAGCCACTTCCTCAAAATTTCCCTCATTTGTCATTAGCTGTCCATTTCCATTATATACTGAATTTCTACGTGTGACCATATATTTAGTTTTACTGATATTTACTTCCAGTCCTAATTTCTTAGTGTTACTCAATAGTGTGTGCGTGTTGTCCTTTAGTATCTCCTCGCTATCGGCCAATAATACTACATCATCAGCATAAACTAATAGCTTATTAATACCAATGAGTTGTAAGCCTTCCTCATTCTCTAAAGATTTAATGGCATGCTCTAGTACAAAATTAAATAGTAGAGGAGATAGTGCATCTCCTTGCTTCAACCCATTCTGGATTTCAAAAGTGTCCGAAAACTGTTTGCCTACACGCACCCTACTATTTGTGCCATTTAGACACATTCGTATAAGTCTAACTTTTTAGGAATTCCGAACTTCAGAAGGATACTATATAACTTATCCCTATTAATAATAATAATAATAATAATAATAATAATAATAATAATAATAATAATAATAATAATAGCACTAATAATAACACAATAACAATAATAATTAATAATAAATAATGATAATGATTATGTTTATTCTAGCAGATTGAAGGCCAGCAGGACTTATCTTCCACTCAACCAGCACAAATACACAAATATATGTTTATGGTATAGATTGTACGAATATATACAGAATACTAATTGTATTGAATTAATAATATATTTAAACAAATGTAATGTAAATTTCTTTGTATACCCGTAGACAAAAATAATGAGTCATCCGCTGATTCTATTAATCGATCGGGGAACTTCGCGAGCGCTCCCAGATCAGTAATTGTACTGGGTTGTTTGCTAGTTAACGCAGTGCACACTCAAGTAACATTAAAGAGAGAGTTTGGCTTTGTGTGTTTCCGTGGTCGAGAGGTTTAGTTGACATCGTATGCGTTCGTAACCTCACGGGTTCGATTCCCGTTCTACTTTTTTTTACTGAATGTTAGAATAGCATTTCGCCTGTAACGTAGTTTCATTTTTAATTTTATATTTAAGTTTTATGGCTTTAATGCACACACGAAAACGTAAATTAAAATCTTCTTCTAATAAGTAAATGAGGAAAGAAAATAATATCTGCTAAAATGAAAAATTTTAACAAAACCAAAATCAATATCGGGTATATGAATCCTCAGCCTCTATTACCGCCCTCAATCTGCGGGGCATTGATGCAATCAAATTTCTACAGGCACGTGGGCGATCGGCTAGAGCATCCCAGGCGTCTTGAGTTCGTGCCCATAAGCAATCTTTCGTCTTTTGTGCATCTGCAGGCCAATTAAAGTTCATCTCTATTTTAATCTTTGCCCACACATTTTCGATTGGATTCGAATCTGGTGAACAGCGAAATTTGATTTGCCTTCTCCTTCAACAATCAAATCATATTTCGCTAAACACATTTCAGAAAGCGGCCACAGTTTAAACAATATCATTAATACAGTGTCAATTATACACAGAGAAAACAACAGACAAAAAATTAACATTTTAGAAGAAATCGAAATTATCAAGAAGGCCAAGAATACAAACGTTCTCAACGAAAATGTGCCTAATGAGCAAAACCCTCTATTAGACATACAGTTAATTCAATACTACTACATCAACTCCAGAAGATGAGGCATGCATCGTAAGATCTAGAGTGAAATCAACGAAAATTGTAAATATTTTAAGAAGACGGTAGTGAACAAGGTAAAAAATATATATAATTTAACATTGTTATAACCTCAACGGTATAAAAAAATTATGAACTTAAAAAGTATAGATTAATTCAAATGTCGAAATAAAATGTATTTAATTCATAAAACGTTTTAATACAAATATCAGGGGGAAAAAATGCGTAATTGAAGACGCGAACCTGCGACCTTCATTAACAAAAACAGTGACCGAATGCTTTCGCTGACCTATCAGGACACGTAGAAGAGTCTTCAATTCATGCCACATAACACAGTAGCTCAGGGACTGCACAATTATGACTAGTTTCCTAGTGTGAACCCAGCGCTGTGCCGAGTATGACTTAGAAAAAATGTGCGTTCAAGAGATGACTCTTTTTTTGTCGAAGGGTGTACATACAACATTTTATACGATAACCATAATAAATAACTCGCTGGCACTGTGCAACCCTTAGGTTCGTGGGCGTGCGGACATAAGCTCTCCACACATCCTTATCCTGAGCTAATGTTTCCAATCGTATCGTGTATAATATACATCCCTCAAATCACGTTTACTGTTATTCTCCTATCTCATTCCTGGTCCACGAATTGAGAGTATTCCTTCTGGGCTTCCTTCAAGAAATTTCCATGACCCTCTTTCATTCCCCATATGTGCTACCTGTCCTGACTATCGCAGTCTACGAGACTCAACTATTCTTATTATATCTGACTTCCTATAAAAATCATGTACCTCACTAGTAAGTAATCTTCTCCATTCACTTGTCTGTTCATCTCTCATTGGTTCAAAACTTTTCCTGAGAACTCTATTCTCAAATAGGCCTACTGGTAATATCCTTTCCTTCCTCAAAGTAAGAGTCCATGTTTCGCATCCATATAATGTAACTGGCAGAATAACTGTTTTATATATTTTCAGTTTATCGCTTTTTGAGAGAAGTTGGGACGACAAGAGTCCGTGTAATGCATAATATGAATTTCCAGAATTGAGCGTATGTTAAATTTCTTTGAGTAACTCATTCTCATTTACGAAGAATGAGATGGGAGAATAACATTAACTATGATTTGAGGGAAGTAGATTATACAGGGGATGAATGGAAAACATTGGCTCGGGATAGGAATGTATGGAGAGCATATGTCCGAGCGGTCATGAACCTACGGGTTCGATAGTGCCAATGAGTTAGTTTTTAGGTTAGTTAATCTCATTCGTGATTCCTGGGTATTTGAAGACAGCCACTTCTTCAAAATTTCTATCATTTGTCATTAACTGTCTATTCCATTATATAATGCTTTTCTATTTGTGACCATATAGGCTATTCCAGTTTATTGATTTTAATTCCAGTCCCAATTTCTTTGTGTTTCTCAGTAGTGTGTGCACTATAAACAAAATAATAATATTAATAACATTAATAATAATAATAATAATAATAATAAACAGTAGTAATATAATAAATTAAATGGCAATCACACATTAATGAGTGTACATTATATGAGGTAATGATGAAGCTAAAGTTAAGGCAAACATAAATTTTAATTTAATTCAAATGCTTCAAAGGTCCGGCAGTCCAGGATTTCTTGTGGTAGGGAATTCCACTTGCCAGAAGTGGAGATAAACCCCAGCCGCCATATCTCCTGCTCTGAAGTTTAGGTTATACAAGGAGTAAAGGGAGAATTCGCCTCTACTGCCAGTAAGGAAATGGTTGCAGTGCTAGTAGATGTCTGCAACAACCAATCACTGTTCTTGGCGCAGCTATAGCGCGCTAGTAAAGTTTGAATTTGCTCAGATGTTGTCAACGGTATGTCTGCTAACGGCATTCATAAAGTGGCCACTATCACTGAATATCCACATCGGCAACACTGTTGTGAAAACGTCAGGGCCGGAGAATCAGTGGCTGCAGTAGAATATATGACATGGAGTGATGTGATGTCGTATGTTGCGGTATATTAAGCAAGAGAATATATTGTGATCGTGTGTTTATATTATAGTTGCAGGATAGATACTGGAGACCAAAGGCTAAATAGTTACGAGTCAAAGTACGCAGAATCTTAAATAAGAGAACCTAACTAACTAACTCACTAGCATTATGGAACCCATAGGTTCATGGCCGAGCGGACATAAGCTCTCCATATATCCCTATCCTGAGCCAATGTTTTCCAATCATCCCCTGTATAACCTACTTCCCTCAAATCATTGTTGATGTTATTCTCCTACCTCATTCTTGGTCTACCAACTGGACGTTTTCCCTCTGGTTTTCCTACAAGAAGCTTCCATGCACGTCTTTCATTCCCCATACGTGCCACATGTCCTGCCCATCGCCAACTACGAGACTTAACTGTTCTCAATACATCTGGCATCCTATAAAGACCATGTAATTCACTGTTATGCAGTCTCCTCCATTCACCTGTCTATTCATCTCTCTTTGGCCCAAAAAATTTTCCAATAACTTTATACTCAAATACTCGTAATCTCCTTTCCTCCCAGTTTCGCATCAATATAATATAACTGGTAGAATAATAGTTTCATATATATTTTCAGTTTAACGTTTTTTTTTAAAGGAGTTGGGACATCAATGGTCTCTGCAATGCATAATAGCATGCATTTCCAGAACTGAGCGTATGTTTAATTTCATAGTGCATCTCATTCCTATTTGTGATTTTCCCGTTTCCTCAAAGTATTTGAATTCAGCCACTTCCGCAAAATTTCCCTCATTTTTCATTAGCTGTCCATTTCCATTGTATAATGTATTTGTATGTGTTACCATATATTTAGTTTCATTGATATTTACTTCCAGTCCTAATTTCTTAGTGGTACTCAATAGCGTGTGTGTCTGTGTGTTGTCCTTTAGTATATCCTCGCTATTAGCCAATAATACTACATCATCAGCATAAACTAACAGCTTATTAATACCATTGAGTTGTAGGCCTTCTTCATCCTCTAAAGATTTGATGGCATGCTCTAGTACAAAATTAAATAGTAGAGCAGATAGTGCATCTCCTTGCTTCAACCCATTCTGAATTTCAAAAGTATCCGAAAACTGTTTGCCTACACGCACCCTACTCTTTCTGCCATTCAGACACATTCGTATAAGTCTAACTAAGTTTTTAGGAATTTCGAACTCCAGCAGGATACTATATAACTTCTCCCTCTTAATTGAATCGTATGCTTTTTTGAGGTCTACGTATAGTTGATGTACAGTGCACATGTTTTAATAACAGAGATAGAGAATCATCAGTCAGTGTAGCGGTGATATGTGGTCAACACTTCGGGTCTCCAATCGATATAGTTGATTTTCTTACGGGGTCGCTACTTATTGTAGGTACACAAATTTCTCATGATCATGGACGAGAACCGGTCTAATACTGCACTAAATTCCATGAGAAAAGCTCTTCTCTCATGGGGACTGGGACCAGAGCAAGCCCCGTATCATTATATCAAGGTACCATGCCTCCAAAAGTTCGGTACCGCGCGGGACCATTCACTCATATATTCATAATAAGAAAGGTGAATATAATATTGAAAATTGTGATTTATAGATGGCATTCGGGGACCGAATGGCCTTTCGTTTCTGCAGGTTCGGCGGGGGGGGGGGGTCCTAGGAACGATCCCTTCCCTAGGACTGTTCATTATTTTGGTACAAAGAAAGCTGTTAAGAAGAAAACTATTCATTTTGGTGTGATTGTAAAGTTTATCATGTATCTATGTATTATTATCATTGTTGTTTAAAAACGACGACTATTCAGATTATTTATATTATATTATGTCCATGTTTGATTTTTGTTACTAATATCTATTTATACTTTTCTTTTGACAATTATTAATTATATCAATTTTAGTTAAGCTTTCATGTCTTTTGATTGGAGCTTAACTGTGTCAATCCGAGCTTGAACCTACAGTTAGCGTAGAAAGTTTTGATACACTTAAAAATAACACAGACAGAAATAAATAATTTCATTATTTCTTCACTACATACAAAAACAAAATATAAACCTTTAAATTGAAGTCAATGAAGTGAAATGCACGCAGTTTCCTCTGTTTTAACGTGACAATTAACGAGTAGAAAAATAATTTGTAGATGAACATAAAAAATTAACCAACAAAAAGTATTGATACAGTATTACGTTTTGGTCAACAGAATGTTCACATGAAGTCGAGTGGGGGTGGGTCTCGTAGTGTTGTTATTCACTCTAGCCTTGAGTACTTTGCCGTGTAGTTGTGTGTGTTCTGGCTGCAGATTAAGCTGGAATGGGGAGCAAAGGTAGAAATACTACAGTAGAAGAAAGGGAATTAATTATTGGTTTGCATAATCAATGTAAATGGAACTAGTGAAATAATTGGAAGGCCAAGACCAAACATTCAGCATATATAATTGATAGAATTGGCGAACGAAAATCTTTCGAAAATAGCCACAGATCAAGACGTCCTACAAAACTGTATGTTAATGATGAAAAAGCATTAATGAGAAAAGTAAAGCAAGAACTAAAAGTAGTGGCCCTAAATTAGCAGCTAGTATCAAGAATAACTTTAATAGTAGTATTTCTGCTAGTAATGTTTGTAACAGTCTATTGGCTAACGAACTGCATAGGAAAACAGTCAGTAGAAAATGCTTAGTAAGTGAAGAAAATTGAAAGAAAGATTTGAACTCCGCTAAAACACACATAAATAGCCCCAAAGAAATTTGTAAAAAAGTATTTTATACTGACGAGCCTAAAATCAACATTTCCCTTTCAGATTGAAGAAGAAAAGTCTGGAAGAATTAAAATACGGAGCTACAAAAGCAAAATCTCCAACCCACTGTGAAACATAGTGGTGTTTCTGTAGTAGTATGGAGATACATGAGTAACTCTGGAGTCGGGACCTTGCAGGTATCGATAGTGCGATGGATCGCAAACAGTATATGATCGTATTGAAAACCGATCTTCTTAGCTCTGCAGAGGAAATGGGGATTAAACAAGGTTTTGTTTATGTGCAAGATAATGATCTCAAACACATCGGTTTCAATACGCGGACGTAAACCCCATTGAGAATTTATGGGAACATCTGAAAAGGGGAATTCGTTCAAGGCAAGTTTCCAACAAGCAAGACATGAGAAACGCTTTGGAAGAGGAATGGAGTAATATACCTTCAAATTTAGTTGGGCCGATACTACGTCGTCCTCAAGCCATCTTGGAATCAAAGGAGCTCCCGACCAAGCATTGAACTCAAAACGTAAAGACTCAAAACGGTCATAATATGATAAGGGAGACTGTTGTCCCTTGATAATAGTGTACCTTGGAACACCTTTTGGTTTTGAGTCAGTGCTGTACTCTAGCGACATATTATACTAACATCTGGTGTATTTAAATGACATAACACTGCTGTAGAAGTATCAGACGAGTACCGTTAGTTGTTGAGTCTGATACAAAAATTTCGTTTTGAAGCCTCTTTTGTAAAATTTTGTGTTGCGCTTGTTATTGTTTCTGAGAGAAGAATATAAGTGTTGTGAAGAAAATTACAACGCCAAAACAATCTCTAGTACTTGGTACGTAAAATGTAACACAATTATCGACTTTTATATTAGCCTATAAAACAGAGACATCAATTTCGTTTGGAATGGTAACCTATTGTACCTTGGAACAAAGTTTCTCGTGTACCTTGAAACACTCTTCTGGCTACAACCTATGTGTTGATGGTAAGTGTACTGTTTCAAATATAATGCCGCGAAATAAAGCTGGTATTAAGAGAAAGCCTGTGGACACAGATGTCGTCAGGAAAGCAGTTGAAACTGTTAATTTTACACGATCGAAGGATTTCTCTAAGAGAGGATTGTAAAATATATAAAGTCTCTCTTGCCACAAAAAAGTGTCAGAGAACTAGCATATCGATTTGCAGTTGTTAATAATAAAAATATCCAGATAAGTGGAACAATGATTCTATAGCCGGTGAAGCATGGATGCGCTGGTTTTTGCGCATACCTGCTGATTCACTCAGTGTAAGAAAGCCAGAGGCTATGCGCTTATCCCGTTCGACTAGTTTCAATAAAACAAAGGTTGATGCAATTTTTAGTCATCCAGAAAGTGTTCATACTCGATTTGGTCCCTTTCCTCCCAGACAATTTGGATAACAATGATAACCCCCATAAATGCTATCTGAAATCACATGCCACCTTTGTAGGTTTTTCCGAGAGTCAATTTTAAGGACAGGATGTTGTTTGGTATATAGTCAGGGACATTAGAAGCTGCAACTCCATCAGGTTGGTCTAATGAAGAAATATTTCTAAAATTCCTGACACATTTTATTAAGTTTGTGAAATGCCCGAAGGAGGAACGTGTCCTTCTAGTCTTAGAAAACCACGAATCACATCTTTCCGTGGAAGCTGTGCCAAAGACGTCTGATTCTGACGTTGTAATGGTACCTTTTCCGTCAACCACGTCTAATAAATTACAGCCCCTTGACTTGACTGTATTCGGACCTTCGAAAACATACTACAGTCAAGGTGTAGATGCTTGGCTTGTCAACTACCCAAAAGTGACGTTCGACATTTACTGTGTAGCTGAAATGTTAGGAACAGCTTTTCCGCTGGTATTTTCAATTAACAACATAATCAGTGGCTTCGGGAAGTTCGGAATCTTTCTGCTAGATCGCGGAATATTTTCTGAATAAGATTTTCTGTGTTCTGTTATTACTGATAGAGAACCTGATAACATAGTTGAAACTTCAGAAACAAACATCGTCCCAGAAAATTCACAAAGTAACACAACTGTAGTCAGTGATGAACTTATTACCCCTCAAAAGATTCAACCATACCCTAAAGCCAAACCCAGGACAATAGGAAACCGAGGGAGAAAGACGGGAAAAATAAGAATAGTGACAGACACGTCAAACAGGAATGAACTTAAGAAAATGAAGGAGAATAGAAAGAAACTAAAAAAACTGTCAGTATTCCGTAGAATTAATGTCTCTTCAGGAAGTAAAGTATCTCAGGAAAACAATTCATCAGCCCATAAAAAATTAGGAAGCTCTAAAACTGTGTACTGTGTCTTCGTCTTTATCATCATCATCATCATCATCACCGGAGGGTGAACCTTATTAATTAGTGTCTACGGATGACGAAAACAGCTCAGATGAAGGGTGCATTTTTTGTAATCAAGAAAATCATGAAGATGATAGCGGACAACAATAGATTCGGTGTTTAAAATGTCTTCGTTGGTCCTATGAACTATGAGCTGGTACGATGCTAAAGGCAGGAAATAATTTGTGTGTGACATTTGCAACAAAAAGTGAACACTAATATAAATTTGAGAACAAAATTTATAAAATATGTTATCATAAACAATATTTTCTTTTATTAAAACTATCACTATGGCTGTCTTTTTAATGTGGACATAATTTTATGTTAAGGTTATGTTTTAATAATTAATTTATTAAAACTCTGATGAAATTTATTATTTTAACCTGTTAACATGATAAATAAAATTGCTTCAAGGTACAAGACGGCATGTTCCAAGATACACGAATATCTTTACTTAGAACAAAAATTGTATTTTAAAAAACTTAATTTGTTGTGCTTTAATTTTTCATGGAGATAAAATCAATCATATGCATAGAATGAGGAACAGTTCAATCTATATATATTTAGCGATGCGAGATGAATTGTCGACCTATTAACAAATTTAAAAGAGAAAATCAAAAAAACTGTTTGAAGGTACAAAAGTCTCCACTACTGTATCCATACTTTTTGTTTGTTAATTTGTGTTGTTCCTGTATAAATTATTTTTTACTTATTAATTATGTTAAAACAGAGTAAACAGCGTTTATATATAAATGGATTGCGCACAAGTGTGCAAAGGTAATAACACAGCTAAAAATCACTAACACTAACTTGGTCTTGCGTAATCACAAATTGTTTTTGTTCTTTGTGTACATGTTTCGATGTGATATCTTTCGCATTTTCTGTTCACACACTTCGCATATGCATGACATCTTCGGGTCATGGAATGTTTTATCTCTACACATTAGGTGGTGGAATCTATGCACGCTTAATCTTGTGATGACGTGTCGTATCAGGAAATTTGCTTCTGTCCAGTTCCTATCTATCATCGCTCCGGTGCTGAAAAATTCCGACCATACTTCCTCTCTTTTTCTGCGTAGTCTTTGTAGCGCATGCTTATAGGGTTCTGTGGTTGGTAGTAGGTATGATGTTTTCAAGTCCTCGATAAGGAAAGTCTCCCTTGCCAGTAGGTACACTAGACGGCCTCTTGTCGTTTTTGATACTCCTATTGCCCTTTTTATGAATGTAGCTTTCACTTTTTCCAGTGTGTTCAGATTAGCTTCTGTAAGATGTGGCCATATGATTTCCATCCCGTAAGTTATTATTGGGGAGGATCTTTGCATTGAATAGTTTCATCGCTGATTCCAGGCTTAGAGCTTGTATATTGAGTAGGGTAAACAGTACAGTCATTGGCCACCCACCAGTGATTGGTCATTTACATTTAATACTGTAATAACTATGCTATATTTTGTGCTAGTTCATATGTAAGTGGCTAGATGTCATCTCTGAACACTCCCTGTTATTCCTGTTTAATATTGTAGCAGTCAGATGTCAGCACTTGAAGTGATGGTGAAATTTGTAGAAGAAGGTGTTGAATAGCCATTTTGTGTTGGTAAGTCTTAGCAATTTCTTAAGGATTTTAGTTACGAATAATTGTATTTAAAATAACTTTATCTACATATACTTTATTATACTTCTGGGTATATATTGAAATAGTATTAATTGATGTGTGGGTACTGTTCTAGTAATTATATGTGTAACAATTTCATGGAATGTGTGGGTGGCCAATCACTGAATTTTATTTCAATGTAATTTCATTGATTGGCCGCCTGGCCAATTGCTAATTTTCTAAGTGGCCATTAACTGTACGTTATTTCTTTTTGCTGTATAGGTACCATTATTTGAAGAGTTAGGCCTATTTATTGCAAAATGCCTAAACTACCGAAGATAAATTATAATACAGAGGCAATGGAGAATGCTATCAAGTATGTGAAAGAAAATGGAGCATCTGTACGATCTGCAGCAAAGTTGTTTCTTGTTCCAAAATCAAGTTTGCAGTTTCGTATAAATAACCCAGATCATAAAGTAACCCTAGGTCCAAACACAATACTTTCCGAGGAAGAGGAATTAACACTAGTCAGGTACGGTAATACAGCCTATCTAGAAGAACAATCGTCTTCGAAATCATTAAACTTTATGGGCCTATAATTAAAGTTTCAGTCTGTAAGATAAAAATTATTTATATTAAGCCTTTATTTTTTATATTTACGGGCTACCCTATTAAAATTCTTGTTTTTTTTCTGTTTTGTTTAGCCTACTAATTTGGTTTGGCAAATATTATTTTCAGATGGATACTAGAATTGGCAAGAAAAGGATTTCCTAGGAAAAAGGAAGATCTACAAACAAGTGTACAGGAATATTTGAACACTAACCCCCGACCAAATCCGTTCAAAAACAATCGACCAGGTGAAGGTTGGATTAAGGTGAGATGAAATGTTTTTTAGGCTTAAATTTTTAATAAGTACTTAGCTTATGTAGGCTACTACACAACTTATTATTATTTTCAGGCTTTTTTGAAGAGACATTCTGTACTGACTACCAGAACAAGCGAAGCAATCACGGCCGCAAGTTCATGTGTTAGTGAGAAAGACATAAGAAGTTGGTTTAAAGAAGTAGATCAGTATGTTAAGGACAATGGTCTGGAAGAAGCTATATCTGATCCTACACGGGTTTTTAATGGGGATGAAACTAACTTTCAGATATGTCCAGTTACGGGTAAGGTGCTTGCAGAAAAAGGGTCTAAGAATGTTTATTCAGTAGAACGTGGGGCATCGAAGGAGAACCTGACAGTTATGTTCACGTTTTCGGCAAGTGGACTTGTTTGTTGTCCTATGATAATTTATCCATATCAAAGGATCCCAGAAAAAGTGGCACAATCTGTACCAAAAGGATGGGGAATTGGTAAAAGTGATAATGGATGGATGACTGCAGAAGTGTTCTACGAGTACATCTGCAATGTCTTCCATCCATTTCTTCTAGAACAAAGCATTTAAATTCCCAGTAATTTTGTTTGTTGATGGACACAAAACACATTTAACATATGAACTTAGCAAAATGTGTTCAGAATTTAAAATTGAGGTAATTGCCACTTTACCCAAACACCACGCGTATTCTTCAGCCAGCAGATGTTGCAGTTTTCCATCCCCTAAAGAAGGAATGGAAATCTGCTGTCAGGTATTGGCATACACAACACCATGGAGAAGTCATCACGAAAACTAATTTTGCTCCTGTTCTTCAGGATGTTGTGACAAAAAGTGTGAAGATACAAACATTAGTAAATGGTTTTCGTGTATGTGGCTTGTATCCATTTGATGAAGATGCAGTAGATTATTCTAAATGTCTGGCATCGTCGACAAAATCAACAAAGGCAGAAGCAACAACAAGCAGGATTCAACCTCAAGAGGCATCTAATGAAATTCACAAAACTCTTGGCTATGCTACTTTTGTTGACGTCGTCGGGGAGGAGAGAATTGAAAAGTTTAAATCTATTAAAGAGGTAATTTCTTTAGAATCAAACACAGAGGAATTTTTCGTATTGTACCGCTTGTGGGAAAAATTTCAGAATGAAGAGTCAGGCTCAGGAAAAGTCAACGCTTCAGCTGAAAAGTCCAGTGAAAATTCCTGCACTGCAGAATCTCGTGATGCAGAAGAAATTAGGCCTAGTACTTCATCAGATAGTTGTGAAGTAAGAACTTCCATAAGGAAAATCAAAACTGATCATATGGGAGAGTTTCTTGTGTGGCCTGAGACACCTAAGAGAAAAGGAAAACGACAAACGGAAAGACATCCTTTTGCAATAACTTCAGACAGATACAAAGATATGTTCGAAAAAAAGAAAGAAGAAAAGCGTAAAATTGAGGAACAGAAGGAAAGAACGAAAGAGAAAACGGGAGGAAAAGAAACAATCGAAATTTCCTGCGAATAAGAAATCACAAATTCATCCCTCAAATAATGCTGCACAGAACCCGGCAGATAAGGGAGATGAAAATTTGGAAACTAGGCCGAGGACGAATGTTAAGCGGGTATTATTTCCTAGTTGCTCTCTTTGTAAGAAGGTAATTACAATGAAAGAAAAAACACAACATGTTCTGAATGTCACAAGTTATTTCACAAGACATGCATACCAAAGGCTCATCAGATACATATTCCTCAAAATGACGAAGATGATTTTCTGTGCCATATTTGCCTACAAGGAAGACAATTCAGACAGTTCATATGAGTGCGAAGATTCTGATTCAGGAGATTCAGCAGTGGATAAACTGTATGCAGAAGTATTGAAAAGTCAACTGTTGTAGGATTGTAAATAAGGGTATTAAAATTGTTCCAGTATGCTACTTATTGAAACAAAGGATTATTATTTGTTAATTTCTATTTTACACAAATTATTGTTAATTTACGTTAGCCTTTATTATGGCAACATTGTACAAAACATGTATGTGTAAATTCCCATTGTATTAAGTGAATTTCCTTTTAAAAATGTTGTGGCCAATCACTATCATCACATAGGCCAATAACTATAAAATTGTGGCCAATTTCAATAGTTTTCATAAAAAAAATTATAAAATAAAATATATTACAAAACAAAATAGGATTTTTATTGGAATACCTAGGGCAATCATCATAAAAGACATTCCATTAATAATATTTGACTTTCAGAATTGTATTATGTGCGTTAGCACCATAGAAAGAAAAATAATTTCTTAAGTGGCCAATAACTATAGTGTTTACCCTATATCATTTATTGCCATTATTGCTTGCGTTGATCTTTCTGCTAAGTGTTTTGTGAAGCTTCTTCCACTGGGTTGTAAAGTAATGCCTAGATATTTAAACTCCTTTACTATTTTGATGTTATCTTTGTCCAGTTTTATTTCTGTTGTGGCAGGGATCTTTCCTCCGTTTCTGAACACCATCATTTCTGTTTTTTCTTTGTTTGTATAGAAGTTGTGGGTTTTACACCATTCTTCCATAGTTATTATGGCGTTCTGAAGTTTACTTATATTCGTTGATCCGATTACGATGTTGTCTGCGTATGCATATATGAAAATTTCTTCTCCTAGTAAACAGCGTTTATTTAACTTTATAGAGTGCAATACAAATGTGCATAATTTTGTTTTTGTGTATAGTGAAGAAATAATTAAATCATTTATTTCTCTCTGTGATATTTTAAAGTGTAACAATACTTTCTACACTAACTGTGAGTTTTGTGTGCTTAGGAGTGATTCCCATCCCTCTCATGACAATACGAGTAGTAATTTATATTAATAGTAAAGTTAAATATGATTAGTTTTCTCTTGAGACATATATGTTGAATAATACACTAGAGGTTCTATTTAAGAAAGATGAATTACGTCTGTATTTTGGGTCTAGCCACAGACTCTGTTTGTTAATTGTATTGAACCGAAAGTGTGTTTTTCGGCTCATTATTGTAGCTTCGTTCTCCTCCCTAGACTGGAATATTTATGAACTATGCCAATATCCCTTTCTCTTTCTATTTACCCCCTCTCTCCACTCTTTACCCTTCCTGCCGCGCAATGTCTACGGCGCATCTCCCCTCTACTTCGGAACCTTCATATACGTGGTGCACAGGCAGAACATTATCATTCGATCATTCAAGCAGATTCAAGGTTTGAATCCGCATCCAATTCGCGATGCGATTGGAACTTTAATGGACAAGGGTCTGAAGCCGAGAAGCGGCGTGGTTTAGTTGGTCCGGCACTCCAGGGAAGAAGTGGCCCCTGGTTCGGACGTTAGAATGAGTGTGGCGTGAGGTATGGTGTGGTTTTTTCTAATGTAAGAGTATCGTCATTTATTTATTTACATTTCTATTTTGTTGTATCATCAAAATATTTGTTAATTTGTTTTTAATTCAGACAACTTGTTTCTATTAAATGTCATCTTTTATACAACTTCATTGCCGCTTTATTAATGTATACGTAGTTATGTACAATCCTATACGGAAATTCACTCATGTAAGAAACTATTTCCAGCTCCCTTACTATTTTGCTGTTTAGCTCTTATTGTCATTTTCACTCACTCTATGAATTTGAGAATCATTATTTATATATATCTGAGAGAGAAAGAAGAATCGATTGCTGCCTTCTATGGGCCCAAGGCAAGCAACTTTCTGATTGATAACCTTGCAGGATATAAGATCCACGTTAATAGAGGCAGCAGTAACAAAACCCGATCCCGGATAAATGGTAGCAGTCTGCGTGGTTTTTAAGAAAGCTACAAAGGGTAGTAGTAGCGTGGTCTTACCGCCACAGTATGTTACAAGTCAATTTGGAAATTTATGATAGGTTCTATATTAAAGAGAGAGACCGATCCATTCTTTACGCAGGGCAAATATTAGCAACAGCACCCAGTCAACGCCAGTGCAACCTTTCCGATCATCTCTGTTTGGTTGACAAATTTTCCTAATACGAGTAACTTTACTCAAATACTCGTAATCTCTTTTCCTCCCTTAAAGTAAGCATCCATGTTTCGCATCCATATAATATAACTGGAAGAATAACAGTTTTATATATTTTCAGTTTAACGTTTCTTGAGCGAAATAAGGATAACAAGAGTCCTTGTAATGCAAAATAGTGTGCATTACCAGAATTGAGCCTATGTTTAATTTATTTGAGCATCACATCCCTATTTGTAATTATTGTTCGTAGGTATTTGGATTCAGCCGCTTCCTCAAAATTTTCCTCATTTGTCATTAGCTGTCCATTTCCATTATATAATGTACTTCTATGTGTGACCAAATATTTAGTTTAATTGAGGTTTACATCCAGTCCCAATTTCTTAGTGTTGCTCAATAGTTTGTGTTTGTAGGTACTTAGTGTCTCCTCGCTATCGCCTAATAATGCTACATCATAGCATAAACTATCGTCTTATTAATACCACTGAGTTGTAGGCATTCTTCATCCTCTAAAGATTTGATGACATGCTCTAGTACAAAACTGAATAGTGGAGGAGATAGTGCATCTCCTTGCTTTAAACCATTGTGAAATTTAAAAATATCAAAACTGTTTGCCTACACGCACCCTACTACTCTTTGTGTCATTTAGACATAATCGAATAACTATAATAAACTCTTTTAAAAATTTCAAACTCCAGAAAGATACTACATAACCTCTCCCTCTTAAATGAAGTGTATGCCTTTTTTTGAAGTCTGCATTAAATAGTCATAAGCAGTGAGCGGGGTTGGATTCTAGTAAGCATTCAATGAAGTTAAGAATGCACGGAATATAAGGAAGGATGACGTACCTGTGACTTTGCAGTGTTCAGTATAAACAAAATGATGTTTGGTTGAAGGCATTACACCCTGCTAGAAAAACGTTACACCAAGATAAGGAATTACAGAAGGAAGTAAACAATCGTATGTTTAGTTACTTGTAGTGTTCAATAATGTCCGCCGCCGTGGCGTAGTCGGTAGAGTCACTACCTGCGACCCGGGTTCGATTCCCGGCGGGGTAAGGAGATTTTAAATCTCCATCTTGGGTCTGGGTGTGTGTGTTCTGTCCTTGTGGATTTGTGAGAATTAAAAAAAGTTAACAAACAGGTAAAACAGAAAAAGTAAAACAAGAAGGAAAACCTGTATTAAAAACATTGTTAGTTAAACGGTATAAAAAAGTCTTATAATAATAATAAAACTAATTAATTTTGAATAATTCTTTAAAGTACACTAATATTTTCTTATACATCATTATTACAATTATTGCAATGTGCAATAATGTACTTCCGAAGTGCACTAAAGTAAATCTCATGCGATTAGCACGTAGACAATTTGTATATTTTGAAAAACTACGTTCCACGTCGCACGGTGTAATAGTAACAAATAAAAAAAACAAGGTACATTTGGCACATTTATACGTACCCAGTATTTTTCTTTATTTGCTACTCTTTCTTTAAAAGTATTTTAAATGTATTAATTTTGGTTATGATTGCTGTATAGTTGTAGCAGGTTTCTCATATATGGAGCCCCATCCCTTATAAATAACAATATTTTTTCTTAATACCGGCAGGTCACAAGAGGAACAATGAATAATTAAATAAGCGAGTAATTGTAGAATGGTTAACCGCCTCCAACTCTTCGGATATTAAAATATATGTTTTAGGTGGACCATCAGCTGTTAGGTTACCTACAATAACATTAGCAATTGACCTATGAACGGAAGCTATTTTTTCGTCTATAAACACAAAAATCGTTTCATCTGCTACTTCATCTCTTAGATAATTTAGGCATTTTTAATAGGCTATTGGTAGACATGTTTTTCGTAATTGTGTTTCTGAAGGCATTTTCCTGTTAGTATATTTGTTTACGAAACAAGGATGCTGTACTTATTTTAAAGGGATATCGGCTCTTATTGATGCATGACACAAATCATCGAAAAATTCTGATGTGTAGTTTGGGTCTGCGGGGGTTGAAGCTACACTTTCCCTTCTGTTTTTTTTAATAATACAACATTTTCTTGTGTTTTCTTGAATTGCAGTGTTGTTTAACATGATGTTTTGAAACTTCCTTTGAGCTCTATGTGACATACCTTACCTTTGATGGTTTCGCCATTTATGCCAAATTCCTCTACAAACCATGCTAATTGTGATAATGATGATTTTGGGGTATTACTCTATTTCACATTAGGCATATTTCCACAGTTCGTTACTATTCTACATGCAGTCTGTTGTACAGGAAGTGTCCTGCCCAGTACATACACCGTGTGGCAGATAATATGAAGCGTCTGTTTACTTACTCAAACCCCGCTCCCTGGTCATAAGTAATGCCACAAGTGATTTCCAATTTATCTAGAGAATTTGGAAATCAAGAGTGACATTTGTTAGGATTATTTAACGAATAAAATTAAGCTGTTTACTCACGAATCATTATTTAAATATAGTTATTTTTAAACAATTTTATACGGTATTTAATGTAAACGGCGATGTTTGAAAACAAATGAAAAACGATTGTTATGATTAATTTGTTCATCACTGCAACCAGATCATATTATTTATTGCCAAAGGTTCGCAATATTGTAAGAATGCACCCTAGTAGAGAAATTTATAACCAACATTATAGGTCATGAATTATTTTTATGTCCTATGATGTACATATGTCAATTATATTTTTCTGAAACGTAGATTCCTGGGAAATAATACATTTAAGGAAGTGGAGAGAATGGTTTCTTTTTTTTTTGTGGTATAATCAATTGCTACAACTGTTTTTATATTATCTCCCGCAAGCACTATCTGGTCAGATTTCCTGCACTATATAATATACAATCTAGTAGCCATGTGTTGCCACTGAAAAATAATTCTATGACCTATTCAGAATGTTAAAAAGGAGGAGCTTGATTTTAAAGTGATAAAATTAAATTCATAAAATCGAGGTGAAAAACGACCGTGATTGGTGGCAGATAAAAAATCATTGAAATGTGATTGGTCATTGGCTCCCATTCGTGGCATGAGTTAAATAGTCATATTTCCATTTCTAATATCTGGCTTATACTAAAAATCTAATCTGTTGTAGACCTGTTCCTTCTAAATACACATTATCTGCCTTTTGTCATCAATATAGGCATAAGATTGCTTAATTATATAATTATATATATACTTTATTTATTCCATTTTATATTTTTCTATATATAATATTCTTCAATGGTGGAGTGAAAAGAAGAATCATCGCATACTGGAATCAGAGCTGGTGCTGAAAACATCATGCAACATTTGCTTATGATACTTCGTACTGCTATGGATCCTGCCTTTACTAAACGTCTACTGCTGTTCATCACGGCATCCTAGACTACTACTGCAATCGACAATTATTGATTTGTTAACGTCTGACTTGTAGTCCTTCGTGTGCTGTGATTGGCTGCATCAATTTTTCCAGTTTTCGTCTCAGCCAATCAGATCCGCGCAACTACAGCTGGTCAGCAAATCCCTTGCTAGGGCGTGGCCCTACACGGGCTGATCCTCGTGATCTTTTGTGTTTTGTGCATCTAATTTCGAGTGCTGTGCTATCAAGGTAAGTGGAGTGGATACAATAATTATTATTGTGCTGTGTAATCATATTCTTTGGTGACAAGTGTTTAGTGCTTTTGTTTATAGTGACCAGAACTAAGACTTGGTATTACCAAGCATAATGGCTACTATGCCAAAGTCTTACGGGTCTATGGATCCAGAAAGTGAGGATGTCGGACCTCTCATACTCTGGGAAGACTCCGCGAACAAATTTGAAGCATTCGTCCACAAATATTGATACGACAAAAAACCCGAATTAAAAGAATTGCTGTCCACTCTTAGTGGAACCTTCTTGTTACTCATAAATTTCATGGGTACTTTCCAGAACTATGAGAGGTCTGAAGAAGCTCGTGATTTCACGACTGCTGTCTTTGGATCGATTAAATAAATTGATAAAAGATAACGAACCAGGACAACGAACGTTTGAAGCTATGCTAAACGAATTGAAAGGAGATTTATTAGAGATTCGCACTACTGCGCTCTTCTATTCCTCCTCATTTCCCAAAGCATATAGCAATGTAGAAGAAGAAATTCCTTCAACTAGCAGTGATATGGACACCAGTGAGCAGATGGACCACTGAGGAGCAAATGCTCACTGACGGACCAGTCACCTGCTAGTGTGAAAATGCTCCCCGGCCACAAAATAAACCAAAAAGAAACAAGAACAAGTACCGACTTTAGTCGTTAAGAAAACAAAAGTTGATTCTTTCAAACCAAAAGAACCCATACTACTGGGCAAACACACCTAATGTATTTGAACCTATACATCCAGATAATCGATCCATAGAGTCGCAGGAATCACGAGTTGAGGTTCCAGCAGTGCCTACCAACAATAAATTTTCAGTTTTAACTGATATTCCAAATTCCACTGCAGGAACATCCTCAGAGATGGTCCCTCCTCAAGCTACTGGCCCTACTATGGCTACATCTACAGCTACGCCTTCAGGTAATGCTGTCCAATCGGAGCAAAGACCCCCACCAATAACTCTTATTGGTCACGGGAATCTGTTCCGAATAAACAAAGAGTTGAAATCACTAATTGGCGACCAACTAAAGTGTGTCAGTATTCCTGAAGGAATACGCTACTATGCACGTTCATTGGAAGATTTCTTCAAGTTAAAGGAGTATTTCAAGTCCCTAAATAGGGAATACTATACTTATCTACTGAAGAGGGATCTTCCTTTGAAGGTGGTGTTAAAGAGACTGCCTGCAACTGTAGACCCAGATGAAATTAAAGAGGAAATCCTCGCGTTGGGTTTCCTGTTAAAGATGTAAAACAGATTAAAAAAACCGAAAATGATTTGGCCATACCCCTTCCTATCTACATATTGGAACTAGAACGCAATAGTAAAGCGTTGGAAATTTATGATCTAAAGCGTCTCTTATACACTGTTGTAGCCATAGAGCCATATAGACCTAGGGCTGGACTTAAGCAGTGTTACCGGTGCCAGTCTTTCAATCATACTTTCCCTGCTTGTAATCGGGCTCCTCGCTGTGTTATCTGCGCTGGGCCTCACGGGCACAAGGACTGTACCCTAAAGGCCGAAGCGCGGAGAGACACAACTTTGCTTAAATGTGCTAACTGCAAGGAGTCCGGTCACCCGGCGTCCTTTAGAGGCTGCCCTGCTTTCAAGGCGGCCCTTGAAGCTTATAGCAGGGTAGCTAAACCTATTCCAAACCAAAAAGTGAAACCATCCATAAGTGATCCTGTTCCAAATCCAATTGCAACTCAAAGAAAGACCTTCACTTCTGTGAAGGTTGATCCAAGAGTTTCCTTCACTCAAGCTTTACAGGCTGGTACTGCTTCCAGAACAACACAAGAGAATAGCACTGCTAAAGTTAAGGGCCAGCAATTGCTAACAGGTAGCTTAAGTGCTCGTGGGGAGGAAATTCTCAGGGATGTTCAGCCTTTATTGGCTGAATTGTCTAGTCCCATGGAGCGTTTCATCTTCATGAGCCGACTGGTTAACCTGTGTTTTACAGGTTAACCTCAAAAGGAGAGACCATCCACATAATAGTGCGAGATCACTTGCTTTGAGAAGTGTGGGTCACACTACGCTGTCCGGCTTTCGGACTCTCTGCTTGCCGGCGGCGTAGTTATGATGCCTTCTTACAAGTATAGAGGTTTTGCACTATTATTCTGGTATAGACCTGTTAGGTAAAATACAATGTCACCAAAGGCTGAGGTTACATAATCCACAACCACTACTTGATAGCCAAAAAGGAATTTGCTGCCAAGTTTATCCCAGTGGGAAACAGTATGCAGCACACTGGACGGTGCAAGTCACCGTCGACTATCAGAGAGAGGAGTGAAAAGGAAGGCCTCATGAGCTTAAAAATGCCGTTTAATTAAATTATTATTATCAATTTTTTAACGAATTTCATATTAACTATTAAGGTTGTTTTCATGAAAATCCTTTTTTTTTTTAAATAAACATTTATGTATTCTACTATATATATCCAGCGCTGTGGTCTCGAGGTAACGTGCTGCCTTGTCACACAACGAGCCCTGGTTCGATCCCCGGTCGGGGCAGTTTTTCTGGGTGAGGTTTTTTATCGGAGTTTTTCCTCACCTGTAAGACGAATGTCAGGAAAACTTTAAGGCCGAAACGGTCCCAGAAATCATATGGCCATCACCATCCTTGTCATTATCATCATCATCATCATCTTTCACCGGTGTGGAAAGCAACGGGAAGCTACCACACCTACAATTCCCTAGTAGTGAAGGACTTGCCTTCGGGCAGAATTACTATGGGTGGATATATATATATATATATATATATATATATACACACACACTAGTGTACCCGGCAGATATTGTCCTTTCCGAACTTTCAATTCTTGTGTCATGTTTATTTCTTATCATAAAATTCACTAATTAAGACATAATTAGATATTATTATATAAGCTCGCAAGAAAACCTCACACAGCCATCTCTTATGGCTCAAGTGTGCATGATGACGTCACATTATAGTCGCGCGAAATATTTCGATAATGCAGATGACTACATATCTGATATAAAAAATCCTATAACCCGATCGCAGCGCCACCCACCGGGTCCAGTTTTGAATCTAAACCACCCAGGGACCCACTCAAACATAATACATAAAATTTCATCAAAATCAGTCCAGTCGTTTAGGAAGTTTTTAATTTCGGATTTCAAGTAAACCTCCACTTCGTATTGTCGGATTTCGCTCAGTTTAGGTCAATACCTACCTCGGTTTATATTAAAAGGATATACTGAGTTTCGTTGTGAAACATCGGAAAATGTGACTGCTAGAGCGATTTTTAAATTTTAACTTCAGGTGAACTTCTACTACACCTAATGGTTTTAGAAGGTCCAGTTGTGAATCTGAACTACCGAGGAGCCCAATCAGACACACAAAAAAATTCACCAAAATCAGCCCGGTTGTTTAGGAGTTCAGTGACAAACACACGTACAGAAGAATTATATATATATATATGATAGCCTATTGGCTACCTCTCCCTCTACATTTCAACATCTAGTATAGATCTGAAAGAAAATACTTTATCAGTTGTTTGAATCAATGTTGAGATAGTTTCTGTCGTGTGCTACACACGATAATTTTTACACGCTTTATATTAGCTTGACCTGTATCTATCTATATATATAACGGAAACTTTCAACGCGATTTTCACCCACTTAAAATCATTGGATCGTCTTGAAACTTTGCATCCTTGTAAAGGACCCGTGACAATACAATAATTTCATTTTTTTTAATCCTGGCCAGAATCATCTGAAAATCAAAAAAAGTATTTGTATCTATGTAACGGAATCTTTGATCACTGTTTTCACCCACTTAGAATCGGACGATTAGTAATGAGCAGGAATCGCATTTTTGTTCCGGAACGTAGAGATTATTCCATTAGATTTTATCTTGTAGGCCTACGTCTTCGGCGTCACATAAATGTATAAGCAGTTTAATTGCAAGTAGGTGCACACGTTCGAATAATAATCTTGCAATTACAGACTACCACAGCGACAGGTAAAGATTTCATAAATTAACTATTTCTAACTTATGCATCGTGTAAAATGTTTTAGTTTCTTTATTCAATGGCCCAGGTTCTCATTTCAACAACTGGTGTTCTCTCTGTTCTCTCCTAGTATTAGCGTAATTGTAACTCACGTCTGAGGTTGGGGCGTCTGGAAGGTTGGGTTACGCTACACCGATGATATGATGGTAATGATGATAGTGGTGTGTCAGTAGAGTCCTTAAGGCACTGCGATACAAGCCGGAAGGTCGAGGGTTCGAGTCCCGATGGGATCAGGATTTTTAAACTGACCCAAACCTTTCGTAACTATGGCCCCGGGGTCGACGCAGCCTCTAACTCAAATGAGTACCAGACGCTTGTTCTAAGGGTAAAGGCGGCCGTCACGCAGGGCTGACAACCCGGCTGACATCAAGTGCCGATTGTCCAGAAAAAGTGGGAACCTTAACCTCCTACTACCCGAAAGGCCCCCTAAGGCCTGTAGTGGGATAACTGTACAATAAAATAAATTATGCAGGTCTCGAAAAATATATTTAAAAAATAGGTGGTATGGTTATCTCATACGAATGGAAGAGGATTGATTACCAAAGAAAGTTCTTAAAAGGATGGTCGGATGGAGGAAGAAAAGAGGTAGACCAAGAGAACTTTGGATGGTTGGGGTAATAAAATTGTAACTTATTATTATTATTATTATTATTATTATTATTATTATTATTATTATTATTATTATCATCATCTAATATAATCCCTAAGAAAATTTTGGAATAGAAAATAGATAGGAAACGATGAAAGGGAAGACCTAAAGAAGGTTAGATGGACGGTGTGAGATGAAGTAGTAGTAGTAGTAGTAGTAGTAGTAGGACTTTATTAGACAAAAAGTAAGATATTTATATAATTATTAACAAATATGGGTCGCACTGGCAGTAAGCCGTATGTGCTGTTGACAGTCCGTTACAATAAATTAATAATTGGTACTAGTGTAAAGAAAAATAAACAACAAAAAAAAGCAATAACATTACAATTACATAAACAAACTAAATAATATTACAATTAAATAATAACACAATAGCATTATACACTAATTATACACTAATTAATTTAATTATTAAGAAATAATGGTATTGCATTTTGATAACATATATTTATTCATGAATGTGTGTTGTTCTTATTTTTCGCGTTTTGTCCAGAAATTTACCCAAGTTGAAGTATGAGAAAACTGAGTCTTACATGTGAGGATTTTCAGGACCAATGCAACTGGAGAAAGAGAATTCTTGAGGGTGACAGAAAACTACTGTTTTAAGAGTGAATTCCGAAATAAAGAAAATGTGTTATTATTAATATTATTATTTTTCATTATCATTATTCCTGTTATTGTTCTTATAACACAGTTTTTCCTATTCCTTTGCATGAATCAGTTAAGGTTGACTAATCGGAAGACACAAATGCATCCTTGCACTTATGGATCTACGTCTTATTTTGACGCTTGACTCATGAAGTCAGTTAAGTAATCCAGAATGCAGTTATTACTCATTGGATGTGATTGCATTCGCCTCTCTTAGTTTCTGGATGTAAACAAAGAGGACTGATGTTATAGTTAATAACAACAATTACTTTAATTTGAAATGTAAGTATTAGTACCTAATTTTTTTCTTCTCCGCCGTAGTTTATACCTTTCTCCTTGGTACTTTTACTAGCCAATCACAACTCGGGCTTTACAGTTGCACGAACGGGAGAGATATTTTAAGCTTTGGTTGATATACATAATGTTTGAACTTAACCAGGACATGGAGGGTCTCCTCGAATGAGTAATCAACTAAATATAATGGTTTATTTTACCTGATGGAGTTAAGGCCATATGGTCTTCACTTCTATTTCACCAGGGTTAACTGCCCCGATCGGGGTTCGAACCCGGGCCCGCTGCGGAACAAGGCAGCACGCTACCTCGAGACCACAGCGGTGGACTTACATATATATTTAACTGATTGCTGTATGCGGAGTTTATTTCCTAAAAATACGGCTACTAGGGCGTTAAAATGCAAACATACGCACACACATAGGCTATAAACATAGGCCATTTTCTATGTCTTATAAATAGAATCGACGAAAAGCTGTATTTAAAAAAAATATATTTTCATGAGAACACCTCAATAGCTTCATTCCTTCGGAAATAGCTCAAATAAATAAGTAAACAAACGCAAAAAAATGCATTAGTTTGTGAACAAATATCCGAAGAATACAGATCAACAACTCACAAACGGATATTAGGATGCCAGTAGATTTTATTATGCCCTTAAGATACTTTGAAAATCAAGAATATTATCAAAGAAAATTAAGATCATCCTATGTAAGACTCTAACTAGGTCAGACCACTGTCGTGGAGATGAGTTGGACATATTCCAAACTAGATGAGGCCTGACTTGGATGTTTTGAAGGTAAGATATTTCGCAAAATTTGTCGTGCGATATTAGATGATGGAGGATGGCACCCGATCTTGTTAGAATCTCTCTGTTTGTGATTGGCGTGTAGACCCTTAGTTACCTGCGACGACTCTCTTTTCTACATCGCAGCCGGGGGCTGAACTGGGTCTTATTGCTACTTCACTGTAACTACAGTCACATTCAATCCAGGAAGTTACTGTGTATTTGGAATAGGGAACTGGGTTGCCATTTTAACAGTATTTTCTTGAGATAAATCCTCATATAAAACTGAAGTATGCAACACAGCAGGTACAGAGTTGTATACTGTAGCCATCCAAGCCACCCCCTCTTAAAGAAAACGATTGTCAGTGAGCTCGTGCGGACCGGTACAATCCTGTGTGAAAGTGTCATATTTACTAAAACTAGTTCGCATGCCGTAAAATAAAAACTATGTTTTTTAAATGTATAGTACATAGACTTCGAAAAAAGTACTGCTAACCAAACAAACAAATATCGTTGTGGAATGCAGGCTTTCACGGCCGGTAATCATAGTATTAAAAGATTCCGGTCTATGTGGCCGTGGTCTATAACTGGCGTTTCTTCCAGACGTTTCTCCCTCAACTGCGGAGGGCATCTTCAGTGGCGAGCGCTTCCAGCTGTTGTTTCCCTGTCACAACAGCTGGAAGCGCTCGCCACTGAAGATGCCCTCCGCAGTTGAGGGAGAAACGTCTGGAAGAAACGCCAGTTATAGACCACGGCCACATAGCCCGGAATCTTTTAATACTAAAACAAATATCGTTATTATGAAGTTTGGCAACATCTAGTCTCCGTACGTAGGGGGACACTGGCGTAGCCCGTAAGGTCTGTAGTAACTTCCTGGTTGAATTAGAGTGTATAGTAGAAAAAATCTTCATTTTTGTATCTAACTAACCACTAAAAAAGTACATACGTTTGAAATCAGTGGAATAATACGATTACAATTATTGATACCAAAACGAATTTATGGTCCACTTTTTTTTAATTCCGTGATATATATTTATTTTTGTTAAATAGAAGAATCTCAATTTCAGATGTCAGATTATATAAAAGTGTCGGACCGTAGAGAAAACAAAGCAGGCATAAACATAAATTATTACCTAAAAGCTAATACTCGGCGTGCGCTGTTACGCCTAACTAAATGAAGCTAGTCGAATATATGGTCCTCTCTTATTCTGGTTTACGGAATATGTATTTATTTTGTTAAATTTCTTATTGTTATATATTTATTTTGTTAAATTTCTGATGCCAGATTATTTAAAAGTGTCAGAATGCAGAGAAAACAAATCATGCATCGACGTAATTTGTTACATATTAGCTAATATCTGGCGTGGCTGCTACGCCTGAATAAATAAAATAGGTGTTTTAATAATGTTTCTATTATTTTACTAGAAAATATTGAATAAATTAAACCAACATATCTTACAGGAAGCATTGCCAATTTAAGGGGTTAATTAAATTGTAGGGTATACATTGCGACGAACCAAACATAGCGCTTGCTAAGTCAATTTTTAATTTCTCATTTTATGTAAAACCCCACAATTCATAATTTGATAACATTGTTTTATATTATCTATCGTGGTTTATTTTAATAGTGCGTATTGAGTTTCATTATGAAATATCGAAAATTGCGACCGCTGAAGCCATTTTAAAATTTCGTTTCATGTGAACTCCTACACCTAATGGTTTTAGAGTGTAACAGAAAGCGGTTAAAAAAACACCGTGTCTGATAATCTGTATATACACATTTTCCTGATCGATTGGTTGAGCGGTTTAGAAATAGGGACTATATAAATCCCTTTACAATCATTTTTATATAATACCACACATTTGCTTGATGTTCTACAATTTGACTATCAGTCTTAATTTACTGTGACATTATCGAACTCGTGTGGTCCAGTACCGTGGCGAATATAAGCTCCCCATGCATCCTTATACTAAGCTAATGCTTTTCCAATCATCCCCTGTAGAATCACCTACTCTCAAATCATGGTTTCAAATTAGTTTCCCATCTCATGCTTGGCATGCCTCCTGGGCGTTTTTCTTCTGATTTTCTCCTTCAATTAGTTTCCATAACCCCTCTTATAATTTCCCCTCCGTGCCACTTAATTTGTATACGGGTTTTTCCCCAATACAGATCAATGCCACCTAACTCTCCTCCATTCACCTATCTGTTCATCTCTCTCTGTTCCAAAAACTTTCCTGATAACTGTATTCTTAAATAGTCGTAATATTTTATCTCATTTAAAGAAAGAGTACATGTTTAACGTCCATATAATAGAAGAATAACAGTTTTACACGTTTTCAGTTTAATTTTGAGAGAAGTTGAGACACGGAGTCCGTGCAGTGCATAGTAGCACGCATTTCCAGAATTGAGCCTAAGTTTAAATTCTTTGTGCATCTCATTCCTGTTTGTAATTATCGTTCCTTTAAATTTGAATTCAGCCGCTTCTACAAAATGTTCCTCATTACACGCTTTATATTAGCTTGACCTGTATCTATCTATCTATCTATCTATCTATCTATCTATGTAACTGAATTTTTCAACGCAATTTTCACCCACTTAAAATCATTGGATCGACTTGAAACTTAGTATACTTATAAAGGACCCGTGACAATACAATAATTTCATATTTTGTTTCTAAAATCCTGGCCAGAATCATCAGAAAATCAAAAAAGTATCTTTGTATCTATGTAACGGAATCTTTGAACACGATTTTCACCCACTTAGAAACATTGGATCGACTTCAAACTTTGAATACTTGTAAAGGACCCATGACAATACAATATTTTCGTATTTGTTTCTAAAATCCTGGCCAGAATCATCAGAAAATAAAACAAAAGTGTCTGTATCTATGTAACGGAATCTTTGAACACGATTTTCAGCCACTTAGAAACATTGGATCGACTTGAAAACTTTGTATACTTGTAAAGGACCCGTGACAATACAATAATTTCATATTTTGTTTCTAAAATCGTGGCCAGAATCATCAGAAAATTAAAAAAATTAAAACTGGTATAATAGGTTGCGGACTTGTCGACTTTAGACAATCGTTGTAAGAGCTCAGTTGATAGAACGGTGGACTCTACTGGCATATAATTTCAGTAATCCGTAGGTCGCTGGTTCAAAATGCCGCTGGGTTTTTTTTTTTAGAAGATTATTACTTTTAGCCCATAATACAATAGTATCGAATTTAAAGATATTTACATTTTTATCTTATTCTGTATAATATTAAAAGTAAAAAATAAATAATAGTTTTAAAAAACTAAAACAACACGCTTTATTAGAAAACGGAACTAAAAAATGAAAAATAATTTTAATTTCCAACACGCTTGGGATAAAATTCAAGTGGTCACCAAAAAATATATCTCCAACACATATAGAATAAAACTAGAGTTATCAACAAAAAGAAAATAATTTTACCATCAAAAGCGTGGGGTGCTCTATATCAATTAATATATTTGGTAATAAACAGATATTGGTAAAAGTAAAGTCTCTAAGAAGAAAATGTAAAATTCATAATAAGCACCCCACGCTTTTGATGGTAAAATTATTTTCTTTTTGTTGATAACTCTAGTTTTATTCTATATGTGTTGGAGATATATTTTTTGGTGACCACTTGAATTTTATCCCAAGCGTGTTGGAAATTAAAATTATTTTTCATTTTTTAGTTCCGTTTTCTAATAAAGCGTGTTGTTTTAGTTTTTTAAAACAATTTTTTTTTCATTAACTGTCCATTTCCATTACATAATGTATTTCTATGTGCGAAGATATATTCATTTGTATTGGCACTTACTTCCAGCCCAAATTTCTTAATGTTACTAAAAATAATTAAACAATATTTTAGAAATTTTCAAAAAGGGTGAAAATATTTTTCATCCAATGTTAAAAAAAAAAGTTGAAAAATTCAGGAAAATTTTTCTGAAGCATCAAAAAGGAGACAAGTTAATAAGTTTGTAACATTACAAAATATGATGAAGTCGCAACAAAAAAATAGTATTTATTTTTCTTTACTTAGTGCCGCAAAACACATATTACCCTACATCCTGTATATGAATAATTTAATTGATGTGGTCAACAATAGGAAGACAAGTACGTCCTTCCATAAAGGATCTACGTCTAATTTTCATCCTTGATATTGTGTTCAAATCCTGTGACAATAGGAAGAAAAGTACGTCTTTCCATAAAGGATCTACGACTAATTTTGATCCTTCATATTAGGCCTATGTTCAATCCTGTGATAAGGCCACACCTAGCAGCTGCATTGTTACTCGTCAGTGAATCCATTTACCACTTTCATTTTCTGGATGTTACAAAAAGAACAGTAATTTTAACTAATTCTATCACGTCACTTTGATTGTCCTCCGCTGTGATCTCGAGGTAGCGTGCTGCCTTGTCACGCAGCGGACCCGGGTTCGATACCCGGACGGGACAGGCTCCTGGGTGAGATTTTTTCGGGGTTTTCCCTCACCTGTAAGACAAATTTCAGGAAGCTTAGGGCTTAACGGTCCCCGAAAATCATCCGGCCATCATCATCATCTTTATCATTTTCATCATCATCCTTCACTGGTGTGGAAAGCAATGGAAAGCTACCACACCTATAATTCCCTAGTAAAGCTGCAAAGCATAGCACGAAAATGCTATGATTGCAGTAAAAGACCTGCCCTCGGGTAGAATTACTATGGACGGAAGTATGAATTAATTAATAACTTCCGTTGCAAGGTTCGAATTACTTAATTTTCAAAAATCACCCTCAATTCTGACAACTCATGTTTTATATCACGGTCAATGCCATAACTAGGGCTCGGAAGTTGAGGACGTATAAAATGTCAATAAAATACCTTTAAAATACATAAAGATATCCTATAAAATACCTATTGTATTGTATTGTAAGCCTATGTTTTCCCTTTACAGAGATTTAGGCGCTCTCCCCCTACAGGGAAGAATTTGAACCATACTAATTTAGTTACACTTGTTTTCGTATAGGTGTCATTTTGAGTGGTACGTGGTCAGCGTTCCGCCTCATACTGACATCTAGGAAACCAAGGTAGTACTAGGACGGGAACAGTCGGTAAATTTTGCTTAGAGGCCTTTTCATTCAGGCTTAAGGATTTTTTTACGAGCCTGAAAATTTTCAGACTCGAGACCCACGGCTTAAAGTCCCACCCGGAAGACTTGCTCCTTGGATTTTTCCGTCCTAAAAAAATCCATCGACCCTTGGGACCAGAGGCAAGGAGCATAACCACTAGTCCACTGATAAAAAGGACGTAAAAAGCGTTGCAGTTGCTAATTAGTGGATAAAGAAAAAAAAAAACCTCGCTGCCTTTCACTCTCTGCTTGAGGTAATTTTCACAAGGTGGCAACTTCTTAGGAAATCTGAAGTTGAAATACAATAGTTCGGGCTGTCAGTAGGTTGGTGTTTAAAAAATAATGGGGAATTTTGTGAGGTTTCAATAGTTTCTCGCAGAAAAAAATTTTTGGATCATGGAAAGTCTTTAGAAAGTAAAACAAGTAATTTTTAAACGTACTTGGAATTGAGACTAGAATCTGCGTATTCTTGAATTATAAAAATGGTATAAATGTAGTCAAAAGAAAGAAAAGTTGCAAAAAAGGCCTTTAAGACCTAAAAATGGGTTATAAAAGGACCAATAAGACAAAGAAAGTTGAAAAAGTCGGAAAAGACGAAAAGGACTAATAAAACCCACCATTTTCTGACCTACAATGACCGAAAATGTATATATACATATTATGTTCGACCTCGTCTTCAGACATAAAATAAAAAAAAAAGATTTTTCCTCAACTTCCAAGCCCTAGTTATAACTGTTAATATATACATAGTAAGTAGTACAGTAGTACGATACGTATTCAATAACATCTAAAAAGAAAACACTATAACGAGCATTAAATTAATTTCCCTTCCCTAACGATATCCTTTGGGCTTATATTGCATCATCGTTTTTGGGATTCTTGAATTATGAATTCTTTTTACATGGTCTAGCCAGTTTAATTAAAAAAGAATACTTAGCATTATTCGAATGTGTCCATATGGAACATAGAGTAGGGTGCGGGTAGGCAAAGAGTTTTCTGATATTTTTGAAATTCACATTGGGTTAAACGATATGTATTATCTCCTCTACTATTAAATTTTGTACTAGGGAATGCCATCAAATCTAAAGATAAAGAATACTTACAACTTCATGGATTTATTAAGTTTTCGGTTATTTATTGCTTGATGTGGTATTATTAGGCGATAGCGTGTGTATACTAAGGACCAGTACGCACACTCTATTGAATAACACTCAAGATAGCAACTAAAATAATAACATCCATCCATCCAGGTAATTCTGCCCGAAGGCAGGTCTTTCACTGCAATCATAGCATTTCCTTGCTATGCTTTACAGCTTTACTAGGGAATCATTGGTGTGGTAGCTTCCCGTTGCTTTCCACACCGGTGAAGGATGTTGATGATAATGATCAGGATGATGATGATGGCCGGATGATTTTCGGGGACCGTTGGGCCCTAAACCTCCTGACATTTGTCTTACAGGCGAGGAAAAATCCCGAAAAAAACATAACCCAGGAGCCTGTCCCGACCGAGAATCGAACTTGGGCCCGCTGCGTGACAAGGCAGCACTCTACCTCGAAACCACAGCGGGAAACACTTCACACACATGCATTGTACATTAATTTTTGCGCGATGGTGTTTTCAAAATAATAGATAATAGGAAAATAATAGCATTTTATTGGAAATATTTGCTTTCATTATAAACAACTGACTGACGTTAACATTATGGCCAATTTCCATACGATAAATGACGAAAATAATTTAGTTGAGACTACAGCAGGCCGTGAGACCAATCAGGTATAAAATGGCGGTAAGTACGAATTTATAGGAATTTATTGTTTTATATTGTTTCAAATAAAGTTCAGTTAATTTTAAAATTCAGTGATTTGTTTTGTATAATGTATATTAACGCTCACCTTTTGGATATACTTTCGTATATACATTGCACGTCTTATTCTTCTTCTTCTTCTTCTTTTCATGTGATAGACCTAGCGGTCTATTACGGTCTCAATCCAACGTTTGAGGGGTCTGCCCAATGATCTCTTGCCTGGTGGCTGGTAATTTAAGACTTGGCGTGGTATTCTTATTCTGCTCATTCCTGTTACCTGGGATTTGCAACTTCTTCTGTATTTTTTCCACATATTCCATGATTGATTCTGTTTGTAATTGTTTGAGAATCTCAGAATTCCTGTTATGATCTGTTCTTGAGTAACCTGCAGTACGTCTCATAAATTTCATTTCTGCCGCTGTTGGACTTTGTTCATCTACACTGCGAATTGTCCAGGCCTCATTTCCGTGACATAATATGGGTCTGGCCAGTGTTTTATAAATTCTAGTTCGTGTGTATTGCTGTACAGTGTTTGGCTTGAAAATATTATTTATTATATAATTCCTGTTACTCAGTTAAATTTTATAATTTTTTAACTAAAATCTTTTTCTTCTTCGCATGTAACTTGGTATCCGAGGTAGTTATATCCCGCACTAGGTAGGTAATTTGTAATATTGCAGTATAGTTACTTATTTATAGGTTGGCAACCCCGAAATTTAGGAAATTGAACTTTCAATAATGATCCCTATTGCTGTAGGTACGGCAGAACGCACTATCGCGCAACAAATAACATTTGGTAATGGATTAATTTTTTATATCGAATTATGAGAAATCACAGACCGCTATACATATATGGGCTTCATCTCATCCCTCGACCCTACCCTGAAATGGACATGACTTCAGGTAAATCTATATAATATATACACACACATGCGCGCGCGCTGATATATATATATATTTATTTATTTATTTATTTATTTATTTATAGCTATATATAATGTTTTATTCGATTATTTTTATTCTACTAAAGAGAATTAAACATCTAATATAATAAGTAATTCCACGAGTGATTTCCAATTTATCTAGAGAATTTGGAAATCAAGAGTGGCATTTGTTAGGACTATTTAACGAATAAAAGTAAGCTGTTTACTCACAAATCATTATTTAAATATAGTTATTTTAAAATATTTATATATTTGACGTAAACGGCGATGTTTGAAAACAAATGAGAGAAACGATTGGTACGCTTCATTTGCTTCTTTTGTTCGTCACTGCAGCCAGATCATATTATTTATTGCCAAAGGAACGCAATATTGTAAGAATGCTCTCTAGTGGAGAAAACATGAAACTCATCAAACTGTATATTAATTCATTTCTGATGTCCTATGATGTAAAAATGACAATTATATTTTTCTGGGAAAAAATACATTTAAGAAAGTGCAAACAGTGGTTTCATTTTTTGGTGGTATAATCAATTGCTACAAATGTTCTTATATTAACTCCCGCATGCGGTATGTGTTGACATTCATGCACTATATATACAATCTGGTAGCCGTATTTCTTAGTGAGTCAGTCACTGCAAAATAATACTATGACCAATTCAGAATGTTAAAAAGGAGGTGCTTTCTTTATTATGATAAACTTTAGTTGGTAAATTCTGGGCGAAACACGACTGTGATTGACGTGAGTTAAACAGTCAGATTAATTACGTAGGTCTATTATTTTTTTATCTATTTACAGCAGGAAGAATAATCGTTGACGTATCCATACAATCCGATTCAAGTGTGATAGCATACATCATCTACGTGATCCCTGGTACAGACATGGTAAGTTAATGTTTATAATATTTTGGCGACAATTAAAATAATAACTCTATTTTACAATAAAAACAATAATAATAGCTAATAGTCATACCTTTATTTTTTCCGGTAGAGTTAAGGCCGTAAGTCCTTGTATACCACTCAACCAGGGTAAAAATACAAAAAAAATTCTTACATCTAAATTACAATAAACAAAAATATTGCATAATATATATACAATGTCCGCCGCTGTGGTCTCGAAGTAGCGTGCTGCCTTGTCCCGCAGCGGGCCCGGGTTCGATCCCCGGTCGGGGCAGTTTTTTCTGGGTGCGGTTTTTTATCGGGGTTTTTCCTCACCTGTAAGACAAATGTCAGGAAAACTTTAAGGAGGCCCAAACGGTCCCCGAAATCATATGGTCATCATCATCATCATCATCATCTTTCACCGGTGTGGAAAGTAACGGGAAGCTACCACACCTACAATTCCCTAGTGAAGCTGCAAGCATAGCATGAAGATGCTATGATTGCAGTGAAGGACCTGCCTTCGAACAGAATTACTATGGATGGATATATACAATATAATTATTATTCACAATATATTTTGATTTAATCTAGATTTAATGAATGAAATATAGCATTTAAAAGATAGAAAATAATGATTTTAAAATACTATTAATGACATAGAAAGATTTAGTTCTTGAGAAAAATTAATTATTAAACAACAAGTAATTGTATAAGCATGACTTAAAAGTGTTACATCTGCGAAAACTCCTGATATCTGAGGGAGAGAATTCCAGGAACGAGCAGAGGCTACTGTGAAAGAAATAGAATAAGACGTGGTGCTGTAAAGAAGGATTGTTAGAATACTTATCTTGTGACCTAGTGTCAACATTGTGGTAAGAAGATAACTTCTCAAATCTGGTCACCAGGTAACTAGGAGTGTAGCAATTCTGAATCTTGAGGAAAAGTGAAAGAGTGTGTAAATTGCGTCTGTCACTAAGGGTCAGTTTCACCAACAGAGGTAACTGTATTACGCCAATTTTCCCCATTTATAATACATAGCTTAAACTGCCATAATAATACAGTTACCTCTGTTGGTGAAACCGACCCTAAGACGAAGCCAATAGAGGATATTGAAGTGTTCGAAGACATCATAACATCGGATATTGAAAATGAATCCAACGCAAGCATTATGAAACACGCTGAAGTCTCTGCAACAACTCATAGTTTAGGTGTCCAAACACAAGGATACAAAGCAGTATTACTGAAAGTGAGTGTTTAGTCTCAGATGGTAACCATCTGACACACATATCCTGTGATATAATATTTAAATACTAGTGCCAAATAAAGTTACTGGTATTTTTACACTTTGTCGTCTTTAATCAAACAAAATGATGGTATATAATTTCATCACCAGGATACATTAAATATCTAACTACAAGTTACAATTGTACGAGCAAATTACACAAAACTTAAACATACAGTCTACTGGATCCATCCAATCGTTCCACTGTTATATGCTGAACTAAGCAACCCGCTGTACACCAGGGAACGAACGAAAACGAACCAGAAGGGAAAAATACAATCTGTGAGAATTTAATTGCCATGATTCTACTACCCTCTTCTAACTTTGTGTGCAGTCCTAGTCTAACAATATTCACAATAACATTTACAGTTACTAATCTTCCATTGTCAAATTACTTTGAAATGCTTGAGTGTTTTTACCCCAACCTCCTAATATATTACAGAACGTGGCTGTTTAGTTAAGCATGACATTCGAGTATTTTTGGTATTCCTTCCGGCATATTATTGTGACGGAGGGAAAGATGCGTCTGTTTCTTAAACGGACCAGACTACTTCCCTCTCTTAAAACGACCCGACAACTGAATTCCCACAGACTTAGTACAACTGCAGGGAAGAAAAGTACAGATTCATCCAGAAACGGTGACCTTCAAGCTGCATCTCCAGTCATACTGTATTAAATAACATATGTAGCATGTTTTTAAAATATGTTCCTAATTATTTGACGGGCAGAATACATGGCACAAATGGGGAAAGAGAGATGAGCGTGAAAATGTCTTGTAGGAAAACCACAAGGAAAAGGACCAGTTGATAGACCAAAAATGAGACGGGAGAATAACATTAACCATGATTTGTGGGAAATAGATTATACAAGATATGATAGGTAAACATTGGCTAAGGATAGGGATGTAAGTAGAGCTTATGTCTGCGCAGCCATCAACCTTCGGGTTCGGTAGTGTCAATGAGTTAATTAATCAGTTAGCTAGGCCTACTTCTGTCCGAACATGCTTACTCCACACCTGACGTCCTTGCAACTTTACCACTAGAAGGTTGTTTAGCTGGGCATACAAAAATGCTGCCTATATCATACTCGTATGAATAACTGAAGAAAGAAGATATATAAATATTTTGATGTATTGTATTAATATTACAATGACATTCAGATTTCCATAAATTTAATTCTTTTATCAAAATAATATTTATTATTATTATTATTATTATTATTATTATTATTATTATTATTATTATTATTATTATTATTATTATTATTATTATTATTAGTAAAATTAGTAGATTTCTTCTGTTAATTTAAATTAGGAGATAATGAAGATTAATTGTTTTCAATGTCAAATTTATAACTTACTAACTAACTCACTGGCATTATAGAAAAATTAAGTTCATATCTAGGCGGACATAAGCTCACCATTTGTCCCTATCCTCAGTAAATATATTCAAATAATTCCATATACATTACATGTCCCTCAAATCATGGTCAATGTTATTCTTCTGTTTTTTCTTCTTGTTCTTGTTCTTCTTCTTCTTCTTCTTCTTCCCCTATCCATTGGGTGCCATCTCTCTAGCTTTCCTACAATGAATTTTCAATCCCTTGTATCGTTCCCAGGGGGCACGCCGTAGCGTAGTGGTTAAGGCACTGCGCTACAAGCCGGAAGGTCGAGGGTTCGAGTCCCGGTGGAGTCAGGATTTTTAAACTGACCCAAACCTTCTGGCGGCACTATGGCCCTGGGGTCGACTCAGCCTCTAACTGAAATGAGTACCAGACGCTTGTTCTGGGGTAAAGGCGGCCGTCACGCAGGGCTGACAACCCGGCTGACATGAAGTGCCGATTGTCAAGAAAAAGTGGGAGCCTTAACCTCCTACTACTCCAAGGGCCTCCTGAGGCCTGTAGTGGGATCACTTTACCTTTACCTTTACCTTTGTGTCGTTCCCAATTTGTACTACATGCCTTGCCTATCGCATCTAACTGTTCTCATGATATCAGGTTTCTCATAAAAAATCATATAGATTCCTATTATTTAGTTTCTTCATTCAACAGTCTGTTCGTCTCTCTTTCGTCCAGAAATTTCCCTAACAACTTTATTCTTAAATACTCGTAATATTTTCTCTTCCCTTAAAGTCGAAGTCTATGTTTTGCATCCATATAATATAACTGCGAGCATAAGAGTATTATATGTTTTCAGTTTAATGTTTTTAGAGACGTTCGGATGAAAAGAGTCCCTGTAATATATAATAACATGCATTTCTAGAATTGAGCCTATGTTTAATTTCTTTCTGCATTTTATATACCTAATTATTGTTCGCAGGTATGTGAATTCAGCCACTTCTTCAAATTTTCCCTCATTTGTCATAATTGTCTATTCATATTATATAATATATTTCTTAGTGTGATCATTTATTAGTTAATTAACGTTTACTTCCAGCTCTCATATTTTTTTTTGTTTTATTCAATAGAGTGTGCGTGTGTTGACCCTTGGTATATATCTCACTGTCACATAATGACATCACATTATCAGCATATACTGACAACTACCATTGAGTTTTAGGGCGTTATTTATTCTCTAAAGTTTTGATAACATCCTAAAGTAAAAATTCAATAGTAAATTAGATAGTATATTACCTCGGTTTAATTCAATATTTGAATAAGTGAATGAATTCAAATTCCAAGCAACAATATTTAGAAACAGATATGAAATACAGATAAAAAAATATATATATCCATCCATAGTAATTCTGCCCGAGGGCAGGTCCTTCACTGCAATGATAGCACTTGCATGCTATGATTGCAGCTTTAATAAGGAATTGTAGATGTGGTAGCTTCCCGTTGCTTTCCACACCGGTGAAGGATGATGATGATGATGATAAGGGTTATGATGGTGATGATGATGATGATGATAAGGATGATGATGGTAATGATGGCCATATGATTTCGGGGACCGTTTGGGCCTTAAAGTTTTCCTGACATTTGTTATATATATAGGCTCAATTCTGGAAATTCATGTTATTACGCATTATAGGGACTCTTCGTATCCCAACTTCTGTCAAATTATATTATGTCGAGTACTGAAAAATTAAGTTACCAGGGAAATTTTGGACCAAATAGAGACGAACAGACTGGTGAATACAGACGAGTACATAACACTGAGCTACATGGTCTTTATGGAAAACCATATGAAATAAGAGCAGATAAGTCTTGTAGACTCCGATGAGCAGGACATGTAGAACGAATGGGGAATGAAAGTGGAGAATGGAAACTCCACGTACGTAAATGGGAGCGATAAGCGTCCAGTAGGTAGGCTAAGAATAAGGTGGGAGAATAAAATTAATCATGATTTTAGGAAGGTAATGTATACTGGAGATTTGTAGAAAACATCTCAGAATAGGCATGTATAGAGAGCTGAAGTCTGTTGGGTCATGAAGCTATGGGTTATAGATTAAGATATGAAAATACGTTAGAAGTAATATACGTATATTTTTAATTTGTGTTACAGGGAATCACTGCAAAGCCATTGTATTTACTGACAGTAATTTCCTTCTGGTGTGTTCTTGGAGCTGTAATCAAGGAATGTCAGTACTTTGAACAAAAACAGGAACTCTACTGTAATGGTGCTAACCTTGAACACCTCACTTCAGAAATGTACCCAGTTAACTACACAAAATTGAAAGAGCTAAAATTAATAAGTATTCAAAATAAAAATCAATGGATCACAATGTTTTTCACAAAATGGGAGATTTGAAAAATCTGTACTTGGATCGTAACCAGCTAAAATCTCTAATCAATAATTTATTTCCGTATCCAAATTCACTAACTACCCTCAGTGTAAACCACAATAAGTTGGAGAAACTAGAACCCAAGCTGCTTTCCAGTTTACAAAAACTAGAATTTTTGGACATATCTTACAACCAGTTAACCTCTATTACAGACACTACTACATTTTCTTTACAAACAAACCTTATTATTTTATATTTAGAACATAACAACATAAGTACGATATCAGAAGGAGTGTTTCTTCCTCTTGTATCAATCAAACAAATTAAGTTAAATAATAATCCATTGGTTTGCTCTTGTGATCTTCAGAGTACAGTAGAGTTGGCAGATTCTAAATGCTTGAATACTCGAGCAATTTGTGCAGAACCAACTAAATTGAAAGGAAAATCTTGGTCAGTTCTCAGAAAAGAATCGTGCGGAAATTCTTCGGGAAAATTGCATTACAATTGTCCATTCGGTAATTGCACTTATATCGATGTATATAACAGAATGGATTGTTCAGAATTGAATCTTCAACACATAACTAGGGATGACCTTCCTTTCAATGATACCAAAATCATAATAACAGATTTGCAAATACATGAAAATGAAATTAAGTCTTTAACATCAGATATTTTTGACCAGTGGCCTAGAATAAAATCCCTAAAATTGTAATAATTTTAACAAGTTTAAAATATAATTTGTTCTATAGTTTAAAAGAAATGACATTCCTGAGTCTTGCAAATAATCAATTGGAATTTCTAGACGAGAATTTGTTTTTCAAACAGAGAAAACTGGAAACATTGTATTTAAATGGCAACAAATTGCAAACACTTTCCGAAAACATGATGCAACCACTCATTTCATTAAATGTTTTAGTGGTATCAGGCAACAGTTTTATATGTGACTGCGTATTAAAATCTACTTTAAAATTGGTTTTGCAAAGACATGTGTATATATCAGCTTTCTGTAAATATCCACAAGAATATGAAAAAAATCCCTGGGCAGTAATGGAGAAAGAGCTCAAATGTGAATTTCGAAGCCAATATTCTACGTTTTCTCTCTTAACAATTGGTTTGATAAGCTTGGCAGTTACTTTCTTGTTTTGGGGATGCATAACATCATGCTACATTTGTATAAAATGCAGAAGTTCTAATAATGCACCAAACGACAATGTTCAATACGATGATATTGGAATAGGGGAGATCAACAAAACCAAAACTATTATTTCTAGTGTTGAAGATTCAGGTGTAGACAGTTTGTACTGCATAATAAACGAATAATTATATAATTGTACATACGACTTATATCTAGTAATTTCGCTGATTACATTCAGAATTTTTACATTACTTTTGTATAGGAGTGTCCTCTAGAATCTATTGTCTGTAAATACAATAAACAGGATGTTCAAAATAGGATTATCTCAGTTTGAGGAATTAATTTTGCATTTAGAAAAAAAAAGAACATTCGTTACAACATAGAATATACATGCTTGTCAAAAACGTAAGCTTATTTATTGCGTTTTATTTATAAGGGGAAGTGTTCAAAGTGGTTTCCTTCCGTTTCAATAATGTCCCCTGACTTTCATATTGAATGAGATATACGAACACACTGTAGATCGTGATTCACTTCACAATATTATTACAAAATTAACTATAAAGCAGGCCTAGAAAGGTCTTCGCCTGCCACTCGACTGGTAACTTCAGATCCAAATCTGTTAATCACAGAGGCGGGCGATAATCCAGCATGTATAGGGATTTATAGTGGTCAGCATGTCAGGTCCCCCAAAAGTTGTAGTTGTTCTCAACTTGGAGACACATTTTTGTAAGTATTCAAATACATCACAATGCTAACTGGGCACAAGTCCCATACTGGTCGAAATTACTTAAGAAAATTTTTCCCCATGGTTATTCGAACCAGCACAAGTTCCGTAGCTCTACACCGAGGCATTATGCCTTACGCCATCCGGCTGCCGAGCGGATTATATATATAGGGATATACCTTTTGGACTTTGGTGAATTAAATTATTTCCTGTGCAATGAAAGTATGATCTTTTACTTAAAACCATTGAAAAATATCTTTATTTCACTGAGCTTCAAGAAAAGGTCACCCCAAATATATTTATATATCAATATTAAATAATGATTTTGGGCTGATCATTTCTTGAAGCTCAGTGAAATTAAGGCCTTTTTCAATGGTTTTAAGTAAACGTTCATCCCTCATTGTACAGGAAATATTTTATTTCAACAAACGTCCAAACATTTATAACCATAATATATATTTCTCGAGATCATTTGTGTCTGCTATATTAATGGATGGGTGAAGATCTGTTAACATTTAAAAAAATTCATGAAAACAACCTCATAGGATGATTAAACCGGAATTCGCTAAAATCAAGAAATTTAATCAAATACAATAGCTGTTACACTTTTAACTGTAATATAAAGCTAAACTAAAGTCCACGGTGCGGCAGGTCTAGAAGGTCTTTGGCCTACCAGCCGGCTACTGGCTTCACATCCACATGTGTTAATCACAGAGGTAGACAAACATCCAGCCAGTGTAGAGGTGACATGTATTTGGCATGTCGGTCCCCCAGCAGTTATAACTGGTTTTCTCAACCTGGAGCCACAACAGAAAATTTCTTCCCCTATGGGGATCCAAACTTGCGCAAGTCCAGTAGCTCTGCATCAAGGCATCTTGCCTTAACCGGAGGACATTTTTATACACGGCTAAAACAACATGTTACACTTACTCACTTGCACTATCGATCCCTAGGTTCATGGCCGCGCGGACATAAGCTCTCCATATATCCCTATCCTGAGCCAATGTTTTCCAATCACCTGTATAACCTACTTCCCTCAAATCATAGTTAATGTTATTCTCCCACCTCATTATTGATCTACCAACTGGGGGTTTTCCCTCTGGCTTTCCTACAACAAGCTTCCATGCACGTCTTTCATTCCCCATACGTGCCATATGCCCTGCCCATCGCAGTCTACAAGACTTAACTGTTCCCATTATATGTGACTTCCTATAAAGACCATGTAATTCACTGATATGCAGTCCCCTCCATTCACCTGTCTGTTCATCTCTCTTAGGTCCAACAATTTTTCTAAGAACTTTATTCTCAAATGCTCGTAATCTCCTTTCCTCCCAGTTTCGCATCCATATAATATAATTGGTAGAATAATAGTTTTATATATTTTCAGTTTAACGTTTTTTGAAAGGAACTTGGAAGTCAAGAGTCTCTGTAATGCATAATAGCACGCATTTCCAGAATTGAGCCTATGTTTAATTTCCTTGTGCATCTCACTCCTGTTTGTGATTATTGTTCCTAGGTATTTGAATTCAGCCACTTCATCAAAATTTCCCTCATTTGTCATTAGCTGTCCATTTCCATTATATAATTAATTTCTACATGTGACCATATATTTAGTTTTATTGATATTTACTTCCAGTCCCAATTTCTTAGTGTTATTCAGTAATGTGTGCGTGTTGGCCTTTAGTATCTCCTCACTACCGGCCAATAGTACTATATCATCAGCATAAACCAACAGCTTATTAATACCATTGAGTTGTAGGCCTTCTTCATCCTCTAAAGATTTGATGGCATGCTCTAGTACAAAATTAAATAGTAGAGGAGATAGTGTATCTCCTTGCTTCAACCCATTGTGGTTTTCAAAAGTATCCGAAAACTGTTTACCTACACGCACCCTACTCTTTGAGTCTATTAGACACATTCGTGTATCTAACTAACTTTTTAGAAATTCCGAACTCTAGCAGGATACTATATAACTTCTCCCTCTTAATTGAATCGTATGCCTTTTTGAAGTCTACGTATAGTCGATGTACAGTACCATTATATTCCCATTCCTTTTCTAAATCTGTCTTAAGCTAAAACTCTGAGCTGTCGTAGACCTGTTTCTTCTAAATCCGCATTGATGATCTCCTAGAATGTCATCAATATAAGGAGTAAGTATGCATACTAATATATTTGTTAGAATTTTGTATGAAGCTGAAAGTATTGAGATGCCCCTGTAGTTGTTGCAATCAGTTTTATCTCCTTTCTTATAAATTGGTACGCTAATTGACTCCTTCCATTCATCTCGAAGAGCTTCTTTTTCCCAAATCATACTAAGCAACAAGCGTATCTTGTCCATCAATTTTTCTCCCCCTGATTTTATCAGTTCTGCTGGGATCTCATCTGAACCTGATGCTTTATACAGCTTCAATTTTTCTTTCGTCATTTCAACCTCTAATGAACTTGGTTCTACGATTAGCATTTCTGCTGTCTGTAAATTATCCTCTTCAATATCCTGTTCTGTAAGTACGTTTAATAATTGATTAAAGTAACTTTTCCATCTATTTAATATACTCCTGGAATCTGTACTCATGTCCCCATTTTCATTCCTAATTATGTTTGTTCTAGCCTGAAACCCTTTCTCCTCTATCCTAATTCCCTGATATAATTCTCTAATGTTCCTATTTTTGGCATTTATTTCAAGATCAGTAATCATGTCTCTCAAATATTCCCTCTTTTTACTCGTTAGTAACCTCGTGGTTTCCCGTCTAACACTATTCAATTGCTCCAAATTTACCTCATTTGGCTCGTGTAACCATTTAATTTTTGCTTGCTTTCTTTTCTTTGTAATGTCAGCACATTTCTCATCAAACCATTTCTTGTTTTGCCTCTTTTTAAAGTAACCAATTCTTTCTGATGCTGACAATTTAATAGTATCTCTTATAGCCTCCCATTCTTTATTTATGTCAGTTTCTTCTTCGTTTGCCACATTGTCATCTGAAGATTTCAGTACTTCAAATATGTTACACTAGAAAAAATATTTCAGCGTCAAAACTATAGAAGCAAGAATTAGGCAAATCGAAATATATATAACTTACATTTGTTCCTGGTAGACTCTGTTACCTATATTCGCGGCAGTGGGCCGAAGATTTATCATCTCTTAAAATATGCTATGGATTCAAACTCTATGAACAATACTTAAAAAAAAGTACCCAGATATATCCTGTGTAATTTTGGGAAGAAGACAAAATAATGTCAATGAAACATTTAGTGCCTTTACGGAGTAAACTAGCAAGCACGTATTAGAAATTATAACTTAACAATGATGTTTGTTTGGACATTCTGTACTTCATTGTAACACAATTGTGCTAGTATAAGAATTGCAATTTGTTATTTTTTTCCATTAACATGTATTAATATATATATATATATATATATATATATATATATATATATATATATACTTTTTTGTGGATGGGTGAAAAATAATATTTCACAGTCTAAACCGGAGCTCCCAAATAATGATCTAGGGCCAACTATGCACTTACGCCCATAACGAAGTGCCCATCAATAACCCACACAAAGTCACATTCATGACCCAATTTTGCTGGATTTCGGAATATATGTTTATTTTAATAATAAAATGGTTTGAATGCAGTTTCGTTTCAAGAACAAATTGCGGCCTAGAGATCGACTTTTAAATTTTTACTTCAGGCCAACTCTCACTCTTATTAGTAAAAATTTGTTGCTTAAAAGTACTCAATGTTACATTTTAAAGTGGTTTTTAAATACCGAGTTTAAATTCTCAGTAAAATATAACTATAAGCCTATTAGGTTAAAAACATTAGGATGACAGTAAAAAATTAACAAATTGACAATAATAATAATAATAATAATAATAATAAAATATTTATATGTAAAATTTCAGCCTGCATATGTTTGATTTATAGACTTCTGAATCAAGCAACAGATCTTTATGGAAATTTGTAGCAACAGATTTTCAGATACGGCGACAGTTCAGTCGCTATCTGTTAATCTCTGAAACCATTAGGTGTAGGAGTTCCTTTGAAACTAAAATTAAAAAATCCCTCTACCGGTCGAAAATGTCGATGTTTTATAACAAAACTAAGTTTATGCTATTAAAATAAGAAGTAGATATTGTTAAAAGATAAGCGAAACCCAATCATTAAAATTGGGGCTTTACCAGAAATCCGACCTTAAACATTGTAGGAACTGTCATGTTTGGTTTTTCGCAATATAAACCATACAATTTAATTAACCCGTAATTTTCGTACAAATGAAAACACATATTTAATTTATTTAGCACCTGTCGCGCACGTCGGTTATTCGCTAGTAACAAAAATAAGAAGTAAAATAAACGTTTCACTGTTAATGGCGTCGCAAGAGAGACCTTAGGAGACTCTTGTGGCACCAACATCTCTAGACTATCGGCACGAGATCCTCTTCTACTACTCTTATTTAATGTATTTCCATTCCTAAGTCATAATCAAGAAACTTTAGTTGAATTATATTATTTGGTGTATGTTTATCTTACCTCAATATTAATGTTGAGTTGTTCTTGAACATGTTTCGATTGGATATCAATCATCTTCAGCATCTTGCCCAGACTGCTTGGATTTATGTTGTAAACCCTGGATGTCCATATCAGCTCCCTCCTATGGGTGGCCAAATAATAATTAAAAGAGCCTCAAAATATATTCTTCTTCTTCTTCTTCACTTCCTGGTTTAGGCAAGAGTTGCCTGTTCCGTCTTCACTAATATATCTAAAACCATCTCTTCTGAGGACGTCCGACATCTCTTCTTCCTCTTGGAAAATAATGGAAGATTTTTATTTGGTAATCTTCTTTCTTCCATTCTTTCTACATGTTCTTTCCACAGTATCTTGTTGTTAAATATCTTTTCTTTTATGGAGTAGATCTGCAGTTCTTCACGGATATCCTCGTTTCTTATCTGGTCCATTCTAGGGCAGCCTTTTACGCCTCAAAATATTACTTCTTAAAAAAACATTAGCCAATTGTCAGACCTTCTAATTATCGAATTTACGCTAGAGCAGAGGGAGCCACCTTTAAGGATATTAAACATTAATCAACCTAAAAACTAAATTAGTACTGTATATGGAGGTCTCGTCAACTGTTACAATTATTAAAACACAGTAGGCTTTTCGGGATCAGGCCTCATCCTCAGCAGAAGTATGTTCATTTCTCCAGCTACCATCAAGATAGTGACTGATTTGTGATGTTATTGTAGATAGAGTTGTGCGTACTGCGTGAGTACTCGTTTGAAATGAAATTGTTGTCAACTTCCTTTAACATCTCTAACTCCTCCAGTATGTTTAACATAGTTGGATTACAATCTCTGTATAATGTTGTGAGGGTGTTGTCTATGTCCTTCACATTATGTATTTCATTTAATATATGTTCAGCGTAACTTGATTTGCCTTCTGCATCTTTAAAGTCTTTAAAATGCTCTTTAAATCCTAAAAGCCTACAATGTTTTAATAATTGTAACAGTTAGGGAGACTGCATACAATATATATATATATATATAATTTTATAATATCATATTACAATGTTTATATAATATAATGTATGTTATCTACATTCTCTTGATATGATTACTGTTACTTATGTAATCTTCCATTGGATGTGGATCAAGAGAATACAATTGTATGGTATTCTTTATAGATGAAATACAATCTTATAATCAAATTCTACCTTATGTTTACCAGTCTCTCTATGAACCTAGAAGTAGAACTATTTCAAGTAATTACTGAGTGAGTTGCGGAAGATTACATAAGTAACCGATTATTGTTTAATATCGAATACATTTTAACACCATGAAATCGTCTTATCAGAAACTGATGGATACATTCGCTACAAATGAAACTCTACAATTAGTATCATAAGAGAGTTGCATATTGAGTTAATGTAAACAATAATTATTACAAGATAGACCAACAATATAATTATCTATAACAATGTAAAATTGAGTGTCCCGTATCATTATATATAAGAATTATGTAGTCTTGTTTAACAATTTGTAAAAGTAAAATATGTAGTTATCATGTATTGCACATTAATAAAAGTGAGAAATACAGACTGTGTTATATTTAATTTACAACTAAACACATATCTTACTTCACAAATTAATTGGTTATGGATATATTCATCTGTCCTTTTTAATAAGTCTCAGGGATCTGTTTGAGATATTCTTTATCTTCGTCTAAATGATAAGAAACTAATCTTTAAAAAAAGATAAAGTTACGGAACAAAATAAAGAACAGTAATAATATTTTAAATAGTTATTAATGATAGAAAACAAAATTGATTTATTTTGAATATCTAGGTTGTATAAATGATTTAGACCAAAAATTAAAAATAAGTTAAAAGAAAAATAAAATATTCTTCATTAGGAAAATAAGGACATAAATTCTGAAATTCCACTCAAAAATAATCATACCAACAGAGTACTCACACGTATAGAACATCAATAAATAAAATAAAACACTGGATTCAGCAGAAATAATGCATTTGAGGATGCTCATAAATGTAATATATATAAATGAATGTATGCCTGTATGTCTGTCTGTTTGTCCTTCATGATCTGCCATACCCTTAATCTCATTGTGATGGAGCTTCTTGCAAAATGTTGATAAGCTTTCCGGGAAGGTTTTGAGCTATAAGTGAGTTGTAATACTCACTCCCTTCACCCTTAATAATCACCCTTTGCAGTGAAAAACGTGTTTTCGGAACTTTTTGGACGCTTAAATGACTTACGCTACCTAAACCATAACATATACACTAAAGTAATGTACACAGAATAGAATATCTAAAAAAAATCTAAAAAAAAAGTCCGCTCCTGCACATATATACCTTTTACGGATAAATCTTAATATTCATTTTTATCTTTCAGCTCATTGATGCCTAGAAGATTGGGATGACTAGACTCCCGGGCAAGCGTACCAGCGCGCGACGGGTATTCTTTTACGGATCTCATGATAACCATTTTTAACCTTCTGCTCATTTATGCCAAGAAGATCGGGAAAAGTAGATTCCCGGGCAACACCGGGTAATCATTAAGGGGCATCTAAAATAATTACGATATAAATTTATAATTATTTTCATTTTACTTATTCAACTAAATATAAATATACATTTAAATTATTTAGGCGTAGCAGCGCACTCCGCGTGTTAGTTGGTTAGGGTATAAAAATCGAACATTCTAAAAAAATAGTGGTAGTAAACATTGTAATATATACCGGTATATACGATCACTGGTAGGGTCAAATTTACTGGGTGAGATTCTTTACGGGTTTTTTTCTCACCTGTAAGAAAAATGTCAGGAAACATTAAAGCCCAAACGGTCCCCGAACATCACTGCCCATCATTATCATCATCATAATTCACATTCGCCTTAGATTAAGTTTAGGATTAAGGACTCTCCTGACGTACTACTTTCATCATTATCACCCATCATATCATCATCGGGGCAGCATAACTCCACCTTCCAGGCGCCCTAACCTCAGAAGTGACTTACATCATCATCATCATCATCATCCAGGGATTAAGCCTGTTGGCTCGTTGCGGTTTCATAAAAGCTAGAATTGTTAAAATTGTTCAGACCATCATCTGTGTGGGCGTCCAACATTTCTCCTCCCGTGAGGTTTATAATTTAGCAATAATTTTGGAAATATTTCTTCTGACATTCTATCAATAACTTCTTCCCAGTCGTTCCTATATTTAATTATTAGGTCTGTAAGTTTGAAAATATTTAGTTCCTTTCTTATATCTTAATTTATTTTCTTATCCAGCAGAGTATATCCTCCCGTATTTCTTAAAAATCTCATCTTAGCTGCTTCCAATCTTTGTTCTTGTCATTTAGTGATCGTCCAACATTCTGATCCATACATGAATAGAGGAACAGCCATTACTTTATAAAATTTCATTTTTGTTTCTTCTCTAGTGGTTTAAGGGTTCTTTTAATTGCACCACACTATTAGATTAAATTTACTTAATTTGTCATTAATATCTTCAATTTTAACAAATGATAAATTGAAATCTGTCCCGCGCCGTAGCCGAGCGGTTAAGGTAGGAAGCCTTGGCGCAGAGCTACGGGACTTGCGCTGGTTCGAGTCTCCATGGGGGAAGAAATTTTCTCATGGTATTTCGGCCAGTATGGGACCGGTGCCCACCCAGCATCGTGAGGCAATTGGGTAGCTACAATAAGTAGCGGCTCCAGGTTGAGGAACCAGCTATAACGGCTGGGGGACTCGACATGCTAACCACATGTCACCCCTACACTGGCTGTTGATCATCTGCCTCTGTGATTGTCACATGTGGATGTGAAGGGCCAGCAGCCGGCTGGTAAAAGGGCAACCGCTGAAAAGTGGAAAGACCCTCAATCGGAATAAATTGAAATCTACATATTTAAAACTGTGCACTTGCTCTAAAATGTTATTATTAGTTACTATTTTTGCTCTTAAGGCATCATGTCTCTTAATGCTTAAATTTTAGTTTTATTCCTTGAAATTTTTATATTGTAATTGGCACTTATTTTTTTCCAAATTAAAAATAGATATTTGTAGATCATCTTCAGAACTAGAAATCACTAATTGGTCATCGGAAAGTGAGTTACAACTACGCCAATTATAGATGAGAATACCATAAATGTCGAAAATTACAAATTGCTGGAATTGAATAATATATATATATATATATATATATATATGAATAAGAAAGTTTTCTTATTCATACTTATATCCGCGAAAATCTGCAATATAACATATATATATATATATATATATATATATATATAATGGCATGAACATATGCAGAGAAAGTCACCAAACTCAATCCAAGAAAATAATACAATTACAGACCACTAGGCTCAGGAGATGTGGAATGGCCAAAAATATCAAAGGAATAACCAGATCTAGACTCCAATTAACTATTGGGACAGAACAGGCTGGTGGTTTATCCTGTAATATTTATACCACGCGCATTGTAAACCGGCGGGTGGAGACCATCTCATAACCAAAAATCATTTCAACCTCTAGTATAGAATAGTAAGAAAACGCTGTCTCTGTTGTTTGTATCAGTGCTGAGATAGTTCCTGTCGAGTGCTACACGCGATAATTTTACAGTGTTTTAGCCTACCCTATAATAATTTCTAATTATTAATTCATATCTCAAATATCACTTCAGTAATAACAGGTGAGTCGATATTTTGAAGTCAGTTAGCAGTCCTGAGTCTGAAGATTTCCAGGCTCGTAAAAGAACCACAAGCCTAAATAAAAAAATGCCTCTGTGCAAAATTGACCGGAAGTTCCCATTCTACTAATACCTTGGTTTTGTAGATACCACTATTGTGATAGAATGCTGACCCCGGGCCACTCAATGACACCTATCTGAAAACAGATGTACCTAAATTAGTATGGTTGAATTTCTCCCCTATAGAGGGAGAACGCCTCAGTCTCGTTGAGAGACACAAGGGCTTACAACAACTTTATAATGATTACTCGAATATATTTCTATTAAATATTAACTAGATACATACCGTAACGATTTTGCAGCCATATTGATTTTACGAATATTCTGTGTTCCATTGCAGCCAACATAATCAACATACACATTCGAACTTTAACATATTAAAATGTAGCTAACGTAGACATAAGTACTACATACTAATTAAATATTTGCACTAAGAGCACTATTAAAAAATCACACTAATTAATTAGAAAGGAAATACATTTTCATTTACATTATGCATGGGCTTTTTTCGCCGTACGTGAATATTCAATTCTATGAATAAAAAAATACGATTATATAAAAACGAACACATACCTGGCTGTACACTTACACTCATATATAAAAGGTATAAAACAACGAATATATATACCATGAAAAGAAAAAAAAATGCTTGAGTCGGAATTTGAACCCGAGTTTCTAAACTCGATACATTTATCGCTCTAACCATCTAAGCTACTCAGGAATCCTAAAACAAGCATTTATTTTTCTTATATATGTAGTATTCTCAATTTGCACCATCTTGTGGCCACTATAACAAGTAAGCATATTTATGAAAATATACAAGCATTACTGCTATAAAGTAAATATTCTCTTTAAATATGCTTACTTGTTTTAGTGGCCACAATATGGCAGTTGGAACGATTTTCCGCTACCACTAGTGTAAATTGAGAATGCTATATGTGTGTGTATATATATATAGGCCTATAAGAGAAATAAATGTTTGTGTTAGGATTCCTGAGTAGCTCAGATGGTTAGAGCGATAAACGTACAGAGTTTAGAAACTCGGGTTCATATCCCAATTCAGGCACTTATTTTTCTTTTTCATGTCATATTTTCATGTCATATTTGCCTTCATTGCTAAATGTCAAGAATATAGTTATATATATACACACAAAAATACACATCTACAGTCATACATAAAAAACCTTATATATATATATATATATATATATATATACATCCATCTATAGTAATTCTGTCCGAAGGCAGGTCCTTCATTGCAATCATAGCATTTTCATGCTTGCAGCTTTACTAGGGAATTGTGTAGGTGTGGTACCTTCCCGTTGCTTTCCACGCCGGTGAAGGATGATGATGATTATAATGATAAGGATGATGATGATGATGGCCATATGATTTCGGGACCATTTGGGCCTTAAAGTTTTCCTGACATTTGTCTTACAGGTGAGGAAAAACCCCGATAAAACCTCACCCAGAAAAACTGCCCCGACCGGGGATCGAACCCCGGCCCGCTGCGTGACAAAGCAGCACGTTACATCGAGACCACAACGATGGACTTTATATATATACAATATTTGTTCGATCATAAAAAACTAGCTACGTACTTATATAAAAAAGGCTACACACACGCGCGTGCGCATACCATCCCTACTCTCGCACACAGCAAAAGAACTAACAGGCTATTAGGCTATTCAACTAAGACGGATACACTTCTCGAAAGTCTTCCATTAGTTTTTGGGAAAGATCTGAGGATCTATTTTTGCGAAATATGATCATATTCCTACCTAGGATAAATCTAGTTAACAGTATTTTATTTCGGTTGGCTTTATAAGTTTTAGACTTCAATATTAAGGGTATTACTTTGCACAGATATTTGGGCTATCACTACTGTGGTTGGCAACGTAATCCTGTATACATGTTGGCTGTATCCCGTGATTCCATAACTGAACTGTTAGGCCTCTGCTACGCATGCTCATGGCATATGGTTGGGACTTAGTGAAATGGCATGTCAGATGTTGGGATATTTGTCTCAACATTCAGATTAAAAATGTATCTTTACGACATATAAATAAAAGGGTTGGAAGTGAATTATCATGCATTGAATGAATTTCGAAAGGAATTCGTGAAACTGTTTCAAATATTAGAAGATAACTAACTCACTGGCATTATCGAACCCGAATATTAATGTCCTGTCGGGTATAAGCTCTCCATGCATCACTATCCTGAGCTAATGTTTTCCTATCATTAACTGTATAATTTACTTCCCACAAATTATGTTTAATGGTTATTTTCCCACCTCATTCTTGGTCTACCAAATGAGCGTTTTACTTCTGGTTTTCCTACAAGAAGCTTCTATGCACCTCTTCCATTCCACATTCGTGCCACATGTCCTACCCATCCACGAGTCTTAGCTGTTCTTATTATATCTTGCTTCCTATAATGACCATGTACCTGTAACTCACCGTTCCGAAGCTTCTAGGTGTATTGATTTCAATAAATAGGTATGTAGCCTACATATCATAAATCATTCAGTTTGAGTCAATACATTTTTCCTCAAAAGTCACCTCATTCATATATTTTTCTCAGAAAATATTTCAAATAAGCCTATGAAATGTTCATGAACTTTACTGGTTATACGAGGGCGGATCGGAAAGTAACGTACAATAATTTTTTTCTGCCTTGGTATTGCAGCTAGAATGTTGACATTTCACAGAGATATAGTTTGAAGTTTTCACTACAGATGGTATTTTATTCTCAGGTGCACCTCTTGGGAGAGAAGCTTGAACTATGCAACAAAGATGGCGCGCATGCTACAGTCGTCCACAGGGCGGATCGGAAAGTAACGCACAATAATTTTTTTTTAAAGTTTAATAGTAAAAAAAGAAAAAAATCACAAATGAACTTACATCTTTTACCTACTTTTCGACATAGTCACCAACTTTCTCAACACATTTTTCCCATCGTATTACCAGTTTCAATATGCCCTGTTCGTAGAAGTCCGTTTGGTTGGAGTGTAGCCATCTGCATACTGCTGATTTCACTTCCACATATGTCTCAAAGCGTTTTTCGGCCAGGAATCACTAAGGCGAATCACGTGGCGAATCACTAAGGTTCACGCGTCCCTCTTCGAAGAATGTGCACCACCTGGAGACATTGCTACGGTCCATACAATCACCCCCATACACGCCACGCATGTCCCTGTGAATTTCACTGGGTTTATGCCCTTTGGGCCACAAAAATCGAACAACACTTCTCTGTTCCTCACAGGTGGACGACTGTAGCATGCGCGCCATCTTTGTTGCATAGTTCAAGCTTCTCTCGCAAGAGGTGTACCTGAGAAAAAAATACCATCTGTAGTGAAAACTTCAAACTATATCTCTGTGAAATTTCAACATTCTAGCTGCAATACCAAGGCAGAAAATAATTATTGTGCGTTACTTTCCGATCCGCCCTCGTATCAAGAAGTTTTTGTCAAAAATTACACTAAATACGTAGTTCTTCAAAAATAATATATTCATACATTTTGTATGACAAATAGTGAATAAGGATTTTCACACCATGTCAGAGAATATGCAAGACATTTTCAAACCTTTCTGGCAATAAATATATTACCCTATAATTTTAAAATGTGCTAGAATATGTAATTAATTAACTAACTAACTCATTTGCACTATCCAAACTATAGGTTCATGGCCGTGAGGACAAATATAGGGCTATTCAAAAAGAAGTAACGGAATTCTAAAATTTATTTCTTCCAAAGTACAACAAATAGATACACAATTCCAACGTTCCTAGAAAAATAAAAGTTTGAATTTCCGATCATGGCCGTAATGGTGCTGTTGCTTGAAGTTGCAATCATAGTTCCATTGGCGCTTTTAGATTGGAAGAGGAGGAGCAGAAGATCAACTTCATCGCCGGTGGTCTCCCAGGTCACCAGACCTAATCCCGAGTAATTTTTGTCAGTGGGGTTACGTAAAAGACCGTGTTTTTATCTCCCCTATGCCTGACACTCTTGAAAATCTGCGACATAGAATGCTGAAGCTGTGATTCGATAACTACAGACCAGCTGATTCGTGAGTGGCAAGAAACGAGCCTCCGTTGTGGTATTTGTCGTGTAACACATGTTGCTCGTACTGAATGCATAAAATAGTGAAATTTGAACTTTTCTCTTTCCAGGAAAGTTAGGATTGTGTTTATATTTTTTGTAGTTTGGAAGAAATAAATGTTTGAAATCTGTTCCTTCTTTTTGAATAGGCCTGTATACAGGATGTATCAAAAAGGATGGCGCAAACTTACATGGTTGAAAGTACACTATAATAGAAGCAACAATGTCCCAGTAGTAGTAGTAGTAGGACTTTATTAGACAAAAAGTAAGATATTTACAATATTATTTACAAGTATGGGTCGCACGGGCAGTAAGCCGTACGTGCTGTTGACAGTCCGTTACAATAAAGTAATAATTGGTACTAGTGTAAAGAAAAATAAACAAATACAGCAATAACATTACAATTAAATAAAGAAAACGCAATAAAACTATTACCATTAAATAATAACACAATAGCATTATTCACTAAAAATACATAACATTACACATTACATAAGAAAACACATAATAATTACACATTAAGTAATATACACTAATAGCAATAACATTACAATTACATAAAGAAAACACAATAATAATATTACAATTAAATAATAACACAATAGCATTATACACTAAAAAAACATTAACATTACAATTACATAAAGAAAGAAAACACATTAATATTACAATTAAATAATAACACAACAGCATTATACACTAATTAATTTATATATAATTGTTAATAATTAATGGTATTGCATTTTGATAACATATATTTATTCATGAATGAGTGTTGTCCTTATTTTTCGCGTTTTGTCCAGAAATTTACCGAGGTTTATCCAATTTTCTGGATTTACCAATAACTCGTAGCATGCCAATATTTCCCGATTTTGAATTTAGAAATCTTTCCGGTAATAACTGACGTCTCCAATATTCTAAATCATTACATTTTCCTAATATATGTATCTCATCTTCAAAGTTCCCGCACATTGGACATATTCGCATATCGTGATCGTCGCTAATTTTTAGAAATTTCCATGCCCCTAGCCTAAACCAAGCAAGCCCTGATCTCTCCTTAAATCCTAGGTTGAGTATATACGATTCTTTTCCCCAGACGTGTTTTAGGTCTCTTTGTAAACACAGTGAGCGTTTTCCTGTACATTCGGCGAAGGTATCTTGTTGGTTTACATCTAAGTACCTCCTCCTTATTTTTCTCCACACGTTCTTGCGATTTTCAGTCCCTTTTTCCCATATCCAGCCCATCCCAATCTTTTGGAGTTCTCTCCTAACCTCGTCTGCCCAAAATTTAACATCTATGTTTTTAATTTGGTGGTCGTAGCAAATTGCTCTAAGCATTGTTTGTTCACCTTGGATTACTCGCAACCAGTATTTGAGTACACGAATTTTACAGTTAATATCGTCCTGGAATGACCCGAATTCATATAAATTCCACAGTTAGAAACGGCCTTACTAAGTCCTGTAATATACTTTAGAAAATGCGTATATACCTTATTTAGTATTTCCGTTCTTTGGAAACCCCAAATCTCACTACTATAGTGCATGACTGGCCTGACCATAGCTCCATACATTTTTTCTAATGTGCTGACTGGAATATCAGGCACTCGACCCAGAATACCGAGTACACTGTTAAGTTGTCCCCTCCCTTTAAATAATGCTATATCAATGTGTTTTTTCCACTTTCCGTTCATTTTCAACGTCGTACCAAGATATTCGAAATGTTTCACGTTTTGAAGAACTTGATCTCTGTATTTCCATTCCTCTGTTCTACTACCATAAACCGTCCCATTTTTAAATGTCATTGTTTTTGTCTTACTAGCATTTACAGTCAATCCCCAATTCCTACAGTATATTTCCAGTAGGTCAAGACCTCCTTGCAATCCCTTGATTGTCTTGGAACAGATAATTAAATCATCTGCATACAACAGGACTGGGATTCTAACATTTCCTATCTCCGGAGCCTCAATTTCTCCTTCTAGCATTACGTCTACAATATCATCAACGAATAGATTAAATAGCATTGGTGATAAAATGCAACCTTGTCTCACTCCCCGATTGGCTTCGCTGCTCTCTGTAATGTGCCCTTGGTCTACTTTTATACAAAATTTAACATATTTATAAATTGACATTAAAGCATGTATCATTTTACGAGACAATCCTTTCCGATTTAATTTTTCCCAAAGTGCGCTTCGGTCCACAGTATCAAATGCCATCTTAAAATCAATGAATGCACAAAATAATTTAACCCCCTTCATTTTCAGATTGTCATCAATTAATGTTCTCAGAGCAAATAGGTTGTCCACCGTGGAGTACCCTTCTCTAAAACCTGCCTGATATTTTGAGAGCCTATTGTTCTCTTTAGCCCATTGTCTGATTCGTTCGTAAAGTACTTTACAATATATTTTTCCGAACACTGACAAGAGACAAATTCCCCTATAACTTTCTGGTATCTGTGCCTCATTTGTGCCTCACCTTTCCCTTTGTATAGCGGTTGGATGACACCTGTCGCCCAGGCTTCCGGATAATCTCCTCCATTAAAAAGTTTGTTGAACGCAGTTTTCAAAACGTCTAATAATTTATTGGATGATATCATATTTTTCAAGAATTCCCCTGGTATTCCATCAATTCCAGGTGCTTTACCATTCTTTAAACATTTAATGGAAGAAACCACTTCATTTTTAGAAATATCCTGATCCAGTAATTGAATATGAATTGGGTCAGGGATCTCAACTATATTTCCTTGATTATATCTTAACCTCTCATTTCCCAGCACCCTATCAAAGTAACTTCTCCATTCCCCGGGCGTTATTCTTGTCCGAAACATGGGTCCGCAAACGAGCCGTCTGCGAGATAATTACAAATGTACGGTTACAACCTTCACTGACTTCATTGTAAACATCGTCCTAGTTAGTACAAATTAATTTGAATTTAGACTTTACTATTAATTGTTCATCTCATTTAGTTCACATTTCACAGTTCACTCCACTTACGGGTTACCTGTTAAAGGAGGTGTTCGGAGTGTCTTCCTCGCATCTGGATGCAATACTGTGCTCGTCTATGCAATGAATGTCGAATTCTTTCGAAAACACCTGGATCATTTCTGAATTCTTGACAAGCATGTACAACTCTCTGCTCCAGTTCTTCAAATATGTTAACGGATGTCCTGTAAACTTCGCTTTTGAGGTGACCCCAGACACAAAAATCCAAAGGATTTAGGTCAGGCGATCTTGGAGTCCAAGGTACAGATCCGCCTCGACCTATCCATCTTTTGCCGTACGATGTTACAAACAATGACGTCAATGACGGCTTGTAACCATACATTCGTAATTATATCGCAAACGGCTCGTTTGCGGACCCATGTTTACTGGGACATTGTTGCTTCTATTATCGTGTACTTTCAACCATGTAAGTTTGCGCTATCCTTTTTTATACACCCTGTATACACACAACCCTACTCGGAGCTAATGTTTTCCATTCATCCCTGTATAATACCTCCCTCAAATCATGATTAATGTTATTCTCCCACATAATGTTTTGGCACTAGGAGTTCTGCGTCCGGTTTTCGCAAAGAAGTCAGAAGCTCCTCTTCCTTTCCCCATTACTTGTCACATGTCCTGCCTGTTCTTAATACATTTGGATTATCATACAACAGATCATGTAGCTCACTGATATATAGATTTCTCCATTGAGCTGTCTGTTGGTCTGTCTATTCCAAAATTGTTCCTATGAACTTTATTCTCAAATAATATTAATATTTTCTTATCCCTTAAAGTACGGATCCACGTTTCACATTCGTATAATATAACTGGGAGAATAACACTTCATATATTTTCAATTCAACCTTTTTTGAGAGGCGTTCGGACAAGAGTCCCTGTAATACGTAATACCATGCATGCATTCCAAGAATTGAACATATGATTAATTTCTTTCTGCACCTCATTCCTACTTGTAATTTGAATTCAGGCACTTTTTCAAAGTTTCACTTATTTGCCAGTAACTGTCTGCTTTACAAATGACGGAAATTGTGAAAGAAAGGGCAGAATTAAATTACCTACGAATAATCATTACAAATTGGAATGAAATGCAGAAAGAAATTAAACATAGGCTCAATTCTGGTAATTCATGTTTGTATATATATGATATGAAAAGGAAAATGAATGCTTGAGTCGGGAATTGAACCCGAGTCTCTAAACTCTGTACGTTTAGCGCTCTAACCATCTGAGCCACTGGAGCATTCTAACATATATTGTTCTTATATATGTAGTATTCTCAATTCACATAACAGGTAGCGGGAACTCGTTCCAAATGCCATCTAGCGGCCACCATGACAGTAGCATATTTTTAAAGAGAATATTTACTTTATAGCAGTAATGCTTGTATATTTAGATGTTATAACTATATTTTTGACATTTGGCAATGAAGGCAAATCTGATATGAAAAGAAAAATAAATACTTGAATGAATCTATAGGCTATATAATATACCTTAACATGTATTTCCAGAATTGACGACGTTATGTTTAATATATATATATATATATATATATATATATATATATATATATATATATATATTGTGGAAAGCAACGGGAAGCAACCACACCTACAATTCCCTAGTAAAGCTGCAAAGCATAGCATGAAAATGCTATGATTGCAGTGAATGACCTGCCCTCGGGCTGAATTACTATGGAATGGAAAAAATATATATATAGTGTAAATAATTAAAATAGTGTATTAGGATAAAGAAAAAATAAATTACTTACATTTAGTCTAGAATTGAATTAATCATTTTAGAAAGGGTTTCACACCAAAAGTCCTACACTGAGAGTGTTTAGTACAGACATGAGTTTATTCAAGGAATAATGGACTTTCTAAAATGAATCATAAAATAATGTGTTTGTGTTATCTATAAAAATGATATGTCTGGAATACATTCTATTCTACCTATTAGGCTGTATATACGTAAAAATAAACTGTTGTGTAGCCAAAACTTATTTCTGGAAATGTTTGAGTAAAACCCGTTCTAAAACCAATTATTCAGTTATTAATTCAGTCATAAAAGTATATATTATCCTTTATTGCCAATCAAATAAATGTGTATTCAGAAAAGTAAACACACACAAAATATTTATATTATGAGAACTGTACAAAAAAAAATCATTTTTTTTTTATTTTTGCATCCAAAAGCGACAAAATTCGATTTTATGATATTTGTTAGCATAATATGTCATGTAGACATGGTATAACTGCTAATGTTATTCACCCCCCCCCCCCGATTCCTGGTTGTATAGGCCATGGAGGCCAAGAAAAAAGTCCTTCCGAATTCGCATAAGAAATTCCAATTATGTTTTTGAGAAAAGTAGTAAAGAATTACTGTTCTTGTATAAATATTTTGTAGAATTATCTCTTAGCAACAGGACGGACGAGGAGGAGTGGTTCTGCATTATTGAAAGCCAGGACGTGTATCTACGTATCATCAATTGCATATCCGTTGAAAACTTGACATTTGTATCAAGTAAAGTAATATTCCCTTGAGAGAGAGCATTGGTCTAAATATTGTGAATCAAGTGGTTTCATGCACCAATTATATCAACACAGTCTTCTGGTAGAAATAAAACTACATAGAAATGGTACGTATTTCGGTCCATTCACATAGAAACAAATATTAATGCGATGGCGTAAATGTTTGACATGAACATAAGACCAATGACGAGAGAACGCTAACAAGAAAATATAACAGTAGATGTGTGAAAATGAATAAAAATGGAGATTGTGATGATTGTGCACGATGTTGGCCGTGCCGTTTATGCTTTTACAATTTGCATTACCTTCTGCATGTGCATCTGGTCTACTACATTTTAAATACAATAAATGTAGACTTGAAAGGTCCAAGGAAAGAAACAGGTAAATCATATTTATTTATCCAAATGGAATTCGAGATGCCATTTGATTTTCGATGGAAAGGAGTATCTTTCAGAAGTGTGAAACAGTAAAAGATGCATTTTAGTCCTGGGTTCATTTACCTCCAAAGTTTGTCATGCTGTAAAGGAATCCCTACGTTGTATAATTAATACTATATTACGATGCGAGGTTGGGGAGTGGTTTTTAAAGAATCGAGGAAAATGTTTAAAAACAGAGTGATAGTGAGGTTTTTAATTTCCGAGATTCTGTAAAACACTTCACAAACGTGCGTTGAATATTATTTTTGTGCGATGGTGTTTTTAGAATAATAAATAATAGAAAAATAATAGCATCTTTGCCGGAAATATTTGCGATAATTTTAAACAATTGTCTAACGCTAACAGTATGGGCAATGTTTAATATTTGAAACAACAGGAGGCCGTAAGATCAATTAGTGATAAAATAACAGGAGGCCGTGAGACCATTTAGTGATAAAATCGGCAAGTACGTATTTATTGTCTTATATTGTTTCAAATAAAGTTCAGTTCATTTAAGATGCAGTGATTTGTTTCGTATAATGTATACTAACACTATCTTTTGGATATTTTTTGTATACACATTGTACGTAGTGTACATAGAGGGCAGTGGTGTGTATGTGTGTGGGAGGGTGTGTGTATGTATATATGGGTGTATTTTTTCTCTCTTTTTTTAAATTTGTTTTCTAGCAATTTTTTAAAACCATTAATATACAGAATGAGACTTTTTTATATCAATACACAAATCATGGTCTTTTCATGGATGAGTGTAGATATGTATTATTGTTTAAGTAGTGTAGAAATAGATTTTATTTATATGTATCATTGTTCTGATACAGGTGTGTAGCACGTAGTATTTGTTCATATTATCATTACTTTTATTTTGTTTTTAATTCATGGAAAAATAATGCATTTACGGCAAAGCAGGCCCGCGCGCAATGTAAATGCATATATATATATATATATATTCTTTCGTTTAAAGAAAGCAATAGAAGGCAGTGGTTTTACTTCCCACACACGTGTTTGTATATGTAATATTACAGTATAGTTATTTTATTATAGTTATTTAACTTCGCATCCCTGAAATGTAGGAAGTTGAACTTACAATCATGGTCGCCATTGCTCTAAGTTCGGCAAAACGCACTACGCGGATTTTTTTAATGTTTCATGAAGACTAGCCTGTTTTTTTTCTTTCTTTTTACATTTCAATTAACCTCTTTATCCGAATTATCTTCATATAATTTATGTTTTTGTAAAAAAAAAAGGCAATGATTATTTGGAACAAAATAATCAATTCCAATATCTATCTTCGTGGTTTTACAGCTGCTGCCGTTCCAAACTCCCGAAGCCTACGATCTTATGCACCTGCAATGCTTAACCCTCTTGCTTGTATTGCTATCATCACGTTTTCCTTCCATGTCAACTTTAGTCTCCCTTTTTTCTTCTTTCTGGTCGATTGCCATTGATATAGTTGTTTCGGCCATCGCTCATCTTCCATTCTTAAAATATGTCCTAACTATTTCAATTCCTTCTCCTCAATATAAATTTCTGATCAATTGCTAAATGTTTCTTATTTTGTCTCGCTGTGCAATTCGATATTGTTTTACCTATTTCCAATAAATTAAGCTATTGAGATTAATCTCAGATAATATTCGTTTTACATTTTTTACAGATATTTACCTATAATATATAGTTGACATAGATAATGGTAATGTCAAAAGTGTATATATATATATATATATATATATATATGAGATAAGAAAAATAAATGCTCCGACGGGACTTGAACCCAGACCTCTTGATTGATACCCCAGTGCGCTTCCGATTACGCAATCGAGCAAGTCTATTACAAACATTCATTTTTCTTTTCATATATTCTCATGATTACGAGATGTAGTGGGAACTCGGTCTCCACTGCCATCTGGTGGCTCCTATTACAAGTAAGCAAATTAAAGAGAATATTTTTTCCTACTCTTGTGATAAAGAAATCTCCTCCTTTTTATTGTTCTGAACAGGTCAAAGCATTATTTTTCTCCAACAAATACATTGAATATAGCAAATAATGAAAAGATTCCTTGAATTTACAGAGTTGTTTACTAAAAAAATAAATGAATAACCCGTAATGTTGATTATGATATATAGTTTGATGTGTTTCATTATTTCTCCACTTGGGTGCACTCTTACAATATTGCGATCTTATTTGTCAATAAATAATATGATCAAGCAGCAGTGAATGAACATAACCTCACATTTCTGATTTGTTTTCAAACATCGCCGTTTACATTAAATATATAAATATTTTAAAATAACTATAGTTAAACAATGATTTGTGAGGAAACAGCTTAATTTTATTCGTTAAATAGTCCTAACAAATGCCACTCTTGATTTCCAAATTATCGATAAACTCACGACTCACTAAGTGAGGAGTGAATTTATCGATAATTTGGAAATCACTCGTGGCATTACTTATGAATATGTTTACTTTATAGCAGTGACGCTTTATCGCTCAATGTCAAAAATTTAATTATTATATATAAATGGATTGCGCACAAATGTGCAAAGGTGATAACATAGCTAAAAATCACTAACACTTACTTGGTCTTGCGTAATCAGAAATGTTTTTGTTCTTTGTGTACATGTTTCGATGTGATATCTTTCGCATTTCTGTTCACACACTTCGCATATGCATGACATCTTCGGGTCATGGAATGTTTTATCTCTACACATTAGGTGGTGGAATCCATGCACGCTTAATCTTGTGATGACGTGTCGTATCTGGAAATTTGCTTCTGTCCAGTTCCTATCTATCATCGTTCCGGTGCTGAAGAATTCCGGCCATACTTCCTCTCTTTTTCTGCGTAGTCTTTGTAGCGCATGCTTATAGGGTTCTGTGGTTGGTAGTAGGTATGATGTTTTCAAGTCCTCGATAAGGAAAGTCTCCCTTGACAGTAGGTACACTAGACGGCCTCTTGTCGTTTTTGATACTCCTATTGCCCTTTTTGTGTATGTAGCTTTCACTTTTTCCAGTGTGTTCAGATTAGCTTCTGTAAGATGTGGCCATATGATTCCATCCCGTAAGTTATTATTGGGAGGATATTTGCATTGAATAGTTTCATCGCTGATTCCAGGCTTAGAGCTTGTATGTTGCATATATCATTTATTGCCATTATTGCTTGCGTTGATCTTTCTGCTAAGTGTTTTGTGAAGCTTCTTCCACTGGGTTGTAAAGTAATGCCTAGTTATTTAAACTCCTTTACTATTTTGATGTTATCTTTGTCCAGTTTTATTTCTGTTGTGGCAGAGATCTTTCCTCCGTTTCGGAACACCATCATTTCTGTTTTTTCTTTGTTTATATAGAAGCTGTGGGTTTTACACCATTCTTCCATAGTTATTATGGCGTTCTGAAGTTTACTTATATCCGTTGATCCGATTACGATGTCGTTTGCATAGAGGAAGCACTCGATAGAAAACAGAAGCTGTATACTGTCTGTCGTAGATTTTACGAAAGCCTTCGATCTAATGGAGAGAGGATTAATAATAAGCAAATTGAAAAGGAGAGGAGAACGTGTGGACCCAAATCATTACATCAATAATGAAAGAAAATAGCATAGTTATAACTGGTGGTCTCTCAAAAAAATTTAATTATAACCTCGATAAAACATCACTGCTATAAAATAAAAATATTATCTTTAATTTGCTTACTTGTGATAGGAGCTACCAATGACAGAAGACCGAGTTCCCACTACATATCGTAATCATGAGAATATATGAAAAGAAAAATTAATATTTGTACTCGACTTGCTCGGTGGCGTAATCGGAAGCGCACTGGGTCCGGGTTCAAGTCCCGTCCAAGCATTTATTTTGTTTATCATGTCATATTAAGCTTACATTACTCAATGTCAAAAATGTAATTATAACACACACACACACACACATATATAGCCTATATACAATTGGGCGTGTGTGACTGTTAAAGCTTTAGCGGAGATCTTTTTTTTTCATCAAACCAACTTTGGTATATATATATATATATATATATATATATGTATGTATATCAATAATTTAAAAAAAATAGGTCTAGTTCGTTAACCAGAAAAATCGTACCATTACGTTTAAGAGTTCACCTGAAACTAACATTTAAAAATATTCTTCTGACGATCGCATCGAAACTCTGTATATGCTATTAAAATAGAATGATGTATTTATTCTCTGAAAATAAATTACCAGATTTTACATTAGAAGTGGTGGTTTACATGACATCCGAAATAAAAAATATAAATGGCAACCGCTATGTTTGTTCGCAAGAAGGTGGATCTATACCATACAATTTAGTTATAGGTTGGATAAATCAGCTGTAGCAGAACATGCCATTATGAATGGACACCAGATTCTATTCGACGATACACAAGTTTTAGCCACAACTTCCTACTATTTCCCTAGATTATACCGAGAGGCTATAGAAATACACAAGCATAAGGGATATATTAACAGAAAAGAGGAAGGTATCAAACTGTCTAAGGCCTGGTATCATACACTAGAAAATAAATGCATTAACACCAGGGACAACAAGGAGACGACCATTAGCCAATCAGCAAGAGCCACGCCCACTCACCCTGCACCCACCACTAGTATCAATACAACGTCCACAACGTCCGCAGCGCTCACTCTAAGTAGATCTTCCGACTAGGAAACACGCCTAGAAGCACTCGCCACTGAAGATGCCCTCCGCAGTTGAGGGCGAAACGTCTGGTATCAACACCAACTATGGACCACGGCCACATAACCCGGAATCACTCAACCTTATATAGGTTATTATATTTATTATTATGTTATACATTTTGTTCTTTCTTTGTCACCTGTATATTGTTAAGTCTATAGCTACTATATATTATTAATCAAGTTACAGATAATTCATTATTTATTACTAACATATCACTCATTTACTGCAACAACGTCATAACTCAAAAAAAATAGTTTCCAGGAGAAGCATTTAAAGGTTTGAAATCCATATACCTTTGCCTGTATTTGTCATAAATATCAAATTATTATATCAACTCATTGTATACAATATCTTATGACGTTCTTCCTGAATATAGAACTGAGTTTTGTCTTTCATGTAGTACCAATAACTCAAAATCGACAATTTTGAGTTATGACGTTGTTGCAGCAAATGAGCGATATGTATAATTTAATCCTTGTGACGTGGAAGACAAGACCTCACATTCTGAACCCCATCTGATAAAGTAAATCATTAATAATACTTTCTTGCGCGACAGTGCGTTTTGACGTACTTACAGCAATGCCGACCATGATTGAAAGTTCAACTTCTTACATTTCGGAGTTGCCAACCTAAATAACAATATATAGATCATCGGTTGTTTAATTCCTTTGACATCGTCCGATTCCTAATAGCCAATTTTGTCGGTCCATCCAATCTCCTGGTTGTAGATGTTTCTCCTTCATATATAAACATATTCCCTGACTCCAGGAGGTTTTAGGCCTTCCTCTGCCTCGTCTTTCCTCAGGTTTCCATTCCAAAACAGATGTTGGTAGTCGATCCTCTTCCATTCGCTGGACATGTCCGTACCATCTTAATTGCTGAGTTTTAATATAATCTAAAATAGTGTCTTCAATCTTCATTTTCTTCCTTATAACTGAGTTCCTAATTTTTTTCTCTTCTTGAAATTCTTGCTGCCCTTCGTATAAAATCCATTTCCGTTGCCAAAAATACTTATTTGTTTTTGTTGTTAATGGCCAAAGTTCTGCTCCATAAGTAATGATGCTTTTAACAATTCTACGATATATATTCATTTTATTTTTATTACTTATATTTTTATCCCACAATATTCCATTGAGGCAAGCAATTGAAAAATTTCCATTATTATTTCTATTTTTTATTTCCTTTTCATAACTCCCATTTGTATTTATTTTAATTCCTAAATATGTGATCTCACTAGAAGATTTTAATGTTTCTCCAGTCTCCAAAATTAAATTTTGTTCTGGTTTACTAATTGATAAATATTTTGTTTTCTTCATGTTCAAAATGAATCCCCATTTTTCATATTCTTCTTTAATTTTCTAGTCATATATTCTAAATCTTCATAATCTTGTGCAATTAACAATTGATCATCTGCAAAATGTAAGTTGCATAAAGTTTTGTTGTTTAAAATAGGAATTCCCATGCTTGAACATTTTCTCCTCCAATTCTTTAATATTTCATGTACATATATTTTAAACAGACTCGGTGATAGACAACAACCTTGACGAAGACCTTTATTTATCGTAAAATCATGTGACAATTTACTGCCAATTTTAATTTTAGATATACAAATAACTACACTGTAATAAAAATAACTATACTTTAAACTACATACTGCAAACTACGTGTGGGAAGTAAAACCACAGCCCTCTATGTAAACTACATATAATATATATATATATATATATATCCAAAAGGTAGTATTAATATACATTACACGAAACAAATCACTACGTTTTAAAGGAACAGAATTTTATTTTAAACAATATAAAACAATAAATACTTACTTGCCGCCATTTTGTCACTAATTTGTCTCACGGCCTCCTTAGTTTCAACTAATAAACATTGCCCTCACTGTTAACGTCAGTCAATTGTTTATAATGAACGCAAATATTTCCAACAAAGATGTTACTATGTTATAATTATTTATTACTTTGAAAACACCATCGCGCAAAAAAGTAATGTACGAGTACAACGAACGTTTGTGAAGTGTTTTACAGAATCTCGAAAATTGAAAACCTCGCTATCGCTCGGTTTTTAAACATTTTCCTCTGTTCTGTATAAACCACTCCCCAACCTCGCATCGTAATATATTATTTATTACTATTGTTATCACTCTCATAAAGTTTATTTAATTCATATAATATTTTAATAACGCGGCACCGTGGCTCTCCTCTCGCCACTGAGGTCCCGAGATCAAGTCTCGGTCATTCCATGTGGATTTCGTGGTGGACGAAACGAAGCTTGGGCGGGTTTTCTCAGGATGCTCTCCCGTTTTTCCCTGGCACAATTTAATTTCCCCATTTCTCCACACTCATCTCATCTATTTCGTTTCAGTTCATTCATCTCCCCGCTGGCGCTGGAAGGTGAGCCAGGCGTAGTCAGCCGGCACCCATGTAATTCACAGATCCTCTATATAAGGGGCTTTCACCTCATCTCATCCCTCGATCCGACCCCGAGTTGGACACGAGTTGAGGATATTAAATATTTTAATAATGGAAAAGTGAATTTATATATAGTATTAAATTGTCAGCATCAGAAAGCATTGGTTATTTAAAAAAGAGGCAAAACAAAAAATGGTTTGATGAGGAATGTGCCGACAATGTAAATAAAAGAAATCTATCAAAAATTAAATGGTTACACGAGCCAAATGATGCAAATTTAGAGCAATTGGGTAGTATTAGACGGGAAACTGCCACGTTACTAAAGAGTCAAAAAGGCAATATTTAAGAAGGAAGATTAATGATCTTGACATAAATTAAAAAAAAAAATAGGAACATTAGAAAGATTATATCTTCAGGGAATTAGTATTAGAGAAGAAAGGGTTTTCAGCTTCAGAACAAACCTTAATAAGGAATGAAAATGGGGATATGATTGCAGATTACCAGGAGTATATAGTAAATAGATGGAAAAGTTACTTTAATCAGCTATTAAATGTACATACAGAACAGGATATGAAGAAGATAATTTACAGACAGCAGAAATGCTGGTCGTAGAGCCAACAGCATTAGAGGTCAAAATGACGATAGAAAAATTGAAGATATATAAAGCATCAGGTTCAGATGAGATCCCAGCAGAACTGATAAAATCAGGGGGAGAAAATTTGATGGACAAGATACGCTGGTTGCTTAGTATGATTTGGGAAAAAGAAGCTCTTCCAGATGAATGGAAAGAATCGATTATCGCACCAATATATAAAAAGGAGATAAAACTGATTGCAACAACTACAGGGGTATCTCATTATTGTCAACTTCATACAAAATTCTAACAAATATATTAGTAAGCAGACTAACTCCCTATACGGATGACATTCTAGGAGATCATCAATGTGGATTTAAAACAAACAGGTCTACAACAGATCAGATTTTTAGTACAAGACAGATTTTAGAAAAGAAATGGGAATATAATGGTACTCTACATCAACTATACGTAGACTTCAAAAAAGCATACGATTAAATTAAGAGGGAGAAGTTATATAGTATCGCGCTGGAGTTCGGAATTCCCAAAATATTAGTCAGACTTATACGAATGTATCTAAAAGGCACAAAGAGTAGAGTGCGCGTAGGCAAACAGTTTTTGGACTCTTTAAAGTCCAGAATGGGTTGAAGCAAGGAGATGCAGTATCTCCTCTATTATTTAATTTGGTACGACGTGTTTTTGTTAGAGTGGTTGAAGTGTGCAGGGAACAAAGCATTATGGAAGAAGTTAGAAAGCTGATTGAAACATTGTCAACTGAAGTGAAAGAGGGGTTTGAAAAGTGCAACGTGGGTGAAAAAGTTCGTGATATTGAGACGAACATGCTTCGGATGGAGGACAGATTGAAATGGCTGGAATCTAAATTAGACTATCTCGAAAACCAGAGTCGCCGTAATAATATTGTGATATATGGTGTGCATGAAGAAGACAGAGAGTGCTGGGAGGAAACTGAACATATAGTTAAAAGAGTAGTGGCGCAAATCGGGATTGATTTGGTGGACAGTGATATTGAAAGAGCGCACAGAGTAGGTCGTTGGAATAGTGGAAAGAGACCGATTGTATGCAAATTATCACACTACAAAATAAAATGTTGGATCCTTAGAGACAGTAAATATCTTAAAGGGACCGGTATCAATATTGCCGAAGACTTTAGTGAGAAGGTGCGCCGCGAAAGAGACTTTCTTAAGCGACACATGCTCGAGGCGAGGAGGCAGGGCTGCCATGCAATCATGCAATTTAATAAATTGATTATAAATGGACGAATCTGGAGCAGGGAAAAACTACAAAATATGGACAACTCTGAAAATGAATTTGAAGAGGTCATTGACAGCGAGTCCCCAAAACATACAGGGGACGCTTCAACAGCAGGTGGTCTCCTTACAGCAGAGGAGGGAGAAAATTCTACACGAGAGAAAGAGAGAGGGACCACTACCTTAATAACTCCCAGGAATCCAATAAACATACAGCAAAAAAAACGGCCGAACGCAAACAGCATACCCCACCTCTAAGAGGTGAACGACCGGCGGACACAAGAACTCCAACAAGAAAATCACTAAGACTTCTGAATCTACCCGCAGAAAAGGAACTATTGAGAGGGGGAAGTTCGAAAAATACAGGTAAGACTAATGACAAGGGAACACAATAGGGTTTGTTGACAGTCGGTTCATGGAATATCGAAGGGTTAAAACAAAAACTTTCAATGGACAGATGTGTAGAGTTTATTGAGACTTTTGATATATTAGCTCTAGGAGAAACATGGTTAAAAGCTAATGAATGCGTAAATCTATGTAATATGAAAGGTTATTTTAAGGGTAATCAAAAGAGAGGAAAGAGAGGTAGATATCCAGGCGGTGTTGCCATTTTATATAAAGCTAACTTAGACCCATATATTAAAAAGGTAAATATTACTTTAAAAGAGGCAATTTGTATATATTACCATACAGAAAGAGCAGAAATGTGTCTGTTGTCTATTTACCGCCAACCACTAAATTCCAGGTATGCCAATCCAAATTTTTTCGTTGAATTGTCTGACTCGTTGGCAGAAATAAAAGATAGGTTTCCGGAAGCGGGAATAATAATTTTAGGGGACTTTAACTGTAGGATTGGGGAGGAAAATATCACTATAAAATCGGATGATAATGAAACACGAGGTGAGGGTAGGAGAAGCAAAGATAAGATTTTAAATTCAGAAGGAAACCAATTGTTAGCTTTTTGCGATGCATTTGAACTTGAAATTCTGAATGGGAAATATGGGGAAGATAAAAATGGAGAACTGACATTTATTAATAAAAATGGAAGTAGCGTAATCGATTATTCAATATGCACACAAGACATGATTCCAGTCCTAAGTAATTTCTGTATAGTTTCCAGAATCGAATCACACCACTTCCCAAACAAACTTATTTTAAATATGAAAGGTATTAGTGAGACAGTTAATGATGAGGTGGCAACAATATTGCGGCCAATTATCCGTTTCAGGTGGATCGAGGATCTGAGAGAAGAATTTATCAGGAGTTTGGAAACGCTAATACAGGATCTGCAATTAAATGATCTTAGCGGGGAGGAAATTATTAAAACTTTGACAGAATGTTTTCAAAAAGCAGGGGAAAAATTCAAGGTTAAATACGCAATGAACCAGAAGGACAAAGGGTGGTACAATAATGCATGTAGAAAGAAGAAGAAATTTGTCGAAAGTAGTCTTTTAAAGTTTAGAAAAGAAAGCACAGATGAAAGCAGAAAAAATTATGCGCAAGAGAGAAAGGAATATAAAGAATTTTTGGCAGAAACAAAACTAGCATGGCAAAATAAGAAATCCGAAGAAATGAGAGTCGCGACTGAAAGTGGGAACATTGCGGACATATGGAAAGCGTTAAGGGAACTCAAAGTAAAGTCCATAAATCGGACAAGAATAACGCCCGGGGAATGGAGAAGTTACTTTGATAGGGTGCTGGGAAATGAGAGGTTAAGATATAATCAAGGAAATATAGTTGAGATCCCTGACCCAATTCATATTCAATTACTGGATCAGGATATTTCGAAAAATGAAGTGGTTTCTTCCATTAAATGTTTAAAGAATGGTAAAGCACCTGGAATTGATGGAATACCAGGGGAATTCTTGAAAAATATGATATCATCCAATAAATTATTAGACGTTTTGAAAACTGCGTTCAACAAACTTTTTAATGGAGGAGATTATCCGGAAGCCTGGGCGACAGGTGTCATCCAACCGCTATACAAAGGGAAAGGTGGGGCACAGATACCAGAAAGTTATAGGGGAATTTGTCTCTTGTCAGTGTTCGGAAAAATATATTGTAAAGTACTTTACGAACGAATCAGACAATGGGCTAAAGAGAACAATAGGCTCTCAAAATATCAGGCAGGTTTTAGAGAAGGGTACTCCACGGTGGACAACCTATTTGTTCTGAGAACATTAATTGATGACAATCTGAAAATGAAGGGGGGTAAATTATTTTGTGCATTCATTGATTTTAAGATGGCATTTGATACTGTGGACCGAAGCGCACTTTGGGAAAAATTAAATCGGAAAGGATTGTCTCATAAAATGATACATGCTTTAATGTCAATTTATAAATATGTTAAATTTTGTATAAAAGTAGACCAAGGGCACATTACAGAGAGCAGTGAAGCCAATCGGGGAGTGAGACAAGGTTGCATTTTATCACCAATGCTATTTAATCTATTCGTTGATGATATTGTAGACGTAATGCTAGAAGGAGAAATTGAGGCTCCGGAGATAGGAAATGTTAGAATCCCAGTCCTGTTGTATGCAGATGATTTAATTATCTGTTCCAAGACAATCAAGGGATTGCAAAGAGGTCTTGACCTACTGGAAATATACTGTAGGAATTGGGGATTGACTGTAAATGTTAGTAAGACAAAAACAATGACCTTTAAAAATGGGACGGTTTATGGTAGAACAGAGGAATGGAAATACAGAGATCAAGTTCTTCAAAACGTGAAACATTTTGAATATCTTGGTACGACGTTGAAAATGAACGGAAAGTGGAAAAAACACATTGATATAGCATTATTTAAAGGGAGGGGACAACTTAACAGTGTACTCGGTATTCTGGGTCGAGTGCCTGATATTCCAGTCAGCACATTAGAAAAAATGTATGGAGCGATGGTCAGGCCAGTAATGCACTATAGTAGTGAGATTTGGGGTTTCCAAAGAACGGAAATACTAAATAAGGTATATACGCATTTTCTAAAGTATATTACAGGACTTAGTAAGGCCGTTTCTAACTGTGGAATTTTATATGAATTCGGGTCATTCCAGGACGACATTAACTGTAAAATTCGTGTACTCAAATACTGGTTGCGAGTAATCCAAGGTGAACAAACAATGCTTAGAGCAATTTGTTACGACCACCAAATTAAAAACATAGATGTTAAATTTTGGGCAGACGAGGTTAGGAGAGAACTCCAAAAGATTGGGATGGGCTGGATATGGGAAAAAGGGACTGAAAATCGCAAGAACGTGTGGAGAAAAATAAGGAGGAGGTACTTAGATGTAAACCAACAAGATACCTTCGCCGAATGTACAGGAAAACGCTCACTGTGTTTACAAAGAGACCTAAAACACGTCTGGGGAAAAGAATCGTATATACTCAACCTAGGATTTAAGGAGAGATCAGGGCTTGCTTGGTTTAGGCTAGGGGCATGGAAATTTCTAAAAATTAGCGACGATCACGATATGCGAATATGTCCAATGTGCGGGAACTTTGAAGATGAGATACATATATTAGGAAAATGTAATGATTTAGAATATTGGAGACGTCAGTTATTACCGGAAAGATTTCTAAATTCAAATCGGGAAAGATTGGCATGCTACGAGTTATTGGTAAATCCAGAAAATTGGATAAACCTCGGTAAATTTCTGGACAAAACGCGAAAAATAAGGACAACACTCATTCATGAATAAATATATGTTATCAAAATGCAATACCATTAATTATTAACAATTATATATAAATTAATTAGTGTATAATGCTGTTGTGTTATTATTTAATTGTAATATTAATGTGTTTTCTTTATGTAATTGTAATGTTAATGTTTTTTTTAGTTATGCTTGTGTATAATTGTAATATTGTGTTTTCTTTATGTAATTGTAATTGTTGTTTATTATATTATTGTGTTTTCTTTATGTAATTGTAATGTTAATGTTTTTAGTGTATAATGCTATTGTGTTATTATTTAATTGTAATATTATTATTGTGTTTTCTTTATGTAATTGTAATGTTATTGCTATTGTGTTATTACTTAATTGTAATATTATTGTGTTTTCTTTATGTAATTGTAATGTTAATGTTTTTAGTGTATAATGCTATTGTGTTATTATTTAATTGTAATATTTTTATTGTGTTTTCTTTATGTAATTGTAATGTTATTGCTGTTTTTGTTTATCTTTTTCTTTACACTAGTACCAATTATTACTTTATTGTAACGGACTGTCAACAGCACGTACGGCTTACTGCCCGTGCGACCCATATTTGTAAATAATATTGTAAATATCTTACTTTTTTGTCTAATAAAGTCCTACTACTACTACTAGCTAATGACAAAGGAGGGAAATTTTGAAGAAGTGACTGAATTAAAATACCTAGGAACAATAATCACTAGGGCTCGGACATGATGTTACATTAAGTGCAGTCTTACTATAGAACTATAGATAATACTGCTTGATGAGAGAGTGGTAGGGGGTGTAGTAGCACCAGTCTGGCTAGTATGGCATTTGTGCTGTACTGTTTACAGGAGGTATACGTGGGTAAAGAAATAAGTAACTAATTGTGGATTACAAGTTTTTTTTGTTGTGTAAAATATTTTTTAACTTTTTAAATTAAACGCTACAGTACTACAACAAAAAGTTAATTCTCTTTATGCATCAATAAATACAATGCTGCATACATTATTACAAAAAAAATAACAAGTTCAATATTTGTTAACAATTATTTTCTTCGTACAGTTTTAAATAAAGAGGTAACACAAAAAAGTATGTGCACTGTACATAATATTTTTAAAACCCTGTTAGTTAAACTTGTTTCGCTTCTGTAGAGATGTTACATTGAATAACAATGTATTTCCGTAAAGTTTCAAAAGAAAAACTTATTCTGTGACTGTTCAAGCAAAGTTTATATTTAGAAAAACTCATTTCTACTTCACATGAGGTAACTGGTGCAAAACGAAAATACGGTATATCACAGGTATCTAACATGGAGACAGTGTATGCGTTCTTGTAGTCCATTAGAAAATCCTTTATACTGCAAATAGCTGAGTATTCATGGTTTTTCAGCAATACACTTTGCAATTTCTGTTTTGCATTTTTAGATGCCAAAACTACCTCCTGTTTCATCAAAATGTCGCGATAAAATTTCTACCTGTTTTATGGAATCAATCAATGCTATATGTGAAGATTCCAGTTTTTATTATTATTATTATTATTATTATTATTATTATTATTATTATTATTATTATTAAAGGTATATCTTTGTAAACGTTGTTGATTACCAGCAAATTTTGATACAGTTGTCCTGACATCAGAGATTTCCCAATTTTTATCGCCGAACTTTCTTCAGCATTAAATGAATTAACTGCTTCAACAATCACTTCATTATGCTGTAAGTAGTATGCAGTGATCTGCAACCAAGTCCCCATCAAGTTAAATCACGTTGAGGTGACAAAGGGATTTGTGATGCAATTTCCTTAAATTTCTCTTTCCTAGAAGGGGCCTTTAAAAATATTTTCTCATATTTGATACAAAATGTCCACATCAGAGAAATGCAACCTAATTCTTTCAGCTACTCGATGAAGTCCATGGGCCAAGCAAGTTAGATGTATTATTCGGATATCGTTCTTTAATTCTGGAAGCTGCTTTCAACATTTAAGGGGCTGCGTCTATTACAAATAGAAAAATATTGTCTCTTTTTATTTCATTGGGCCGTAGAAGAGACATAGCATTTTCAAAAAGGTTGTCGATTTCTGAATGGTTGACTTTATTTAAGACCTCGGTAGTTAACAAAAATTTATCTCCGGTGTTTTCAGGTGATAATATCCCAACTATCACATTTCCTACAGACCTTCTGGACGCATCCTGGGTTTCATAGATTGACACCCATATTTTATGATCTGCCACAGTATTTTTAATGTATTTCAGAACGTCTTCATAACAAGGAGATAAATAATATCTGCGTAAAGTTGTTTCACAAGGATTTTTTCTTCCCGTATATTTCTCAAAAATATTTATAAGCTGGATTATGCACTTTATTGAAAGGAATATTCGCGGAAACCATCGTTTCGCATAAATCCTTGTAAAATTCACGATGATTACAAGTGTCTGAAACTCCTTGACTGTATTTCATCGTCAAGCTTATGTTTTACATTCCCAATGTTTGTTTTAGATTAGCAATGGCTCTTGATAAAAATTCTTCTCTCCCCCTTCAACTCTACATTACACAATTTACAAAATATTTTATCTTTTTCAGGCAAAAATACTCACGGCTGCACTCACGTACAAGTGAATTCATCTTGTGTGTGTTTGGGTTTTCGGCATGTTGTAGTCAATCTTCAGATCGTGGTGATCGGTATTATGACTTGACTGCATACTATACTTGTAGCAGCACAGCAAAGACGCCACTTACTGTGACACTGCGCACTGGACAGGACTAACTACTTGTGTAGAAACAGTTAACTCAACTACTTTCAAAAAACGTTAAACTGAAAATACTAAATAAAACTATTATTCTACCAGTTATATTATGTGGATGCGAAACATGGACTCTGACTTTAAGGGAGGAAATGAGATTATGAGTATTTGAGAATAAAGTACTTAGAAAAAATTCTGGACCAAAGAGAGATGAAGAGACAGGTGAATGGAGAAGACTACATAACAATGAACTACATGATCTTTATAGGAAGCCAGATACAATAAGAACAGTTAAATCTAGTAGACTGCGATGGGCAGGACATGTGGCACGTATGGGAAATGAAAGACTTGCATGGAAACTTCTTGTAGGAAAACCAGAGGGAAAACGCCCAGTTGGTAGACCAAGAATGAAGTGATGAGGTGTGGGAATAACACTAACTATGATTTGAGGGAAGTAGATTATACAGGGAATGATTGGAAAGCATTGGCTCGGGATAGGGATGTATTGAGAGCTTAGCTTAGTTCAACATGTTTAGCACGGAAGAAAGGGTTTTCATTGTTTGTACACGGGTACGCGGATTGTCGTATCAAGACGTCAGATCTGAATTTACCCATAAATTCTGTAAATCAGCCTCAACAAAGGCACACATTCGTCTGCTTGTAAACAAAATTAAGCGTACCGGCTGTATGTGTGATGAGGTACGTCAAGAACGACCACGCGTATCAGCAAAAACAGTTAAGCTGGTTAAAATTGCCAGTGATAATCCGACCGCATCAACTCGACGCCTCAGTAGGGCGTTGAATGCGTCTAGCAGCGATGTGAGAAAAATCTACGTTTCACTCTACGTAAACGCCCTTATCACATCTACTTGATTTATGGAATCGTATCACAGAAGCAGCAGGCTTTTTTACGGTTTAAATGTTGAGGACTACATTTCACAGCTAAAAGGTGGAGTATGTGTTTTTACCTATAGATGGCAGTCATGTTGACAGGCAGTAGAATATGTGTAAACTTCACAATAACATTGATTTTTCAATCATTGCCTTCCTTCATTGAAATGAATAGTGACTTTAGAGACGACCTGTTTATATACGTGTATATATATATATATATATATATATATATATATATATATGTGTGTGTGTGTGTGTGTGTGTGTGTGTCTATTCATAAAAATATCCACAAGAAACTGTATTTCAATGGGGTATTTGCAATCAATTCCTGCCATATACGTATTCATATTAAATTGTCTTTCCACAAAATATTCGTATCAAATTCTTATATTCATAAAAATTTGCACATGCAACTGTCTTTTCATTAAAATATTCGCATCTAATTCCTCAATGCATAAACGTATGCGTAAGAAATTATATTTTCATTACAATATTTGCATTAAGATATTCGCATCAAATTCGTGTATTCATGAAAATATGCGTCTGAAATTTTCTTTTCAATTATACAATAAATTAAAATATAAAATTATGGAATATTCACCTGAAAAGTCCGTCTCCTCAACTTAATTAATTACTTAACTGTAGCTGTGGTCTGGAGGTAGCGTGCTGCCTTGTCACGCAGCGGGCCCGGGTTCGATTCCCGGTCGGGACAGGCTCCTGGGTGAGGTTTTTTCCAGGGTTTTTCCTCAACTGTAAGACAAATGTCAGGAAATGTAAGGCCCAAACGGTCCCCGAAAATCATCCGGCCATCGTTATCTTCCTTAGCATTATCATCATCCTTTACTCGTGTGGAAAGCAACGGGAAGCTACCACACCTATGATTCCCTAGTAAATCTGCAAAGCATAGCATTAAAATCTTATGATTGCAGTGAAAGAGCTGCCCTTGGGCAGTATTACTATGGATTGGATGATTGTCTTGAATGGACTGTAACTGTTTTTGCTAAATTTTTTAAACATTGTAATCCAAGATTTGAAGCACTAGGTGAGTTTTTGCCATATCAAGTAGGCCTAATATAAAACAACGTCCAATCCCTTGTAGCTTAATTATAATTTTTAATTTTTGCCAGGTTTTTTTTTACTGAAAGCTTTTAAATTAATTAACCGATTTATTTTCATTTGGGAGTTACCCTACAATTCACGGTTTTCTACAGTAGGCATAAGGTCCTGCACTTAATCTCTATCTCCGTATCATCTTCTAACATTTCTCTGTTATTCATCCTATTTCTGACGCCATCCATTCATGGTTTCTGAAATCTTCTCCTCTCATTTCTGCCCTCTGCATGATCTCTATTATGCTGTCATCCTTCGTATATGTCCAAACCATTACAATCTCTTTTCAATCACATCAGTATTTTTTTCCACTCCATCATTTCTCTAATATAATTTCTAAACGTATCCAATCTGAATTTTGTTTCAGCCATCCTCCGAAAGTATTCAACAAATAAAAACATGTGAACCAGTTGGTTGTTTAACAACCATGTTAGTGCCCGACGAATCAAATTACTCCTCTTCAATACACCATAAATGTGTTTTATGGTTTTTAATAAAAATCCTTAGATTCATAATACAGAATTCATTACCGTCAACCCATTTCCTACCTTCGCTCATTATTTTCTAAATTCCCGATATACTTGTTCCTATCTCTGCCAAAATTGTATTTCCTTTAATTTATCCATACGTTAATACTACTTGATCAACCTGCAAAAAGTAGATGGTTTAAGCATCTGTGATAATTTTATTATTAGGTCTACTCTACTTATATTTTCATTGTTTTAATTGTAGGAAAACACTTCTATCCTATTCGTGATATTTGGAGCAGTGGCAGTAATCCTGGATTTTGTCAGTGGGACAACAATTGGATGCGAGTACTTTTTGGACGACAAGAAAATATTTTGTGATGGCGCTGACATTGGACATCTTACAGCAGAAAGTGATCTAGTTAACAACACAGACATCGACAATCTCCATTTAGATTTTTCTAAGTCATTGACTCTTGATTACAATGTTTTTCATAAAATGGTAAACCTGATTAATTTGAGTATACATGGTAACAAACTACAACATCTAGACAGCCGTTTATTTTCTTATTTACATAAATTATCACTTCTGGATTTCGAATATAACAACATAGAAACACTACACAACAATATATTTTCAAACTTAACTAATCTAAGATATTTATACATGGCGCACAATCATCTTAAATCACTGACAGATATCAGGTTATTTCGGTCACAAACAGGATTGATAGATTTAACTTTAGACGATAATAAAATTCGAACAATCTCAGCATTTGTTCTTAGTCCACTGATATCATTAAAGAAATTTAAATTAGCGAATAACCCATTTGAGTGCTCGTGTGAGCTTCAGGAAACAATTATGTGGGCTGAATCAAAATGTATAAATACTCGAGCCACTTGCGATGAACCAAGTAAGTTTAAAAGTCAATTCTGGTCAGTTTTAAGAAATGAAACTTGCCCCAATCCTTGGGCGAAAATTAAAGAATGTTCTTCTTATGTTTGTACATATGTCAACGATACACAAGAAATGGATTGTGCAGACTTAAATTTAGGCAAATTTGAAACTGAACATCTTCCATTCAATGAAACAAAAATTGTTCAATTGAATTTGAATAACAATGGAATTCAGTCATTGGAATCAAATGCATTTAATCAATGGCCTAGAATAACAATTCTACAATTATCAATCAATGAATTAAGTACACTAAAACACAGATTGTTCTATACTCTAAAAGAATTAACATATTTAAGTCTTGATAACAATCTATTAGAATCTTTGGACGACAGATTATTTCATTTTCAGGAAAAGTTAATTACATTATACATATATAATAACAAACTGTTAACGATTACAGAAAAATTAATGGAACCTTTAATTACTTTACATACTTTGTCCCTGAAAGGTAATCGCTTGACTTGTGACTGTAAATTACAATCAACATTTACCTTGTTAATGAAACGAGGAGTATGGTCAGATGCTATGTGTGAAACACCAGAGAAATATGCTGGAAAATCCTGGAAACTAATGGAAAAAGAACTAGAATGTGGAATTACAGTTCAGTACCTTACAATTTCTACACAAACAGTTATTATTGTAAGTTCAGGGATGATTTTGTTTTGTTGTAGTTCTGTAGTTGTGTGTTATGTTTGTATCGGATGGAGAAAAACGTGTCGCAAGCGTACTAATAGGCATACTAATGAGAACGTACAGTATGATGATGTTGAAACGATGGCGAACACAAGCCCGAAGACTGCTAGGTTTTCTAACACCGAAAATCTGTATGATTATCCGATACTTAGAAATTCATATCTGTCCATAATTGATCCGAATGTTAAATCTGAACCTGTAATCTATGATGACGTAGTTTAAATTCACAACTTAATATTAAGATAAAACAAATATCTTAACAATTAACATAATAATAATAATAATAATAATAATAATCACCCAGTCAGTGTGGTCCTCCATATCCTTGTGTGATCAAAATAAAACATGTATCTTATCAAGAGTTTAAATTCTGTCAGAACCGGTTGTGCGCCTTTAAGAACCATGTGGTGAAGAGTACGTAGAAGTACCTACAACGTGAGAGGTTAAACTAAGTTATGGTAAGAAAGGAAGAACGAAAATTCATTTTTATTAGGAACTAGCTAATACCCTACGTGCGCTGCTACTCATTAACAAATGCTAATATGTTTTCACCACCAGCCGTGCACTGTTCGGGAATCTGCTTTTCCCGATATTCTTGGCAACAATGAAAGACACAAATGGTTATTGCGTGTTATCCGTAGAAGATAAACATATACTGCCGCAGACTATTTTGTAGAGTGTTTTGAGATGTTCAATTCTGTGTGCATTAATTATTAATTTGATGTATTTTATATGCTTTAGGCAGCGTAAGCCATTTAAGCGTCAAAAGGGGCGTTATTTAACGTTTTTCACTACAAAGGGTGAATTTTAGGGGAGAAGGGGTTAAGTATTACAACTCCCTTATAGCCTATGTTCATCCCCGGAATCTCCTGAACATTTTTCAAAAAGCACCATCTCAATCCGATGAAGAACAGTATGGCAGAGCACGCTTGTCCGGAAATCGACTTATCCCGATCTTCTTGGCATCAACCGTAAAAGATAAATGTATGGTGTTACGGACTTTTTTGTAGATATTTTTGACATATTCAATTCTGTGTACATTAATTTGGTGTATTTGTTATGGTTTAGGCAGCGTAAGCCATTTAAGCGTCAATATAGGGACTTAATTTCACCTTTTTCACTACAAAGGGTGATTTTTAGGGGTGAAGGGGTTGAATATCACAACTCTCTTATAGTCTATGTTCATCCCGGGAATACTCTGAACATTTTGCAAAAAAAAAACATCAAAACAGGATCAACGGTATGGCCGCGCATAGAATACGAACAAACAAACAAACATTGAACAAGGTATAAGATAAATGATTATGCTTGAAACTAGATACGTACGGAATTCTATGATACCGTACCAGCTACATAAATCCAAATAAAAAAACGGCAAAACACACAAGGTATTGTTGCAATATGTGTGTAATTACCTGTGAGGAATATATATGTTGACGTTTTCTCAAAAAAGCGCCCACTATTCAGTTAAAAGACACTCCATTTACCAGAACAGTAAAAAACAAGTCAACGCGTTTCGACTAATTCGTAGCCATTATCAAGACTGAGCCCAGCGGAATAGTAAGTATTAAAGGCCTGTACAAAGGTATATACAGTAAAAGCTCCTTATTCGCGGGGGATATGTTCCACAAATATGCCGCGAATACAGAAACCGCGAATATGGAATGGTAATTTGTATGGGTATATAGGGGATACGTTCCAAGGTTCCGAAATAAAATAAAATCTATCAAAATAAAATCGAATAATTAGAGATTTAGAACAATTTCTATTAATTATTAGTGTCAGGCTTAGGCAAGGGCTTAAAGATGTTAGTATTTTTTTATTTTTCCTGTTTTGCCGTGTGGCAAGAAGTAATAGACTCTTAATTACTAAAACGTACCATTAATAGTAATAACTGGAAGGCGCACAAAACATGCACACGAGTCTATTACCAACATAGAAACCCAAACGAATGGTACCTACCCCTCTAAGCTATAATGAATAACATACACACTCGGAGTGGGGGTGGTGGTTTTATGGGGGGAGTCATCGCCCTTATAAGGCGAGGACGCATGTGAAAACACTCTCTCACGCTCCTACGTTCTACAATAGTCACGTTCTTCAGTAACCGTTCACGAAGGTGATATTAAAACACGTGGGCGGAAGTAATTCATCGACTCCACACCGAGTGAAGTATAAAACACTGTAGATATACAATTGTACATACAAATGTATCCAATAAACTAAAATAATAAGTGTATAATTTAAAACATCCCTGAGTGATCATATTCTACCATGAGCGAACCGGCACAGTGTTTATGAAAGGTCTTTATATTCAGATTGATGTTCAGCTGTGAACTCAGCGATAGAATTCTTTATTTGGTCTTAATATTTCTTGATGAATCGTACAGTTGATTCATTAACGTTCTGTCTCATAATCGATAATCCACGTTGAACCTTAGTTAAATTTATGATTTGTATAATTGAAATAGCGTGATATAGAAGCAAAACGACTCGCCAACTAGTAAATGGTCAAGCATTTCTGTTTTTACACGCTTTATATTAGCTTGACCTGTATCTATCTATCTATCTATCTATCTATCTATGTATCTGAATCTTTCATCGCGTTTTTCACCCACTTAAAATAATTGGATCGACTTGAAATTTTGTATACGTGTAAAGGACCCGTGACAATACAATAATTTCGTATTTATTTTCTAAAATCCTGGCCAGAATCATCATAAAATCAAAAAAAGTGTTTTTGTATTTATGTAACGGAATCTTTGAACACGATTTTCACCCACTTAGAAACATATGATAGACTTGAAACTTTGTATACTTGTAAAGGACCCGTGACAATACAATAATTCCATATTCATTTTCTAAAATCCTGGCCAGAATCATCATAAAATCAAAAAAAGTGTTTTTGTATTTATGTAACGGAATTTTTGAACACGATTTTCACCCACTTAGAGACATTGGACCGACTTGAAACTTTGTATACTTGTAAAGATCCCGTGACAATACAATAATTTCATATTTATTTTCTAAAATCCTGGCCAGAATCATCATAAAATCAAAAAAAGTGTTTTTTGTATTTATGTAACGGAATTTTTTAACACGATTTTCACCCACTTAGAAGCATTGGATCGACTTGCAACTTTGTATACTTGTAAAGGACCCATGACACTACAATAATTTCATATTTTTTTCTAAATTCCTGGCCAGAATCATCAGAAAATCAAAAACATTAAAACTGGTATAATAGGTTACGGACTTGTCGACTTTTAGTTCAATCGTTGTCAAGAGCCTAGTGTGGTTTTTTAGAGCGGTGGAAAGAGTGGTATATGTTTTCAGTAATCCATAGGTCGATGTAGTTCGGAATTTTTCCGGCTGGGGAGGATTTTTTTTAGAAGAGTAAATAATTTGTAGCTCATACTACAATAGTATGGAAATTGAAAGATATTTACATTCTTATCTTACTTATGTAAAAGATTAAAACTAAAAATATAACAAAATAAATAATAGTTTTAAAACTCTAAAGGACCAAGCTTTATTAGAAAACTAAAAAAATGAAAAATACATTTTAAACTTTCCAATACGCTTGGGATAAAATAAAGTGGTCAACAAAAAATCATCTCCAACACATATAGAATAAAATTAGAGTTATCAACAAAAAGAAAATAATTTTACCATCAAAAGCGTGGGGTGCTCTATATCAATTAATATATTTGATAATAAACAGATATTGGTAAAAGTAAGCTTTCTAAGAAGAAAATGTAAAAATCATAAAAAGCACCCCACGCTTTTGATGGTAAAATTATTTTCTTTTTGTTGATAACTCTAATTTTATTCTATATGTGTTGGAGATGATTTTTTGTTGACCACTTTATTTTATCCCAAGCGTATTGGAAATTAAAATTATTTTTCATTTTTTTAGTTTTCTAATAAAGCGTGTTCTTTTAGTTTTTTAAAACTATTATTTATTACTTTAAGTGACAACACTACTTTTTTCCTCTTCGGAACTAACTTTCTTTCCTTTTACTCTATATTATAAATTGGGAACAAACCAGAAGAGAAACGTCTTATTCAATTACAATTATCGCAGTGGATGACAAGTTCAAACAATAAAATACCGATCGTGGCGAGGACGGCATTTATTGACGGGCATAGCGGCACGTGAAGTACGACGGCGGTGACTTTTAAAAACGAACTTTAGGCTTAGTGACAATAAGGTTTATTTTACTTTGATATTAATTTCTCCATTCGGTTTCAATCACTCTTTGTAAAAGACAACTTGACACGTGCCTGCAGTAAAAAAAGTTGCCGATGCGTTAATAAAGAATATTAATCATTCTAACATACCGACTGCATCCGCGAATACAGGAACTGTGTCGCAAATTTTTACCCCGCGAATAAGGAAAACGCGAATAAGGGAACTGCAAATAAGGTTCTTTTACTGTATACCTTACGAATTACGTCACATAATGTAATAACATAGATAAAACAACAATCAATACAATTTTTACTTATATTAATTAATGGAAAAAGAGGGCTGATAGGAATAGGGCCCTTGTCGTTGTTCATAATATTGTCTTTGTTTTTATATAATTCTATACTTTTCAAAGCGTCTAGAAATTTAAAATTATTAACCGATCTTACAAAATCTAAGGTTTTACTTTTATCGATGATATGACCGTTATTAAAATTATGCTAGACAACCGCCGATTTTTTAATTTGTACCTAGGCGGGAATGAGCCATATGTTCTTTAAATCTAGTAACAATAGATATTCTAGTTTCTCCAACATATTTCTTATGACATCCTTGACAAGTTATTTCGTAATTTTCTCTATTCAGCTGTCTGTTCGTCTCTCTTTGTTCCTAACAAGGGAATAGTACCTCAATATAGGACAAATAGTTGCCTCTAGTTGGGAAATCACAATACGTGCATTGTAAAGAAGGGTATCAGAACAGTTGATATACGAACTTTAAGGTGCAAAGGGCATCAGGTAGGGATGATATAGTGATATGCATGATCACCTCCGTTTCCCTGTACTTCTTCCGTCCCTACAAGAACATGGTGGAATTCATAACAAACACTGGTGGTTGAATCAGGTTTTAACTTTTGGCATAGAAACCACTTTCTCCATCTACGGTGTTTTGTACATTACCAGTTTTCAGCACCTCGATTTGGATATTTCATCAGGTTTACATTTTATCGGTGTCGTTATGTGACTACTCATCCAGGAAAATACAAATCACCTCTCAAATATTGCTTTGTATCGAGCCTCCGATTACAAGGAACCTGATTTCATGAGATGTGTTCATAGTGAGAACTGCTTGTGTTTGAATCATTGTTTACTTACAGACTTGCATACGTTTTGTCTCGACTAAACCAGAGCAATATGTATAATTGAGTTTATACTTTAGTGGTGTTTAATTTCATTTCTCATCCATTGTACCTGAAACGTGGTGATTCTCTATTATTTATTGAGTACTTTCAAATGGCGTATCAGGCGTTGTACATGTTACGACACCTGTTCGTACCACTTCTCAAATAATCGTAATATTTTTTATCCCTTAAAGTAAGAGTCCACGTTTCGCAACCATATAATATAAATGGAGGAATAACACTTTTTATATTCTCAATTTAATCTTTTTGAGAAATGTTCGGATGACATGAATCCCTGTAATATGTAATAGCATGTATTTCCAGAATTGAGCCAATGATTAGTATCTTTCTGCACTTATTCCTATTTGTAATTTGAATTCAGTCACTTTTCCAAAGCTTCACGTATTTTCCTATAACTGTCTGTTTTACAAATGAGAGAAATTGTGAAAAAAGGGTTGATTTCAATTACCTAGGAACAATCAATACAAATGGGAATGAGGTGCAAAAATAAATTAAACATGGCCTCAATTCTGGGAATTCATGTTATTAAGTGTATATCCATATACTATATACTTAATAACATGAATTCCCAATACATCCATCCATATTAATTCTGCCCGAAGGCAGGTCCTTCACTGCAATCATAGCATTTTCATGCAATGCTTGCAGCTTTACTAGGAAATTGTAGGTGTGGTAGCTTCCCGTTGCTTTCCATACCGGTGAAAGATGATGATGATGATGATGATGACCATATGATTTCGGGGACCGTTTGGGGCTTAACGTTTTCCTGACATTTGTCTTACAGGTCAGGAAAAAACCCATATAAACCTCATCCAGAAAAAACTGCCCCGATCGGGGATCGAACCCTGGCCCGCTGCGTGACAAGGCAGCACGCTACCTCGAGACTACAGCGGTGGACTATATATGTATATACTTTAAACCATAAATTCCCAGAATTGATGCTATATTTAATTTTATATACATATTGTAAATAATTACATTAGAGTATTAAGAGAAATAATAATTTAGAGAGAAGGAAAAAATTTAATGATTTAAATTTAGTCTACAACTGAACTAATAATTTTAGAAAAGGCCTCACACCAAAAACCCTACACTGATAATGTGTAGAATAGGAATGAGTTTATTCAAGGAATAATGGAAATTCTAAAATGAATCCTAAAATAAAGTGGTTGGGGTATCCATAAATATGATATGTCTAGAAAAAATTGCGGTGCACATATGTACAAAGAAACTGTTCTGTAATCAAAACTCATTTGTGGAAATTTTGGATAAATAACCCATTCTAAAAATGTTAATTCAGTGTTTAATTCAGTCATAAAAATATGTATTAACCTTTATAACAATTCAAATAAATATACATTAAGAATAATAAACACAAACAAAGCATGTAATATTATGAGAGTTGTACAATAAAAAAATATTTTTTTATATCCTGAAGCGACAAAATTTGATTTTATGATATATTTTAGCATAATATGTTATGTACACTTAGCATAACATGTTATGTACACTTGGTTATTCCTATGTTATTCGTCCCCATTCCTGGTTGTGAAGACAACGCAAGTCAATAAATGTCAATATCGCCTACGACTAAAATGGAGGTAATCCAGTGTTTATTTTTTACTTTTTCAAAAGTAATAATTTTTGTAGAAACTTGTCTACATTATTTCGATCCTAAGATCAAACAGCAAAGCTCTGTATTGAAATCTTCTTCATCACCATCCCCCAAAGAAAAAAATAATAAATCATAAAAACGCTCTTCTGCTGGTAAACTTATGGTTACCTCATTGTTTTATATTCGTGAAATGGTTTATCAGCATGACAAACCTGTGCACACAACAGTAACTGAGCAATAATATAGAGATGTCCCGAAACTCTGGAAGGCCTTCGCAGGCGCAGAAGGCCTCATATCTGTATTTCAAGCTGGATGCTGCATCAAAATAATGCGAGGCCTCACATCCCAAATTTTTTTGTTGAATATCTTGCAAACATCAAAGTGAAGTCCATCCCTCATCCTCCCTACAGTTCGAATCTAACCCCCATGTGCCATTTTTATATTGCCTAATCTGAAGAAACAGTTTCGCAGGAGGTGTTTTCCATCTTCAGAAGCAGTAATGAGAACTGCTGAGGCGATTTTGAAAGACTGGCTAAAAAAGTCTTTGCAGACTGGAATTAACGCTGGGACAAGTGCATTTCATCCAAAGGAGAATCGTCGAGACGAAAATCAAAATTATGATGTAAGTAATGGTATGTTGTCAAAAAAAGTATAATTGTTTATTAAACAGCCCTCATTGATTACAATAAGCATGTTTTTATAAGTAAAAATACTTAATCCTGAGAAGAGTAAAGTCATAAGATGGACACATGAAATACTTCATCGCTACAAATAATGTCGCATAACCACAACTCGGTATTCATTTATTTATTTAGTCTGGATGAGTTAAGGTCATGTGGCCTTCTCTTCCACTTACTATGACAAACATATGTCACATTTAAATACAACAAAATAAGGTGTATAGGAACCTCTAGAAGATAATGGACAATTCCGTTCTATAGGTTGAGGTAAATTGGATATGGAGCGTAGCGTTACTCGTTGCCTCATCATTTAGGCATGTAATATGTCCGTGGTATGTGTAGAGAAATTCGTCAGTTTTCCGATTAGATAGCTTTCCCGCTTGATGCTCAAGAGCGAAATGAGTAATGTCATGTGGTAATGCTCTCGCTCCTGTACTTCCTTCCGTGGCCTCATTGGCCGTGCATCTTTGTTCGCCTCTTGTCAAGATGGTTTATTTCGAACAGCTTCTCTACAGATTCTACGGACAGACTATACGCACTTAGGGCACAATAAATATTCACATCTTCAGGCATAAATACATACACTAAATATCTAACACAGAAGGTAATTGTCTATGGTTATGCAAAATGAACATTATTTTGAATTATTGCACAATTGCTACGTCATCCTACCCCTTGGGAGATATGAAATATTATAATGCATGCTTTCCAAACATTAATATTGCAATTTTATCACCCTTATATCCAGGTTTGCTCGCATTTCTTTAATTACACATTTCAAGATCAATTTTGTAATCTTGTCTCTATATGAGGGGTCACTTTTTAATTCGTATTAACTCCTATTTTTGGAAATTAAATTTGACATACGAGTAGTTTCGTGATATTGCAAATTGAGTTTACGTCTAACTGTATTACACACCGTGCATATTAGTCTTAAATTAAATTAAATTTTGTTAATATATCCGTACAATTCAAACTGCATTTTGTTCATCTCATTATATATATTGTTAGTAGTACAATGTAATGGAATGCATTCTCCACTATCTTAAAGTGATAAACTCCTTTTATAAAACATTTCATGCCAAATTTAATGTAGGAATCGTTTATCCAGTAACCCGCTAATTAATTGGAGGGTACAGGGGGAAAACAAAACCAGGCAAATTTTTTCCTTAACTCAGCCTTCCTTTTTATATCCGCAGGCAAACCATAAATTTTAAAATTACCTATCATCTGATGTCTTTATATGCCTCTAACTTTCTTTTCGTTGACCATTCCTTTTAAGGCATTTGTCAGCAGGCACTTTCTTCTTAATCAGTGACTAATTTATTTTCGTCTCATTTATGAGTCCCAACATTGTTCTTCCTTCACCCAGTGTGTCTAGCACAGCTTTATTTTATATTTTGTCAGTCCACTTTATATTACCCAGCCTTCTTTGAAAGTTATTTCAATGACATTAGATTCTGGATCTATACATCCACTGATATCATTATATATTTTAAATTTTAATTGAACACCAGGTATTAGACAAAACTGTTTTGCATCGCTCCTGAAATTTTTCATCTGGTGGACATAACATAGTTTGAAAATTACCTGCTGATGAGTAATAATCAATTCGTCAATTTATTGGGTCGTGTCATCTATGAATATTCGATAGTGTCTGAGAATGTTGGCAAAAAGCGTTGAAAACCGCTGAGTCCTCTTGGAAACCAATTGTATCCTACTTTATGAGGAAGGCTGTGTAACTATTTTGATTTAAAAACTGATATGTATGAATAGTCGGTCTTGGTAACGGGTACATTTTGTAAGTTTTCTTCTGAATCTTGAACAGAAGCTGCATCGCCTTTAAGTTGGGTTTAACGACAACTCCGGCACATCCAACATCATCGTATTGACTTTTTCACATTGGGGAGTATTTTTCTAGAAACTTCTCCATTTGATGCAAATGTAACATGTTGTTATACAGCCCCAAAAAAATAAACCAACAGTCAAACTGATGAAAATAATTGTTAAAGTGGAAAACATAGTGTCACGACATTGAATTTCACTTAGTTTATTCTCGATCACTGTCAAAGATTTTCCTACGTATTCTTCTGGATATTTGCAGTTTAGAGATACGTAAACATGTCTTTGTTTAATTAAGTTTAAAGTGGATTTTAATAAGCAGTCGCAATTTAAATTATTGTATCGTGCGGAAAAAATATGTAATGAAGTGAGTGGTTGGGCAATTTTTCTGAAATTGTGGACAATCTGTTGTCACTTAAATACAATTTTTCCAATTTGTTTTGGAACAAAAACAGTCGTTCATCTAAAAATTCTAATTCATTATATGCAAGTTCCAGGCGTTTCAATTGTGTTAGTCTATGGAACAGACCATAATCTAAAGCTCTTAATTTATTATTTGACAACGACAGATATTCTATTGTAGGCCACTGGTTAAAAATATCTGATTGCAATGTCTCGATTTCGTTTCTCCTTAAATGCAGTATTTTGATTTTTGATTCATTGAAAGGAAGATCATTGCTTTCAAAGTAATTTAAATTTAAATTGGAGCAATCCATATTTTGTGTTTCACCAAAATAAGTACAAATGTTGGATGAACAATTATGATCATCTTTTATTAAAGGTTTTCCACAGGATTCTTGTCTCAGAAATGACCATGATTTTCCTTTAAATTTAGCTGGATTTGCACAGTTTGCTTCAGGCTTCAAGCATTTATGTTCAGTCCACAACATTGTACCCTGTAGTACGCATGTGCATTCGAATGGATTATTACTTAACTTCAGTTTTTTTATTGACTTAAGAGGAGTAAAAACGCCCTCTGATATTGTAGTGATGTTGTTTTGTTCTATTTTTAATATAATAAGTTTCCCTTGAGATATAAATATATTAGGATCTGTAAGAGAAGTCAACTGGTTTCCAGAGATGTATAAATCCTGTAGATCGTGCAAGCTGGAAAACAGCCCTGGTTCTAGTTCTTTCAATTTGTTATCAGACAAAACGAGTGTAATTAATGAATAGGAATGCGAAAACAACCGACTGTCTAGAGTATTTAGTTTGTTACCTCTCAAATTTAGATTTATCAAATATTCCATCTTGTGAAAAACGTCTGAATCAAAAGATATTGATTTAGAATTCGCTAATTTTAGATTTATGATTTCCGTGTTACTGATTGGATAAGATTCTGCTGTGAGATGTCCAAGTTCTGCTCCATTACAGAACATTTCCTTATTTTCTTCGAAGTACATACAATTCTTCAATACTGTTCCATTAACAAACCAGATGCAAATTGTTATTAAAGTCAATACTGCCTCCGTGTTTCCCTGTAACACATTTAAAATATATATTAGTCCGATACTGTTTTGACAGTATTCATCTGCAAAGTATATAATATCTACTTTCTGTTGACATCCCTGTATTCTAACTAGCCCAGTGGGACTATCTTAACTAGATGTTCATGATGCCAGTTACAGTTGACATCCCTGTATTCTAACTAGCCCAGTGGGACTATCTTAACTAGATATTCATGATGCCAGTTACAGTTTTATTAATCAAATGCGAAAGGTATCATTCAAATTTATATTCCAGTACTGCAAATTGCTATTCATCCTAAGTTGTTAGGGTGAATAGGGATAGTCGTCTGGGTGAATCGGGACATTTTCAAAAGACTTCCTTCGGTAAAGTATTCATTTCTCAGAAATTTTAATAATTGTCTCTATAAACTATAACAGAATAAGATTAATTTCTTTATATTTAGACCTACAATTTTTTTCTCTTAGTTCTAACACCCTTTCCATGATATAATTCACATCCTTTACCAAGACATCAGAGGCATTCTCCCAGTTGTGATGAAATGGGATAACTATATTTTATAAATAAACCTCACAAATAGTGTTATTATGTTTCGCTTCTCCAGTATCATCATGTTCTACTTTTCATTCAGATTCTGACGACTAATTTCTGCTTATTGCATTTTTCTCCGAGAAGCAAAAAGCTGCCTTTCTTACATTGTTCAAAATTTAACTGAAATCCACATGCAGACAATGGAAGAATTCTTAGCAGGAACTGCTATTTTCAGCGGATCGTCACTTCTACTGATACGGTGACGGTGAAGTCACGAATGAGGTATCCCTAATAACTCTGCCGGATGATAAAATCTCCTTCCCTGACGGAATGCTTTAATAACTCTAGTCCAGGCATATCAACTTCTGTTCATCTCTGTTTAGAATTATACATCTGCAATTCAATAGTTACAAATATACAAGTGAAATATGCTGTCTTTATTCAGCCGAAAATTAGTGTCCCTATTCTCCCGGAAAGTAGTGTTTCTATTTTCGTAGATTGACTGCACCTAAACCATTGTCGACAAAGACGGGAATTATCGCAATCTCTTTGGGGATAAATACATAACAAATTAGAAAAAATAATTCGTATTCGGACTATTAATTAATAAGAAACACACATAATAAAAAAACATAAATATTAAATGTATGAAGCCATTATTCCACCTGGAACACTAATTATTTTTGTTGTGAAATATTCAGAAATTCAAACGATTACCAAAATATCATACAACTGATATTTATAACACGAAGTACTGAGGTTAGTCGACAGATACCAGAGCTTGCGCCGGGAGTCTTAAATTTCAGTGGAGAGGACAAAATTTAAAGGTAATCCTTCATGTCCCGATTCTGCCGAGTTAATGCTATCTCACTGCATCTTTCATCATTCAACTGTTTACTTGTCTCTATTTAGTTCAAAATTCTTCTTAAGCACCTTATGTTCATGTACTGATAATATTTTTTTCTTCTCTCTTAAATTAAAATATCATATTTCACATCCCCATAATACATAATATAGAATCGCAGTTTTCATTTATTTTTGTTTTTTTCTTTAAGAAGTTGGGATGTCAACAGTCCTTATAATGCTTAATGACAAGCGTTTCCAGAATTGATAAAACTAACTAACTCACTGGCACTATCGATCCCGTAGGTTTATGGCCGCGCGGAAATAAGCTCTCTATACATCCCTATCCAGAGCTATTTTTTTCAATCATTCCCTGTATAATCTACTTCCCTCAAATTATGGTTAATGTTATTCTCCTACCTAATTCTTGGTCTACCAACAGGGTGTTTCCCTCTAGTTTTCATACAAGGATTTTCCATGCACGTCTTTCATTCCCCATTCGTGCCACATGTCCAGCCCATTACAGTTTACGAGACATAACTATTCATATTGTATCTGGATTCCTATAAAAACAGAGTAGTTTACTGTTTAATAGTCTTCTCCATTCACCTCTCTTTGATTAGATATTTAATTCCTTTCTCCTCCTCATTCTTGTTTGTAAATATTGGCCCTGGTATTTGAATTCACTTCATTACATTACAATTTCCCCCACTTGTTGTTCGCTATTCAATACAATTTAATAATGTACTTACATGCACGACTATACATTTAGTTTTATTTATATTTAGTTGAAACCCCCGTTTCTTAGTGTTATATAATATTTCCACACTATCGTCTTACAGTAAGGCTATCACGTCATCAACGCACACCAACACAGAATAATACTTTTGAGTTTAACGCCCTCTTTGTCCCCTAAATATTTAATTCCATGTTCAGGTATATTATGCTCTGAATGGAGAAAACTACATAACTATGAACTACATGGGCTTTAATGGATGCCAGGTATAATAAGAACAGTTAAGTCTCGTAGACTCTGATGGGCAAGACATGCGACACGAATGGGGAATGAAAGACGTGCATGGAATCTTCTTATAGGAAAACCAGAGGAAAGCGCCCAGTTGGTAGACCAAGAATGAGGTGAGATATTAACATTAATTGTGATTTTAGTGAAGTAGATTATACAGGGAATGATTGGAAAACATTGGCTCAGGTAGGGATGTATGTCCGCGCGGTCATGAACCGGCCATGGGCTCGATAGTGCCAGTGAGTTTGTTAGTTAGTATATTATGCTAATGGAACTAGATGACACATGCGAGGATTATGGGATGAAGATAAATATAAATGAGACGAAATCCATGATGAAGGAAACCAAGGATGATAAACCCGAGGATTGAAGATAAGGCCATTGAGCAAGCTTAGAGCTTCATAAACGTGGGTTGTACTATCAGTTGTAACATGAACTGCTCTCAAGAAGTAAATCAGAGGATAGCAATGACAATAGAAGGTTTTAACAAGAAGAGAAACATTTTCTGCGGACCTTTGGAAAAATAATTACGGAAGAGACTAGTGAAGTGCTTTATGTGGAGTGTAGCATTGTATGGAGCAGAGACTTCGACATACGACGGAACGAGGAAAAGCGACTGGAAGCCTTTGGGATGTGGATATGGAGAAGGCTGGAGCGAATAAAATGGAAGACAAAATAAAAGATAAAGATTTGTTAGAGTAAGTGAAGGAAGAACAAAGCTGGAACTCATGAAGAAGATGAAAATAAATTGGATTGGCCATTGGCTAAGAAGAAACTGCCTATTGACGTATGCCCTAGAAGAAATGGTCAACGGAAAGAAGGTTAGAGACAGAAAAATACATAAGATGTTAGACAATATTAAAATAAATGGTTTGTAAGCGGATACAAAAAGGAAGGCTGAGTTAAGGAAAGAGTGGAGAATGCTCTCTTGCGCAGAACAATATGTATATATAGTGTAAGAGATTATACATATCCTGATTGACGTATTGTGGATTTATAACAAGACAACTGTCAACCATTGCATTTCAAAACCAACTTTGAAAATTCTCCCAGAGAAGAGTTGTGTTGTACCAAGTCGTCGTGTCCAAATAATATATATCTGCCGCCGTTTTTAACTGCAAGACACACATATCGAAGTCAATATATAGCAACAGCAACCAACTATACACAGGAAATGAACTCCCTGCTTGCGTAAAAAGCTAAGTTGAGTAAGGCGGGACGCGGCGCGGAAGGAACATAGTTAGGGTTATGCAATCTACAAATTCACGAGTTGTAATAATATTTCCTGTAATTTAAATGAGAGATTTAACCCTGGTTTTTAATGTCTTGCAGTTAAAAATTGAAGATTATTTTTGGACTCGGCCTTTTTACATCACAATGCTTCTCTGGAAGAAATTTCAAGGTAGATTTCGGCATGCGATGGTCGACATTTCCCTTGTAAGTAGGCTATCTGAAAATAAATATTTTTTATTGTATTGTAAGCCCATGTTTTCCCTTTACAGAGATTTAGGCGCTCTCCCCCTACTGGGAAGAATTTGAACCATATTAATTTAGTTACACTTGTTTTCGTATAAATGTCATTTTGAGTGGTACGTGGTCAGCGTTCCGCCTCATACTGACATCTAGGAAACCAAGGTAGTACTAGGACAGGAAAATTCGGTAAATTTTGCTTAGAGGCCTTTTCATTCAGGCTTAAGGATTTTATACTTATCTATAATCTACTCCTTGAGTCAATTAGACATATTGAAACAAAATTTAACTGATATTAAGAAGCTTACAGTAACAATTGATAATTACCATTTTCATTCTACAGAGTCCTCGTCCAAATAAGAAATGTTATAGATTTCCACAGTGAGAGGTTGCGAATACCAGCGTTGCCCCTCAAATTTGATACTTAAATAAATGTGAAATTATCAAAGGAAAAACATTAGCTGATGTAAATTTATTTCAATAACAAAACCACACGTTTCCTTTCCAACCCGGAAATGTCACTATAATTAGGGCCTACAGTAAAATCAATTAACTGTTATCTCCTGACAGTTCCGAATTTCATCTGTAATGTCATTTCTAGACTTTTCATAATCTATTATATTCAATCTAATCTTTATAATGACCGTTTTTCCTATTTTTAAACTTTACACGTATTTTATAGTAACATTTCGTTATCCATTTTATGTAGTAAATGTTTTCCTTTATCATTTTCCCAATAGTATTTTCTGAAATGATGTTCCCCTTCTCTCGTCTTCCAACAATGTTCTACATCAATTTATGAAATTTAGGTAAAGTTACGATATTTACTAAGTTGGCCTTCGCGGACTACTGGTTATGTTCATTGCCTCTGGTTCCAAGAGTCGTGGGTTCAAACCCGACCGGGATCGATGGATTTTCTTAGGATAAAAATCCAAGGAGCAAGTCCTCCGCGAGGGACTTTAAGCCTGAAGTTTTTCAGGCTCGTTAAAGATCTTTACGCCGGAATAAATAAAGGCCTCTAAGCAAAATTTACCGACTTTTCCAATCCTAGTACTACTTTGGTTTACTAGATGTCACTCTGTCACTATAACTAAATACAGAGTGTTCGGAAATTCATATCTACAAACTTCTATGATCAGAGTTTGTGAATACTGTGGTCTGAAGTTTTTCAGGCTCGTTAAAGATCTTTAAGCCGGAATAAAAAAAGGCCTCTAAGCAAAATTTACCGACTTTTCCAATCCTAGTACTACTTTGGTTTACTAGATGTCACTATAACTAAATAGAGAGTGTTCGGAAATTCATATCTACAAACTTCTATGATCAGAGTTTGTAAATACAGTGCATGTGGCCCAAGGTTGAATACCAGCTCAGACCACATGCATTTTTCCTTAAATGTAATTACTTCTCTCGTCGCCCATTATTTTGAATTTAGAACAAGATTGTGCTTAAGTACATTCCTGTAGCATCGTGTTCATTTATCACTCATCATATATATATCTGAGAGACGTAAATCCAACTTCCGTCCGCCCCAACCTCAGAAGTGAGTTATATTACCTCCAATCCCAGGATAGAGTCAAAGAAATGTCGAACGACAACCTGGTGGCATCGGAAAATTAAAAAAAAAATGGCATCATCATCATCAGCATCAAGGATTAGACTTGCTGGTCTGTTCCGATCTCATGTTAGAATTGGTCTGTCCAACATTTCTTCGTCCTACTGGTTTGTATTGAAGAATCAGTTTCGGAATTCTATTGTTATCTATTCTATTGACATGGTCCATCCATCCATTCACCTCTGTGTGGTGTGTAATTCTATCTAATAGTTTTAAAAAATGTACATTACAATAATTATTCAAAATATCGAGCTGTTTATCCATTTTTCAGGAATTTTTACTATTTTTTTTCGAAAATTTATTGTAATTTTTATATCATGGAACGCTCTTCAAAATAATCTGTACAAATTACAAAAAAAGTAATTCATATGCTTGTTAATCCGTTGTTGCACTGATGAGTTAAAAACTGACCAACATGCGCGGTAAAATATGATTCTATGTCCGTTACTGCTGGAAGGAACTTGGCAAAAAAAATCCAATAGTTTTTATGTGTCGGATATTACGCACAACTCTGCTTATACAGATATTTATTTCCAGTTCAATGACAGTACACTGACATTTTACCCATTTATGATGCGATGATTTGGATAATAAAATACCGGCTAGCTACACAAAATATCCTCAAGTGGAAAACTCTACGGAAAATTACGAATTTGCGAACAAAAAATGCCATATAAAACTTCGATAAAGATGCTAAGGGCCAAAGTGTACACTTTTTTGAGTAAAGTAAATGTAAATTGACCCTACTACAGGCCTCAGAACGACCTTGGGGTAGTAGAAGGTTAAGGCTCCCACTTTTTTCTAGACAAATGGCATTTGATGTCAACCCAGTTGTCAGCCCTGCGTGACGGCCGCCTTCATCCCCAGAACAAGCGTCTGGTACTCATTTCCGTTAGGGGCTGAGTCAACCCTAGGACCATAGTGCCACAAGAAGATTTGGGTCAGTTTAAAAACCTGATCCCACGGGAATCGAACCCTCGACCTTCCTGCTTCTAGCGTAGTGTCTTAACCACTACGCGACGGCGCGTTCCCACACTCTTTTGAATAACACTTAGAAATTATGGCTGGAAGTAAATATCATTAAAAAATATGATAATACATAAAAATACATTAGATATGTTAATGACAAATGAGGGACAGATTTGAAGAAGTAGCTGAATGCAAATACCTAACTAACTAACTCACTGGCACTATCGAACCTGTAGGTTCATGGCCGCGCAGAAATAAACTCTCCAAATATCTCTTTCTAGAGCTAATGTTTCTATCTTTTTTTTTTTTGGTAGGTAGTTATAACAAACTAAAGAATTATTTAATATCAAACTAACTTATACACCTCACTGATAGTATCCTTTTAACCATTAATAAATTCAATTATTTATGAAAATACTATTAAGATTAACAAATAATTTATTTTGTTTTGTTTTAAATATTGTATAATCGTAAAATTAGTTTTCTGTATCACAGTATTTTTCTTTGTTTTTTATATACAATAGACAGGGACAATTTAATATATTTTGCTTGTATACATTTTATTATTAGTTTTAGTCTTAATTTTAACTAACATTAACTGGTTGCAATTAGAACTAACTAACTAACTCACTCGCACTATCGAACCCGTAGGTTCATGGCCGCGCGGACATAAGCTCTCCGTATATCCCTATCCTTAGATAATGTTTTCCAATCGTCCCCTGTATAATCTAATATCCACAAATCATAGTTAATGTTATTCTTCCACCTCATTCTTGATCTACCAACTGGGCGTTTTCACTTTGGTTTTCCTACAAGAAGCTTCCATGCACATCTTTCATTCCCCATTCGTGCCACATGTCCTGCCCATCGCAGTCTACGAGACTTAACTGTTCTCATTACATCTGGCTTCCTATAAAGACCATGTAATTGACTGTTATGCAGTCTTCTCCATTCACCTGTCTGTTCCTCTCTCTTTGGTCCAAGAATTTTCCTAAGAACTTTATTCTCAAATACTCGTAATCTCCTTTCCTGCCTTAAAGTAAGAGTCCATGTTTCGCACCCATATAACTGGTAGAATAATACTTTTATATATATTCAGTTTAACGTTTTTTGAAAGGAGTTGCATTTCCAAAACTGAGCCTATGTTTAATTTCCTTGTGCATCTCATTCCTGTTTGTGATTATTGTTCCTAGGTATTTGAATTCAGCCACTTCCTCAAATTTTCCCTCATTTGTCATTAGCTGTTCATTTCCATTATATAATGTATTTTTATGTGTGACCATATATTTAGTTTTATTGATATGTACTTCCAGTCCCAATTTCTTAGTGTTACTCAGTAGTGTGTGCGTGTTGGCCTTTAGTATCTCCTCGCTATCGGCCAATAGTACTACATCATCAGCATAAACTAACAGCTTATTAATACCATTGAGTTGTAGGCCTTCTTCATCCTCTAAAGAATTGATGGCATGCTCAAGTACAAAATTAAATAGTAGAGGAGATAGTGCATCTCCTTGCTTCAACCCATTGTGGATTTCAAAAGTAGTGTCTCTTATAGCCTCCCATTCTTTATTTATATCAGTTTCTTCTTCGTTTGCCACATTGTCATCTGAAGATTTCAGTACTTCAAATCTATTAGCAATTTTAATTTGGTATTCTTGCTGCATTTCATCATTTTTCAAGTTTTTTAAATCAAATTTTTCTGAATAATCTTTAGCGTTTGTTCCTCTCATTAGCGACAGACGATGTCTGATTTTCACCCTGACCAGGTGATGATCTGAATTGCAGTCTGTCCCTCTATCTGATTTAACATCGATGATGCTACTGTGCCAGCGTTTGTCCACTAATACGTGATCTATCTGGTTTCGAGTTTTGCCATCTGGAGACGTCCAGGTGTATTTATGAATATCCTTATGCTGAAATGTTGTGCTCTTAACAATGATGTTCTTTGATGTGGCAAAGGTGACTAATGTAACCCCATTGTCGTTACTATCTTCATGAAGACTGAATTTGCCTATTGTTGGTTTGAATATATCTTCCCGCCTCATTTTTGCATTAAAATCTCCCAAGACAATTTTCATATGATGTCGTGAAAGGCTATCAAATACGCAATCTAATTCTTCATAGAACTCATCCTTCATCTTGTCATCTTTATGTTCTGTGGAAGCATGTACATTTACGATTATAAAATCATGCCATTTACCATTTAGAATTATGTATGATGTGCTATCATTGGCAAACTTAATATCTCGGATAGCGGATAAGATCCTCCTTCGGACTAAAAAACCCGTTCCAAATTCAGGTCTTTCTGCACCCCCGTAGTATAATGCAAAGCTTCCTGATTCCTAACTACCTTCTCCTGGCCATCTAACTTCCTGTAAAGCGACTATATCTGAGGGTGATTTATCTAATTCACAGGTTAATACCTCTAGCGCCCCGCTATTGTATAAAGTCCTAACATTCCATGTTCCTAGGAACATGTCCCTATGTTTGAGCCTTTGGCATGGGTTCCCTGAAGTAGTCTCCGCCCGGAGAACCGAATGGATGACTATTTGACCTCCGGAAAATTTTACCCCAGTTGAACCCATGTCCGCATTTCTTGACGGTTGTATTTTTAAGGTGAAAGATCGTCACTCTTTCGACCAAGGCACTTTTTTCGTCTGGCTTATCACCTTCGACCAGTCTGGCATGAGTAGCCCTATCGGCAGCAATGCTACCGCCGGCATAGCTCTCAGGATCATTTAAGCGCGCAAGTCACTCCACCACGACAAGGTAAAGGTACCATGGAGGCAATTAGATCGTAATATAATAGATATTATCTTTTTGATCAAATTTTTATTGAGTATTTAATATTAGAGTTAATTCAAATTGTTATATTCTGATGTAATATATGTTTGTCCTGGTGAGTGGAAGTGAAGACCACCAGATAACTACACCAGGCTAAATAAATCTAATGTAATCTATGATTTGATAATATTTAATATATTTCATAATTATCTACGATTATTTTTATTCACTATTCCTTATATAAATAGAGGTTAACTTATTTGTAATTTGTATAAGTGATTTATACTGTAAAATATTGTGAACGTTTCCCAAACATCCCCTGTATAATCTATTTCCCGCATATAATGTTATTCTACCATCTCATTCTTGATCTACCAACAGGGCGTTCTCGTTCTGATTTTTCTACAAGAACTTTCCATGACCCTCTTTCATTCTCCATTCGTGCCATATGCAAATACACAGGAACGATTATTAAAAATATAATCAATTGATTTGTCGTTTACTTTATGAAAATCCATTTTTATGTTCATTAAATTAAATAAAATTTAGAGTTTTAAATGATGTTCAGGTTTTTTTCATATTTTCATAAATATGAAAATCATATAAAACTTTAAGTTTTATTTTATTTTATTAACATATACAAATATATGGATGGGATGTGCAAGGAAATTAAATGCAGGCTCAATTATGGGAAAAGCTTTCTATTATGTATTACAAGGGCACTTACCGTCCCGACTTCACTAAAAATATTAAACTGGTTTAATTATTTGGATAAATTTGGCATGATTACATTTGTTTATATTCTTGAGTATACTTATAAAGAGAAAATGTATTTGTATTTATGTCATTCGTCTGTTGAAAATACAGTGTATTGGTACGGCTGTTACGAATCTAATATATAAAATGAATGTATGTTTGTTTGTTCATACTTTATGCGCGGCCATGCCGTTGATCCGATTCTAATGGGTTTTTTTGCAAAATGTTCAGGAGATTCCCGGGGTGAACGTAGGCTATAAAAGAGTTGAGAGACTCATCTCCTACGCCCTTAAAAACACCCTTTGTAGTGAAAAACGTGAAAAAGTCCCTTTTTTACCTTTGAATGGCTATTACGTTGCCTAAACTATAACAAATACACAAAATTAATGTACACAGAATTGAATATCTCCAAAAACTCTACAAAAAACGTCCGCAGCAGCACATGTTTTCTTTTACAGATAACACAAAATAGTCATTTTTGTCTTTCATTGATGCCATGGAGATCGGGATATATAGATTCCCCGACAAATATGTGCTGCCAAAGGGTTTCATCCGATTGTCGTGGAGCTTTTTGCAAAAAGTTCAGGATTTTTCCGGGAAGATTATAGGTTATAAGAGAGTTTTAATGCTCAACGCCCTTCACCCTTAAAAAATCGCCTCCTGTAGCGGAACAAACGTGAAAAAATGTCGCTTTTTGTGAGCTTAAATGGCTTACGCTGCCTAAACCATAACAAATAACAAAAATTATTGTACACAGAATTGAATATCTAAAAGAAACCTCTACAGAAAAGTCCGCGACAGCATATGTTCATCTTTTAAGGATAACTCACAATAAACATTTTTGTCTTTCATTGATGCCAAGAAGATCGGGATAAGTAGATTCCCGGGCAAGCATAGCAGCGCACGGCGGGTATTCTTTTATGGATAACTCAAAATAACGAATTTTGTCTTTCAGCTCATTTATGCCAAGTACATCGGGATGCGTAGATTTCCGGGCAACGCCATATAATCAGCACTGGGTATCTAAAAATAATAACGGTATAAATTTATATTTATTTTTCCTTTCACTTATTCAACTAAATGCAAAACACATTATAATTTATTTAGATGTAGCAGCGCATGCCGGGTATTATCTAATGTTAAATGAAATAAATATTTATGACAAATCATATAAGTTAGATAGTTTTATTTATTAATACACAATGTATTTTCGTCAAATAAATACCAAATAAATTGATTATTTAAACTGAAAATATTTTAAAATGTTGTTCTCCCAGTTAAGCATGTTTTTGATACATGGACACATACTGTGAGGGAGGAAAAAACGATTATGAGTATTTCAGAAAGAAGTTCTTAGAAAAACGTTTGAATAAAAGACAGATGAAAAGACTGACAAATGGAGAAGACTAGATAATAGGAGCCGCGTGATTTTTATGGGAAACCATATATAATAAGAACAGTCAAGTCTCGTAGACCGCGATGGAAAGGACATGTGGCACAAATTGGGAATGAAAGATGGGGCTTGGAACCTCCTTGTAAGAAATCCAGAGAGAAAGCACCGAGTAAGTAGGCCAATACTGAAGTGGGAGAATAACATTAACCAAGTTTTTGAGGCAAGTAAATTATACAAGGGATAATTGATAAACATTAGCTAAGGGTAGGGATGTACGGAGAGCTTATATCCACTCAGCCATGATCCTAACTTAATAGTGCCAGAGAGTTAGTTTATTAGTACTTATAGTCAATCTATAAATATAGACGATTATTTTTTTTAGATCTTGCTTACTAGATGTCACAAGTAATTATAATGAGACAACAAAGACTGCTTACAACGTTTGACATATCTACACTTCCAAACATTACTATAAATAATATAATTATCCCTTATTCTTTTTTTCAGTAATAGATCTTGGACTACATCTAGATGCAAATTTAGCCTCGAAAACACAAGTGAAACACATGTGTAAAAAATACTTTCTCCATCTTACATTATAACAGACGTTTAAAGAATTTTCTCCCAGTTTTCATAAAAACGAATCCTTGTGCTGAACCTTGTGTTGCCACACTTCGATTATTGTGACGTTATAAATATGTAATGTTCTAAACTATGTCTTGTTGCAGAGACTGCAGCGTGTTCATAATGCTTGCGTTCGATTCATTTTCAATATCCGCCGTTATGACCATATTTCCGAACACTTCAATAATCTCTCTTGGCTCTGTCGTACTGACAGACGTAAATTGCACTCTCTTTCACTTCTTCTCAAGCTTCTGGATTCCTACACTCCTAGTTACCCGGTGTCCAAATTTGAGAAGTTATCTTCTTACCACAATATTGACACTAGATCACAAGATAACAGTCTGCTAACAATCCCTCTTCATAGCACTTCCTCTTATTCTACTTCCTTCACAGTAGCCTCTGCCCACTCCTGGAATTTCGTTCCTCAAGGTATCAGGGGTTGCCACACACTTGGTACTTTTATGTCACGCTTATACAGTTAGCTGCGGCCCAATAATTAATTCTTCTCTATTTATTTAAATCTATACCATGTCATTAATAATAATTTGTTCTCTTTTTTATATATCGTGCACATATTATATTTAATTAATGAAATCTAGAGTAGATCAAAATAAAAGATAATTATAAATAATAATTGTATTGTATTTATAACATGTAATCGTTTATGTTTATTGTAATTTAGATGGATGACTATTTTTTTTTACTTTTTAAAACCTGGTTGAGTGGTAGACAAGGCCTTAAGTCCTTAACTCTGCCAGGTAAAATAAATCTATTATTAATATTAGTATTATTATTGTTATTATTATTATTATTGTTATTATTAATATTATTATTGTTATTATTGTCATTATTATTATTATTATTATTATTATTATTATTATTATTATTATTATTATTATTATTATTATTATTATTATTATTATTATTATTATTATTGATAACCACACATACTAGAACTTATACTAAGGTCTGCTACTATCGAATATAGAGGTTCATAACCGCAAGAACATTAGCTCTTCAAACATCCCTATCCTGAGTTAGCATTTTACAATCATTACCTGTGTAATCAACCTCTCTTAAATCACGATTAATGTTATTATTCCACCTCATTCTTGCCCTACCAATAAGAGGCTTACCCTCTGGTTTTCCCGCAAGGTGTTTCCATCCTCCTCTTCCATTTATAACCTCTCAATACATCCCTAACCTCAGCTAAGGATTTCCAATCACCAGCTATAAAATTTACTTCTCTCAAATCATGTTTAACGTTATTCTCCCATTTCATTCTTGGCCTAACTTCTAAGGCTCTTATTCTGTTCTTCCTAAATGTGTTGCCATGCTCCTCTTTCTTGATAGTGTTATAAATATTTGGTTAACTTGTTTTTTATTACATCTGGATTCCGATAAGGTTCACGTAGTTTACTACTAAGAAATGTCTTGCGTTTACCTGGTCCAAGAATTTATCTAGACATTTATTGTCAAAAGTCGTAATATTTTCTCCTTGCATGATCAGGCCACGTTTATCAAACAAAACGTTACGTGTGTACGGCAAATTGGACGTTTTGCATGAACTGAATCAGGTTTGACAAACTCGCAAAAGATTGATGGGCTGGAGATTTTTGTACAAGCAAGACGGCGGACAAATTGTTGCATTTAGACGCATGTCAAATCGGTCAAACATCGCTCTTCTCCTGGTCTTTTCTCGGCGATACTGTATGTTTTAACTAGAGTTTTTACTGTGTATAGTGACGGGAAAAATGACATCAGATTTACGACACTGTCTCATGAATTTTTCACGGAACTCATAGAACAGTACCACAGTTTTCCTTGCCTATGGCACGTGAAATCGAAGGATTACAGCAACAGAGATAAGACAAAGATCAAGCTTACACCGCTTTGGTTAGTAAATTTAAAGAAGTGGATAGTAAAGCAAGTAGAGGGTCCAAAAAAAATCAACTCATTTCGAACAGTTTACCGTAAAGAATGTGCGAAAATAAAAGAGTCAAAGCGTTCAGTTTGCGTGCCAGCCTTCTGATGCAGTCGGTAACGACTGATTGAAAAACTGTCTACAAGTTTGAGTAGTGTAGCCGCACGATTTTTGTGTCAGTCTTATTTGATCATGCAAGACTGACGACAAATCGTTACGTGTAGACCAGCCTTAAGAGATCATGTAGCTGGAAGAATAACCGTTTTATATACGTTTAGTTTAATATTTTCTTGAGATTTGGCCTAAATATTTCCATCAATATCCTGAAATAGTCTCCACCCTGAGGCCCGAATGGGAGTTTTTTTATGTCCACAGCATTTTATTTCAGTTTAACCTACGTCCACAAACACGAATGTGATGCTGAAATAAATCAAACACAGACTCAAGCAAACGCAAGCTGTTATTCAGGTACGTCTACTCTTGTCATCATCCCAAAAATCGTTTTACAAAAATATGTAAAACCGTTATCTTTCCATATGAATTACATGGATGCGAAACAATGTCTCTTACTTTAAAGGAGTATAAAAGTTTAAAGTATTTCAGATTAAATTAATTGAAAAAAAAACTGAACTAAACAATGACAAACAAACAATTGAATGGAGAAGATTCCTTAATAATGAATTACATAGTTTTTGGTGTTTTGATTCCGGTTTTTTTTTACAATTCCTCATGCCACTCTTTCATTATCCATTCGTGTCACTTGCCCTGCTCTTCCCACTCTCATAGAGTATTTTTTGTCCTATTTTAAAGTAAGATATCTGTTTGTTAAACATATAATTGGACGAGTAAATGCTTTGTATATTTTCATGTTTTGACGTAAATACGTCTTTACATTTGCGTCCAAAGTGGGAGGAAATTCAGAAAACTGATGATAACAAAATCGGGGGAAATAGTTTGGTATTGCAGCTACATAATATATATCATCTACATCCAAAATTTAATTACACCACTCATTAGCTAAAAGATCAAAGAATTTGTCACGTTGCGTTGAGAGTGGACTATCGCGCATCGCGCGCGACGAAGGGGGAGGCGCCGCCATTTTGAGATCGTTCCACATAAATTTCTTTTAATATAAATTTTGACTCGGAGACGTTAAGACGTTAGTTTGAGTATCATTCGTCAACTTTCGTCAATATCTATGGATTTCGTACATAAAGCACTAGTCTGAATTATTTATAATGAATATATATGGTGTAAAAGTAAAAAAAATTAAAATAAATAATGCAATGTCGGCCTATACTCGTCAAAAGCCAAATCAGTATAGAGATCGTATACGGTTGGAAAGGGCTTCTCAAGAATAATCCAGTGGTGCCCATAAAACACTATATGAAACAGTGAAGAGGAGCCGGGAACGTAAAAGAATGAAGGCGTCCGAGCGATTTAACGGCGGCGCCAGTATATCTGCAGCTGGGGCGGCCGAGACGTCTATGCATGGGGATGATGTAAACTCTTCTATATCAACACCGAAGGACTTCGTAGTGATCAAAAATGATTAGACATATATATAATACGCTCAAAGAAAATATTACCCGTTACATACACATATTCACGTAAAACACACCGCCGTGTCAACGACACAGCTACACCCCGATTTTTTTTAGACAATCAGGGATAACAAGCGAAGCTGTAATATGTTAAATATAAAATCGGTACCTGGTAAGTAGTTGTCCTCAACTTAATGATTAAATAGTTCCAATATGGAGGCCTTTCAAAATCAATGTTTTATCTCTGTATTTTAACTGGTACTGATGTTATTGTACATGTTGTACAACGGGTTTATGTCTGCGGAAATACGTTGTACAACCTGTACAATAACATCAGTATCAGTTACAATACAGAAGATAAAACATTGATTTTGAAAGGCCTTCATATTGGAACTGTTTAATAATTCAGTTGAGGACAACTGACTTACCAGGTACCAATTTTATATTTAACTCATTCGCTTCACATTTAAATGCTCAATGCATTTCCCCAGAAACCGATTTAAGTTACAGTAAATTATATTGTTCATTTTCAAACATTCAAAACAAACAAACTATAACGGTACTTGAGATCACAAAAAGGGTGAAGGCCAAAACACGTTCCTTTATTATTCATAAATGTTACCATAAGATTACCCTGCAAAATATTACAAAATATATAACAGCAGAGTTAGGCGAGTGTACCTGTCTTCTGAGTTGAAGGCAATTTAACTGCCGGCGAGTGTACCTCGTCTATTGAGGCGAATGGGTTAACATCTTATTACATAACCTCAACGGTGCTTTAATATTAATTTTAAAATTGTTGATTAAGAGAAGCTGTATTGTATAATAACTTATGTTTCCAGAGTTAAGTCTAGGTTTGATATGTATCTGCACTTCATTTACGTTTGTAATTATAGTTCCTACTTTTTTACTTCGGCCACTTGTTCAAAATTTCCATCTACAATCATTAACTGCCCATTTACAGTATGTAATATATTTCTACTGTCACCATACATTTAGCTCCAATACTATTTACTAAATATACTATCACACAAATAAATACATTATATAATTGAAAAGGGCAGTTAAAATCTAGTGAGGGAAATTTTGAAGAAATTAATTCAAATACCTGGGAACTAGATTTACGATAATTTTAAATAAAGACATAATTAAATCTTCCGCGCAAATTATCCTGTAGTGAAAAACTTAGTGGATTTTCTTCGGCGGAATTCACAGCGTTTTAATTATTGACTCGCAGTAGGAAACACGTGATATAAATTGGAAACATTGCAGTACGGCCAACGTATCAGTTGAATTCTTCGACGCTAGATGACAAGCATATTAAATTTTTGACAGGTCGCCTAAGAGGTGTGCAAATGACAGTATTGTATACAATCATAAGTACCAACTCCACACTATCAAATACAGTGAGTGTAGAAAGATTTTTACATTTAATAATAATAGCTTTATTTTACCTGGCAGAGTTAAGACCTTAAGGCCTTGTCTATCACTCAACCAGGCAAAAGAATACGAACATTAATCTTACATCTAATTACAATAAAAATAAATATTACATGATGTGTTTACAATATAATTATGATTTACATAACATTTTTATTTAATCTAGATTTAACGAATGAAATATCCTTCCGGGAAATTCTCGTATAAGACTTGAAAGCATAATAATAGTTCCTTCGATTGGTTGCTGGCCAAAGGAAGGCATCTTATAGCCTCTGGTCAGGCTTTTCTGGAGAAGAGAATAAAATTTTAGAGAGATCTAATCAATTTAAATATCTTGGATATTATCTCTCTATCTGGGATGAAAAGGATATCCCTGAAAAAGTTACTAGTTATAATAAAAGTTTAGGAATTATTAATCAAGTTATGAAACCATCCCTTGTACAAAAAAACACCAGATTACGTTTATATATACACTTTGGCTAGACCAGTGTTGACCTATGGTAGTGAAGCATGGACACTAAGAAAACAACATGAAAGCAGAATAACGGCTTGTGAAATGAGATTAATGCGCAGAACAGCGGGTTCACACCAAATGGGATCGGAAAAGGAACACCGATATCTTAAAAGAATTGAAGACTACGCCAATTTTGGAATATATTAAACAGTACCAACTAATTGGAAACACCATCTTGAAAGAATGAGTTCAAATCGGATCCCCAAAGCTGTTTATAATTATATACCAAGAGGACGAAGATCACTAGGCCGTCCTATGAAACGCTGGAGGGAAAATTTTCTATAGGATCGTAACAGGCCTTGGCCTAATACTTGGAAGGAAGAAGAAGAAGACGACGAATGAAATATAAAATGTACAAGATGGAAAAATGAGAAAAAACTATAAATGACGTAGAATAAATTTAGATCTGGAGAAAAATTAATTATTTAACAACAGGTATAAACGTGACATGAAAGTTCCAAAGTGTGCGGCAACTCCTGATATCTTTCGGGAGGAAATTACAGGAATAGGCAGAGGCTACTGTGAAAGAAGTAGAATAAGAGGAAGTGCCACGAAGAGGGAATGTTACCAGACTGTTATCTTGTGATCTAGTGCCAATATTGTGATAAGAAGATAACTTCTCAATTCTGGACGCCAAGTAACTAGGAGTGTAGGAATTTAGTAGCATGAGAAGAAGTGAAAGAGAGTGAAATTTTCGCCCGTCACTAAGACGGAGACAAGATAGGTATATTGAAGTGTTCGGAAATATGATCATAACGGCGGATATTGAAAATAAATCTAAAGCAAGCAATATGAACACGCTGTATTTAAACAGTTTTTATTATAGACTATGAGAATTAATCTTTACTTATTATATATGGTTTTCCATAATTAATATTCCCGATTCGCCTGTCTGTTCATCTTACTTTGATCCAAACATTTTCCTAAGAACTTTATTCAGAAATACTATTTTCACCTCCCTTAAAGTAAGAGTTCATATTTCGCATCCATATAATGTAGCGTAGTGGTTAAGGCACTGAGCTACAAGCCGGAGGGTCGAGGGTTCAAGTCCCGTTGGGGTCAGGATTTTTAAACTGACCCAAACCCTCTGGCGGCACTATGGCCCTGGGGTCGACTCAGCCTCTAACGGAAATGAGTACCAGACGCTTGTTCTGGGGGTAAATGCGGCCGTCACGCAGGGCTGACAACCCGGCTGACATAAAGTGCCGATTGTCTAGAAAAAGTGGGAGCGTTAACCTCCTACTACCCCAAGGGCCTCCGGGTCTGTTGTGGGATCACTTTACTATAATATAACTGGGAGAATACGTAACAGGTTTATATATCTTCAGTTTAATTTTTTTTTTTTTTTGAGAAGGAGATAGTCTTGTCACAATATCTCATCAAAATTGTCTTCGGAGATTTTAATGCAAAAGTGGGGCGGGAAGACACAATCATATTCATTTGCATACAATGTAATTCATTGATGTGTACCAAGATTGGTTAAAATAGTACAGGGGTTCAACAGTTAGGCCGGCACATACAAGCACATACGCACACACATTACATTAATTTTATAGGTTATATATCTCAAATGCGTGTTTCTCAGAGCAGTGTTTTTTTTTCCGCCTAGGAAAATCGCTCTATAGAGTTAAACTTAGGCCTATATGATCCTTCAGAAAGCTAATTTATGTTTCAATTTCAGAACTTTTCGAGATTCTTTAGTTCACAAGTGTAGTTTTTCCGTGATAGAACACCAATGTTTCGCAGTGAAAATTGCAAAAACTGATTACATTTTTAAAAATTGACAGAAATATGGTTGTAGTCTTTGGTATACAGTGTACTGTAGAGCCTGCAGTAAGGTTGTGGTATATGCTCAGACGTCCAAACAACCAAGACTGATTGCCACGAAGGGTTACGACGCCTATGTTCGAGAAAGCCCTAATTCCGTGATAGAATCTCATTTTGTTGTCACGGAGTTAAATGTTTTAAAACGTAGTTTGGGTTACTCCAGACATGGCATCAACTTTCTTCTTTCCCTGTATCCTTTTGAAAAAAAACAGTACAAATCCTCTAAAGCCATCGTGATGTTTAAAATGGTTGAAGAAGTAATTTTCTCATCCCTCTCTCTCTATATCTCCCTGCCCCCCCCCTCTCTCTCTCTCTCTCCTCTCTCTCCTCTCTCTCTCTCTCTCTCTCTCTCTCTCTCTCTCTCTCTCTCTCTCATAACAATCCTTGAAGAAATATATATTTTGGATAAGTATTTATTTAATAGCGTCCCGCGCCGTAGCCGAGCGGTTAAGGTAGGAAGCCTTGGCGCAGAGCTACGGGACGTGCGCTGGTTCGAGTCTCCATGGGGGAAGAAATTTTCTCATGGTATTTCGGCCAGTATGGGACCGGTGCCCACCCAGCATCGTAAGGCAATTGGGTAGCTACAATAAGTAGCGGCTCCAGATTGAGGAACCAGCTATAACGGCTGGGGGACTCGACATGCTAACCACATGTCACCCCTACACTGGCTGTTGATCATCTACCTCTGTGATTGACACATGTGGATGTGAAGGGCCAGCAGCCGGCTGGTAAAAGGGCAACCGCTGAAAAGTGGAAACACCCTCAATCGGATTTATTTAATAGCCCGAAAGACAAACTCAACAGGGATTTGTTTAATAGTTATATAACATTATATTATTGTAATTTAATATGAATTGAACCTACTGAATCATAAGTCTTAGCAATATAAATAATAGTTTAAAAAAAACTAAAAGAACACGATTTATTAGAAAACTAAAAAATAAAAAATAATTTTAATTTCCAATACGCTTGGGTATAAAATAAAGTGGTCAACAAAATAATCATCTCCAACATATATAGAATAAAATTAGAGTTATCATCAAAAAGAAAATAATTTTACCATCAAAAGCGTGGGGTGCTCTATATCAATTAATATATTTGATAATAAACAGATATTGGTAAAAGTAAGCTCTCTAAGAAGAAAATGTAAAAATCATAAAAAGCACCCCATGCTTTTGATGGTAAAATTATTTTCTTTTTGATGATAACTCTAATTTTATTCTATATGTGTTGGAGATGATTTTCTTGTTGACCACTTTATTTTATACCAAGCGTATTGGAAATTCAAATTATTTTTCATTTTTTAGTTTTCTAATAAAGCATGTTCTTTTAGTTTTTTAAAACTATTATTTATTTTTTATATTTTAGTTTTAATATTTTACAAAATAAGATAAAAATGTAAATATCTTTAATTCGATACTATTGTAGTATGAGCTAAAAGTAATACTCTTCTATATAAAAAACCCTCCCAGCCGGATTTGAACCAGCGACGTATGGATTACTGAAATTATACACCACTAAGAGTTCACTGCTCTACCAACTGAGCTCTCACAACGATTGACTAAAAACTCGACAAGTCCGCAACCTATTATACCAGTTTTAATTTTTTTTTTCGGATGATTCTGGCCAGGATTTTAGAAAATAAATATGAAATTATTGTATTGTCACGGGTCCTCTACACGTATACAAAGTTTCAAGTCGATCCAATATTTCTAAGTGGGTGAAAATCGCGTTGAAAGATTCCGTTACATTGATACAAAAACACGTTTTCTGATGATTATGGCCAGGATTTTAGAAAATAAATATGAAATTATTGTATTGTCACGGGTCCTCTACAAGTATACAAAGTTTCAAGTCGATCTAATGTTTCTAAGTGGGTGAAAATCGCGTTGAAAGATTCCGTTACATTGATACAAAAACACTTTTTTTGATTTTCTGATGATTACGGCCACGATTTTAGAAACTAAATATGAAATTATTGTATTGGCACGGGTTCTCTACAAGTATACAAAGTTTCAAGTCGATCCGATGATTTTAAGTGGGTGAAAATCGCGTTGAAAAATTCCGTTACATAGATAGATAGATAGATACAGGTCAAGCTAATATAAAGCGTGTAATAAAAAGATAATAATAGTTCAGAGCTTTCGCACTTACGATATGTTTATCATTTTTCTTAAGATATGACACTCTCGTATTCAACCATGCGAATGCAGACAGTAACAAGAAAATTCTTAATAATGTTAATCTTTCATGTTAGTTACAGTAAGTATAAATCAGCTGTATTGAAATTACATACTCGTATTTTACTCATTTACATGGCTATGATATTTTAAAATACAACATTAAGAGGTTTGTTTAATAATTAAAACATTTGGTCTGTTCATTCTTACCTGTAGGGCTATGATAATTAAGCCTACAGCGGCTGAGTAGGGATTTTATTTGATTTAAACATATTTGCTAAAATAATGTGTTCGTTATTCGTTAAATTATTAACATCGTATATCTGTATTTTCAATTTTCGTTGTTATTTCTCTAAGTTATTATTATTATTGTTACTATTATTGTTAACATTGTTATTATTATTATTATTACTATTAATGTTATTATTATTACTATTAACGTTATTATTATTATTATATTATTATTATTATTATTATTATTATTATTACTATTAACCCTCAACTGGTAGGGTAGGATCCAAATGACCCAGGCTATTATTTGGAAACGCTCCTTCTCATATACCTAAAATATTTTCTACCTGTAACTTTGTGTACTCTATCCTCAGTCTGTTCTCAAACCTTGGGCGAAGTGGAAGTTTCATTGTATTTTTGAATTTTTGTATTATTTCAATTGTTTTAACGTCTTGCGCTTCTCGGGTCACTTTGACCCCAGCCTACCTTAAACGTAATTATTTTTCATTTAGCAGAAGAATGATTTTTTTCATTACTATTTCAGGGTACTGCCAGTATTCATTTCTGAATTTATTTTTTTATAGTGAACGATGTATAAAAACCTAACTACTGAAGAGTTAACTCGAATTTTGAATGAATCAGATAATGAATATGAAAATGAAGTTGATGAAAATTTTGTTATTGAGAGTACAGACAGAATACCCATGTATTACAAAAAAGAACAAAGCTGTCATTCTGATTTCCACTATGCATCACACCAAATGTATCGATAGCGATGCAAAAAAGCCGGAAATAAAGCAATTCTATAACATGGCCTAAGGTGGAGTTGATTCCTTGGATCAGAAAGTTTCAACCTATTCTATTGCTTGAAGGACGAGACGATGGCCAATAATGATATTTTTTGCCATAATAGATATCGCTAGAGTAAATAAATGGTCATATACTTATGACAAGCAGAAAAGAGACAAAATCCATTACCAGGCGTCAATTAATTATTGCTCTCGGAAAATCACTTGTGCATCCTGAATTTGTTCGCAGAAGTAGCATCAAGGAATTGCCTCGTGAACTCCGGAAGATGATTGCGAAAGTTGGTGGTATATCGGGTCCAAGTACAGAAAAGGAAGCAGGGCCTACCGTGACCCCAGGAAAAAGGAAAATATGTTCTTCCTGTCCTCGTGGTGGGGATAGGAAAGCTGGAACAAATTGTGAAATGTGTATGAAACCGCTATGTGCAGGATGTGCTAAAAAAATCTGCCCTGACTGTTTTTGAATAACATTGCCAATTTAGGTATATGATGAATGGAGTTACTACTCAGTTGGAATTATGATGCAGTACTATAAGTCTCCTGATTAGAGTGATAGGATAATTTATTACAATTATTTTTTATAGTCCTAGAGTGATTATTGAGATTTACCAAGTTTCAAATTCCAGTTATTTGTTCTACTGTTTTGTTACTAAATGATGCAAATTAATTAGATTTAATATTGTTATACATGTGTAATTGATCTTGGTATACTATATTAGAGTAATTCCTATATGTTGTTTATTATGTAGCTAATGTATATGTCTGAATATACAATCTGTATCCAAATATATTTTTTAATGCACTCCAAGAAAAATAAATTAAATTCTGTTATTTATACGTGATGTACTTCGTTGAAATTAGGTGTGAAGAGCTTGTAATTTATTAGGTTACTGTATTGTGTCAGATATAGTCAAATACTAATGTCCAAATGAATGCATTTCCTTTATTATATTATCAGGGTCATAATGACCCCACCCTACCAGTTATGTAACAGAAATTTCACCCTACCAGTTGAGGGTTAATGCTATTATTATTATTATTACTAATAATGTTATTATTATTATCTAATTATTATTATTATTATTATTATTATTATTATTATTATTATTATTGGAGGGGGCACGCCGTAGCGTAGTGGTTAAGGCACTGAGCTACAAACCGGAGGATCGAGGGTTCAAGTCCCGTTGGGGTCAGGATTTTTAAACTGACCCAAACCCTCTGGCGGCACTATGGCCCTGGGGTCGACTCAGCCTCTAACGGAAATGAGTACCAGACGCTTGTTCTGGTGGTAAGGGCGGCCGTCACGCAGGGCTGATAACCCGGCTGACATAAAGTGCCGATTGTCTAGAAAAAGTGGGAGCCTTAACTTCCTACTACCCCAAGGGCCTCCGGGCCTGTTGTGGGATTAAAAAAAAAATTATTATTGGAGAATTCGAGTAAAATATTCTCCCCTAGAGATCAGACCTAAAAATAAACAACATTACATACATAATATGAAGATATCAAGTCAATTGGAGAGAGCACGTACGACGTATCCCAGAAACGTCAATTACCAGAACAATATACAACTACGGTCCTTGCGGAATAAGAAACTCAGAAAAAAGGCCTATAAAACGATGGACGAGATCAGTTTTGATTGGAGCTGGAACGGACCTTATGGCCCATACCGTTATGTAGATTACACTGTTCTGCATGGATTTTGTTTTTTTAATAAATGAGCGTTTTTTAATCACAATTTCACACCGATTGCAAAAATGAAATCCGTTTTTGCGTACCACGTCAGCTTTTTCTACAATTCAATATTGTATGTTTTGAATATTTTTCGTAATGTACGTACTGTAGTAATATTACAGTGTGCTTATCGTTTGTTAGAAAGGTCAAATATGTTATAATTTCGGCTTGATTACATAAAATGTAAAATAATATAATTATTATTATGTTTATATTTTAAATTATGATTATATTTATTAAAATCTACTAACTATATCCGCCCTAGGTCGGCACAAAAATGTGTGGTTGTGTAAATGATCCAAATCTGTTTTGCTATAATTATATGTGGGTCATATACGTTTGCAAAACAACATAACTGCTTTTGTAAAGAAAACTTATTTTCAATATTTTGGCAATAAGTTAGGAGACCAGGATAAATCGTGGTGCCTTCAGACAGTGTGTCGTAGTTGTGTTGCAGAGTTGAGGAGTTGGGGAAAAAAAAAAAAAAAAAAAAAAAGCCATTGCCCATTGGTATCTATGATTTGGAGGGAACCTACAAATCATGGAGACTACTGTTATATTTACTCAGTTAAGGTAGTAGGATATAATGCTAAAAAATCATAAATAGGCTATATTGTATTTCCTAACATTCCCTCTACCATTCAGTCTGTACCTCATTGTTCTCCGGTTCCCTTACAGCCTGAATCAGACACATTGCCGTTTGCATCCAGTAGCACTGACACTGAATCTCCTGTGGACGATGAACCGTATAATTCTGACCGTTATAGATGTTTAAATCAAAGTGAGCTTAATGATTTAGTGAGGGATATAAATTTGCCTATAGAATCAACAGAACTGTTAGACTCTAGGTTAAAAGAAAAAGTATTGACTGAGAGTACATACTTTTTATGTTACAGGCATCGTGAGAAGGAATTTGTCCCTTTTTTTGCTGAAGAATAAAATTTAGTGTATTGCCAAGACATCCCTGCTGTCTTAAAAATTTTATAACATAAACTATAATTCCAAAGAGTGGAGGTTCTTCATAGATTCTTCTCAAAAAGTGTTTTCCTTCATAATGGAATCATTCATCCTTCCATTCATGTGGCCCACTCTTTTGTTTTAAAGGAGACATATGACAAGGAAATCGATTCAACAATGTACGATCGAAATGATACAACAAAAAAAATGCCAAAAGAAAATAACTTCAAAAATTACCAAAAAAAAAGAAGTTTTGTTGCTCTAAAATTTATGAAATGTTGTATTATGAATCTGCATTATTGTTAATAGTTGTTAAAGATTTTGTTACAAAAACTGCACTACGCAAACCATATATGCTAGACTGTGGACATTTCATGATTATTGGACTATAAGTTGGTCAGCAAGCTGGTTTCACAAAATACCCTTGTTTCGTATGTGAATAGGATAGCAGAGCTAGGTCAGAACACTGGCAAAGGGAACAGTGGCACGTAGGACTAATTTAATACCGGGCTAAAAAATATAAGAAGTGAACCTCTTATTGATCCCTCAAAAGTATTGTTGCTACCCCTCCATGTAAAATTAGCTTCAATGAAACAATTTGTGAACACTCTAGATGCAGACAGTGAGTGCTTTAAATACCTTTGCGCTACATTTCCTTCACTATCCTACGAAAAAAATTATAGCTGTTGAAATCGTTGGCCCACAAATTCGAAAACTGATGATGGACAGTCAGTCCGAGAGTACTATGAATCGAGAAGTGAAGTATGCCTGGAATGCATATAATTATTAATTATTATTATTAAGTAATGATTAATTAGTGGCAAATAACAAATTCTGGCCTAGTTTTTCAGACAAAATTCTTGTAGAAAATATTTTTTATTATGTTTTACAAAGCTATAATTTCATTTCTAGTTACTCGTGAATATTTTGAAAACCTGACCTGATGAGAGAAAATGATCATTTTCGAATTCAGCACAAAACATCCATTTAGCATCACCTATCAGATTTTAAATAAACAAAAAATAAGTTTTAAAATGCAGAACGGTGTTATTATTATTATTATTATTATTACTACTATTTCATGCTTATGTTTATAGACAATACTTTTCTAGAAACTAGGACTACTATAGGGGCCTATTTGTTTCTGGACATCTTATCGCTATGTGTATTCTTCTTCTTTTTCTTCTTCATTTCCTGGTTTGGGCATTAGTTGCCTGTTCCGTCTTCACTAACATATCTAAGACCATCCCTTCTGAGGACGTCCGGCATCTCTTCTTCCTCTCTGAAAATAATGTAAGATTTTATTTGGTAATCTGCTTTCTTCCATTCTTTCTACATGTTCTTTCCACTGTACCTTGTTGTTAAATATCTTTTCTTTTATGGAGTAGATCTGCAGTCTTCACGGATATCCTCGTTTCTTATCTGGTCCATTCTAGTGCATCCTTTTACTCTTCTTAAAAATTTCATCTCGGCTGCTTGGATTTTACTTTCTTGTTTGGTAGTGGTAATCCAAGATTCTCTCCAATACGAAAGGACAGGGACAGCCATTGTTTCATAATATTTCAATTTTGTTTGTTTATGGGCTTTATTATTCAATGTTCTATTTGTATTGTTAATATTATTACTTAATGGTATGTTTATTTTTAGAACGAAATAAACCCAAATATTAAATGACTTTTCGTATTACGTCATTATTTTTTTTTCCTCGTATAGCTTCTAATATGAATTATCTGCTTTAATAAACCGCGAATTCAGTTTTATTTTTAATTTATAAGTTTTTGTTTTAACATTACGGAACTAGGATATCACTATCAAGGATTTACGAGTCATATCGTAGTGAATCTTGGATTACCTCTACCAAACAAGAAAGTAAAATCCAAGCAGCCGAGATGAAATTTTTAAGAAGAGTAAAAGGCTGCACTAGAATGGACCAGATAAGAAACGAGATATCCGTGAAGACTGCAGATCTACTCCATAAAAGAAAAGATATTTAACAACAAGATACAGTGGAAAGAACATGTAGAAAGAATGGAAGAAAGTAGATTACCAAATAAAATCTTCCATTATTTTCCAAGAGGAAGAAGAGATATCGGACGTCCTCGGAAGAGATGGTCTTAGATCTATTAGTGAAGACGGAACAGGCAACTATTGCCTAAACCTGGAAGTGAAGAAGAAGATCGTATTTATCCTTGTATTGGAGAAAATTATGAGACATTGGGGAACAAATGAACATTCGTTTTGAATGAATTCGATAAATAATATCGTGGAAGGTTCATACTATATTCCTGTATTCATGTTTTTGTCACCATTATCTAGAATGTTAAATTTGCTCGAAAAATAATAAATCATGGAATTATATAATCTTATCCTACTATAATGGACAACTATCTGTAATAGTTAAATAATCTTCCAGAAATTTAGGGTTAGACCCTCTTTTAAAACAGTACTTCAATTGTCTCGTCATTATAAATTACAATACGTATTAAGATATCTCAAATATGATACTTAAGACATTTTTGTTCTAACTGTTTTTTTCTGGGGAAAAGATTAATCATGTCAATACAGGATGATGAGTAACATAAAGCTTTAATCAACGACATTTTATCTTGCAGCAAAAAGTAAAGTTGTAGTTTCCAAGAAAACGACAAATGTTGACACGTTTTAAGATCTGTGTACACGATCATCATGTAATTTGAATTTCCAAACAGAAACAGCAAGTAAGCCTAGACATTGCTTTTATTCACGTATTTATTGAAAGGCTATCGCTTATGAAGTACCTCGTAATCAAGGAAATCCGTCACGTAGGAATTGCGTAAAGTAAGCGAATTCTTCAGAAAGTCAAAGTTATGGTCCACTTGTGCTCGTTTACAGAATGTATTTTCCTTTTGCCAGCCCTTAAGTTCAAGAAACTCAATTCCTTACGCCAACTTATTTAAACGTGTAAGACTACAGTGAAAACAAACTATGAAAATGGTAAGTTATTGCCTATTGCATATCATTGTAAAATGTAACAAAAATGAGACAATTTATATTTATTAATTTTTCCAATGTTTTGTTAAAAAGTTAGATAAATTAGACCAACTAATCTTACGGGTAGGGCTAGGATATTTATGTAATAAATATAAAATTGCAATGCAGATAGTATATATTATTCAACTGTTTGTGAGTGAAACCAAAACAAGACAGAAGTCCAATTTCTCATTATACTATTCAACTGTTCGTGTGAAACAAAAACAAAAGGTAGTGAGAAATATAACTTCTCATTATACTATTCAACTGTTTGTGTGTGAAACAAAATCAAAAGGTAGTCAAAAGTCTAACTTCTCATTATACTATTCAACTGTTTGTGTGTGAAGCAAAAACAAAAGGTAGTCAGAAGTCTAACTTCTCATTATATTATTCAACTGTTTGTATGTGAAACAAAAGGTAGTCACATGTCTAACTTCTCATTATACTATGCAACTGTTTGTGTGTAAAACAAAAACAAAAGGTAGTCAGAAGTCTAACTTCTCATTACACTATTCAACTGATACTGATTGTGTGTAAAACAAAACAAAAGGTAGTCAGAAGTCTAACTTATCATTACACTATGTTGCAATCTTAACTTTTAGTACATAAAAATCCTAGCCCTCCTTATGAGATAAAATATCAATTTAAGGATTAATTAAATTGTATTATATGCATTGTGACAAAACAAACATGACGGCAGGTAATTTTTTAATTTTCGGTTTCAGGTAATCCACCACTTGTGATAGTCAAATTTCGTTTATTTTTTTAGGGAATACCTCCTCGTATTTCAATACCATGCATTGAGTTTCGTTGTAAAAAAAATCGAAAATTGTGATCGCTAGAGTGATTTTCAAATTTTCATTACTCTAATGGTTTGATGTCGTTGGTTACCGAACTCTCTCTAGTGATCGAATGTTTTAACTTTTCACAACGGTACTCTGTACTTGCCACATAAACAAAAGAGAAAGATATAGTCCAAACATCAGTAAAATCTATTACAAGTAAAATATACTTACAACCTATAATTTAAAAATCGCTTTAGCGGCCGTCCAGCTTCGATTCTCGAATTAATTTAAAAATGAAGATATATCATATTAAACACCAAAATCAGACCATGAATACGATTTCCAGAGGAATTTACTTAGTTTATACAGTTCCAGTGTGATGAAGATTTATAATTATTATTATTATTGTTATTATTATTATTCTCATTATCATTATCACTATCATTATCACAATCAACATCACTATCACAATCACCATCATTATCACAATTGCCATCGTCATCGTCGTCGTCATCGTCATCATCATCATATTATTATTATTATTATTATTGGAATGAGAACAAGAGGACTGGAGGATATGGAGTAGATGAATAGAGACGAGTGGGAAGGAAAATAAAACTTTAGTCACAGAAAGATGTGTAAACGTTAAAAATCTCTATATAAATAACTAACTAATTAACTAACTCAACTACACTATCGAACTCGTAGGTTCATGGCCGCGCGGACGTAAGCTCTCTATACATCCCTATCCTGAACTAATGTTTTCCAATCATTCCCTGTGTAATCTACTTCCTTCAAATCATAGTTAATGTTATTCCCCCACCTCATTCTTGGTCCACCAACTGGGCGTTTTCCCTCTGATTTTCGTACAAGAAGCTTCCATGCACCTCTTTCATTCCCCATTCGTGCCACATGTCCTGCCCATCGCTGTCTATGGGACTTAACTGTTCTTATTATATTTGGCTTCCCATAAAGACCATGTGGTTTAATTTGATGTAATCTTCTCCATTCACTTCTCTGTTCATCTCTCTTTGGTCCAAATTTTTTCCTAAGAACTTTATTCTCGTAATCTTCTTTCCTCCTTTAAAGTAAGCGTCCATGTTCCTTATCAATATAATATTACTGGTAGAGTAAATAAATAAATAAATAAATAAATAAATAAATAAATAAATAAATACATTATTATTATTATTATTATTATTATTATTATTATTATTATTTCAGGCTGTATGTATAAGGGAAACGTTCGACTGAAAAAAAACACATTGTAACACAAGGAAAAGAAGAAATGGGAATCATGTTCTAATTGCATGATATTTGAAATGTGTGTACATTAGTGAGTCTACAGTAGAAACAAAATGGTACGTACATTTATAGACATGTGTGAGATTACATGAGAGGAGGACATTTGGAAAACTGGTTAAATTCAAATAGCTAGGAAGAATAATACTACAAACAAGAAATAAGCATGCAAAGAAATTAAACATAGGCTCAATTATGGAAATGCACGCTCTTACGCATTACATCCATCCATCCACAGAATTCTGCCCGAGGGCAGGTCTTTCACTGCAATCACAGCATTTTCATGCTATGCTTTGCAGCTTTACTAGGGAATTATAGGTCTGCTAGCTTCCCGTTGCTTTCCACACCGGTGAAGTAAGATTATTATAATGATAAGGATGGTGATGATGGCCGGATGATTTTCGGGGACCTTTGGGCCCTAAGCTTCCTAACATTTGCCTTACAGGTGAGGAAAAACCCCGAAGAAAACCTCACCCAGGAGCCTGTCGCGACCGGGAATCGAACCCGGGTCCATTGCGTGACAAGGCAGCACACTACTTCGAGACCACAGCGGTAGACATTCAAGATATAATAGGCCTTATATCTTTTAAATTATAAAATTGATATGTTTCGTTGTATTATATGGATGCAAATCATGCTCAATTACTTTAAGGAAGGAGAAAGTATTACTATTATCTGAGAATAAAGTTCCTATTTTTTTTTCGACACAGACAAACAGATAGTACTTAACAGTGATCTATATGGTTTTTTTTTGGGAAACCAGATATAATAAGAATACATAAGTTTCGTAGACTGTGAAGGGCAGGACATGATGCAAGAATGGCGAATAAAAGGTAGGCGTGAAACTTGTAGATAACCAGAAGAAAAGCGCGCAGTAGGTAGGCCAAGAATGAGGCGGGGGAATAACATTAAGCTTGACATGAGAGAGACTATTTAACTCATGCCCCAAATGGGGGTCAATGACCAATCACATTTCTATAACATTTGATTTATAACCAATCACAGTCGTGTTTTGCCTCGAATTTTTCAACTGAAGTTTATCAGCAGATAGCGCATGCGGGAGATAATATAAAAACATTTGTAGCAATTGATTATACCACAAAAAAGAAACCACTGTTTGCACATTCTTAAAAGAATTATTTTCCAGGAAATGAAGTTGCAGAAAAATACAATTGACATATTTACATCATAGGACATCAGAAATTAATTAATATCTATAATGGTGGTTATACATTTCTCCACTAGGGTGCATTCTTACAATATTGCGATCCTTTGGCAATAAATAATAATGAACTGGTTGCAATGATGAACAAAGGAAGCAAATAAAGCGTACCAATCGTTTGTCATTTGTGTTCAAACAACGCCGTTTACATTAAATATATAAATATTTTAAAATAACTATAGTTAAATAATTATTTGTGAGTAAACAGCTTAATTTTATTCGTTAAATAGTCCTAACAAATGCCACTCTTGATTTCCTAATTCTCTAGATAAATTCACTCCTCATTTCGTGAATCGTGAATTTATCGATAATTTGGAAATCACTCGTCGCATTACTTATGATAAATTATAGAGGGAAACATTAGGTCAGGATAGTGGTATACGTGTATGCAGAGCCTATATTCGCGCGGCCATACAGCTAGGGGGTTGGATGGTGCCAGTAAGTTAGTTAGGCGAGTGAATGGTTGGAATAGCTAGCAGCTAAAATTAACTATAATTTTTATATATAATTCATAATACGTGTCATTATTAATTTGCTTTACTTGCTATTATTAAAAACTGTTTTAGTTGGTACCACATATAATTTCCCCACTTTACGATTTTATAAAATTCGCTGAAAATTTAACATTACGGTACCATGTGTCCCGCGCCCAAGCCGAGCCTTTTAACTCATTATATTTAGGTTTAAACGTTCAATTAATTTCCCCAGGAACAGCAATTAAGTTACCGTAAATTATATAGTATATTTTCGGACATTCAAAACGAACAAAAGATAACGGTACTTGAGATCAAAATAAGGGTGCAGGTCAAAACAAATTTCTGTACTATTCATAAATGTTAACAAAAGATTACCCTGTCAAGGGATGTACAAAGTATTGCAAAAATATATAAGAGCAGAGTTAAACGAGTGTATCTCGTCTTCTGAGTTGAAGGCCATTTAACTGCCGACGAGTCTACCTCGTCTATTGAGGCGAATGGGTTAAGATATAATACCTTGGTGCAGAACTACGGGACTTGCACTGGTTCGAGTCTTCATGGGGAAATACATTTTCTCATGGAATTTCGGCTCATATGAGATCTGTGCAGATGTAGATTCCTGAGGAAATTGAGATACGTACAATAAGTAGCTGTTCCAGGTTGATGAAACCAGATATAACGGCTAGGGAACTGTCATGCTGACCATATGACACCCCTATACAGGCTGGATGATCATCATCTCTGATGATTATGTGATTGAAATATGTGTACGTAAGGGCAGCAGCAGACCGGTAGGCCAAGGACGATCTACGTTTGTCTTAACGATCAGAATTTATGATATCATAAAGGGAATTTTTTGAAAACCATACTCATTTTTCTGAAACAAAATTAAGAATAAACCATGATAAATTTAGTAATTTACACATAGACGAGCAAATATCCCTTCGTCCGTCAAAATTTATAGGTAGGCCTACATTTTATGTCAGACGCTACAATAACACGATCAGGGAGAGATCAATTTGTTAAATTTTAGACTAATACTTACTTTTATTCCCTAGCACTATCGAACCCGTAGGTTCATGGCCGCGCGGACATAAGCTCTCTATACATCCCTATCCTGAGCTAATGCTTTCCAATAATGCCCTGTATAATCTACTTCCCTGAAATCATAGTTATTGTTATTCTCCCACCTCATTCCTGGTCTACTAACTGGGCGTATTCCCTCTGCTTTTCTTACAAGAAGCTTCCAAGCACGTCTTTCATTCCCGATACGTGCCATTCTGCCCATCGCAATCTACGAGACTTAACTGTTCTTATTATATCTGGCTGCATATAAAGACCATATAGCTCATTGTTATGCTAGTCTTCTCCATTCGCCAGTCTGTTCATCTCTCTTTGGTCCAAAAATGTTCCTAAGTACTTTATTCTCAAATACACGTAATCTCCATTCCTCCCTTATTGTAAGAGTCCATGATTCGCAACTATAACGCCTATAATATAACAGGTAGAATAATAGTTTTATATATTTTTATTTTAATGTTTTTTGAAGGAGTTGGGACGACAAGAGCTCCTGTAATGCATAATAGCACGTATTTCCATAATTGAGCCTATGTTTAATTTCTTTTTTCATCTCATTCCTAATTGTGATTATTGTTCCTATGTATTTGAAATTAGCCACTTCCTCAAAATTTCCGTCATTTGTCATTAGCTGTCCATTTCCATTATATAATGTATTTCTATATGTGACTATATATTTAGTTTTATTGATATTTACTTCCAGTCCTAATTTCTTAGTGTTACTTAATAGTGTGTGCGTGCTGGCCTTTAATATCTCCTCGCTATCAGCCAATAGCACTACATCATCAGCATAAACTAACAGCATATTAATACCATTGAACGTTAGACTATACACATAACTTTCTGACCACACAAGGACATGGAGGGTTCCCCTGAATGAGTGATCAGCTCAATTCAGGGCATGTTCCGAGATACCTCAAAATTAAGACGAAACACATTGTACACTTACACAAACATGTCAATATGGCTTATACTCGTATGAAAAAAGTTATTATGAGAGGCACACTATGTTTGGGGACCGTTTCGGCCTTAAAGGTCCATGGCATTTGTCTTATCGGTGAGAAAAATCCCGAGAAAACAATTACTCAGGAAAATTGTCCCGTCCGGCATCGAAATCGGGGCCGATGCGTAGAGGCAAACACATTGTCCCGAGACCACTAGGGTGAACCACTCCGAAATTTAAAAAAATAATGATTCCAAAAGAAAAGAAAATAACAAAATAATATAATATAGATTAAGGTTCCAAATTTAGGGCAACTTTCCTATTGTAAGGCAAAGACAACCTATCAACGTTTACAGTTCACATATAGGGGAAAGCTTCATACGGTCACCTTTTCAAATGATTGGTATGCGAGTAGGGGCCGTCTATGTCACTCGTTTTACTGTTCTATAGGGCATTTTTATTTCACTTTACCATTCATGTTCAAGCAGTGACCTTCATAAAACCTTGACTTTTGTGACAAGCTGATTGTAGTTTTAATTTGGTTATTAGCATGCATGAGAAAGTGACAGAGGCGAACAGAGACAGATAGCACGCCTACTTGACTATGACGTCCGTCAAGCTTTCAGTTATATGGCGACACCTGTATACTAACTTAATCCAGCACAATAATGTTAACAATTTTTCCCCTTCAAATTCCACTTGACATACTTTACGATATTTCTGGTTTTCTCTCCGAGAACTGGTAGAACTGCAACTCTCTTCTGAGGTTGGGCGCCTGAAAGGCGTAGTTACGTTACCATGACGATATAATGGGGCTCGCCGTAACCTAGTTGGATAAAACAGTACGACACAGGCCGGAAGATCGAGGGTTCGAGTCCCAATGGTGTCTGGATTTTTAAACTGACCCAAATCGACTGGCAATTTCAGATCTTTCGACTTAGGGTCGATTCAGCATCTAACGTGAATGAATACCAGGTGCTTGTTCTGAGGGTAAAGGGGGCCGTCATGCAGGGCACACAACGCGACTGGTATAAATTGCCGATTGTCCAAACACATGGGAGCCTTAACCTCATAAGGATCTCCTAAAGTCGTTAGTGGGATTACATTATCTGATAGAGGAAACTTATTTTATCAATGTTTGCAAACATAATAATAATAATAATAATAATACTCAATAATATTTTATTATAACTAACAAATTTTAAAGGGAATAAGGCTTTCACTTAACAAGTGAAAAATATGAACTATAAAAAATTCTGCTGAAAATCATAATTAAAATGTTAAGTGAATATAATGGATGTATCAAGTCAATGTTATTAGAGAAGAAAAATAATAAAATAAAATAAATTTAAAATGTTAATTAATCCACCATTAATTATACTATTAAAAATATTTAAATTTAATTTAAAGGAAACTAATAAGGCTAGCAGTCACTAATAGCCAAAATACTTTTTTTATGTGGAGTTATTCTAACCTGGTTCTAAGCTGGCGTACAAACGAAATAGTTTGTAACCTATGGTCCCCTATAAATTAATATCAAGCCATTTTCACCAGAATTTAGGTTACAATCCACAGTGATCTTGTATTATTTGGATGTTTCAGGATATCTCAGCTGTAACATGGACTGCTGTACTATTAGCCATCTTGTGGGTCAATACAGTAGAAATGAAGGAATGCATTTATAATGACAACGATAAGAAAATGTACTGTGATGGTATTTTCTACGGACATCTAACGCCAGATATGTATCCAGTTAGCAAGACTGGTATTATATCGTTGTATTTACTCGGTTCAGTGTCATCATTTGATTACAGAGTTTTCTACAAACTTAAATATCTGAAAAATTTATATATTCACAGCAACCGTTTGAAAATTTGGACAGGCGCTTGTTTCATTATCCAAATATGTTAGAGGTACTAGAACTGAAGTATAATGGACTCACTACCTTAAGTGGTGACATATTTTCAAATTTAAGAAATCTAAAATATTTGGATATTTCTCATAACAAATTAACTTCTTTCAATAATAGTGAAATTTTTAAATCTCAAACAAATCTACTCTCTTTGAATTTAGAATCTAATTTAATAACTTTTATATCGAGAGAAGCTCTAGATCCATTAGAATCTATTGAAATCTTGAAGTTAGATAATAATCCATTCACATGTTCTTCTGAAATTCAAGAAACTGTATTTTGGACAAAATCAAGATGTTTGAACACAAGGGCTTCTTGTGCGGGACCACCTGAATTTAAAGGAACATTATGGTCAAATTTAAGAATGGAAATGCCTGAGTATGAAGGCACAATAACACAAGTTGCATGACTGATCACTGTTCGTACATAGCTATAAATCAAATAATGGATTGTTCAAATTTGAGTTTAAAGTATTTTGAAAAGGACAATTTACCTTTTACTCAATCAAAAATACTTTCTTTATATTTAATGGCAATGAAATTGAATCATTGAAATCTGGTGCATTTGATGATTGGCCAGGACTTAAAGATCTGAAATTGACAAAAAATAGATTAAGAAAATTAGAATTTGATCTTCTCTATAATCTTACAGAGATTCAAGTTCTAGATCTTACTGACAATCAAATAGAATCATTAGATCGAAATCTATTCCGTTATCAATCTAAATTGAAATGTTTTTATATAGCTATAACAATATTTCAACACTACCAGGAGAACTGTTAGAGCCACTGGTGTCTCTACAAATATTTGAAATTGCATCAAATCCTTTGAGCTGCGACTGTAGACTACAAAACACCTTGTTTATTATCTCAAGACGAAACATACACACTAAAGCGACTTGTGGATCTCCAGGAAATTTGACTGGACAACTTTTGATGAACATTAAACAAGAAATAAATTGTATGGTTGATGTTAAAAACGATACAGTCTTCACATATGATGTTATTTTTATAATCGTTGTTGTATTTTTCTTGTGTTTGGGGTGTGCAGGGCTATGTTATTTTTGTATTATGTGTAAAAGATATTTGAAACCAGAAACAAATGACACATGTCAATATGATGACATTGGTTCTAATGCCGATACAATGGAAATTCTACCAGCATCATACTATCCAAATTCAGACATAAGTGGTATATATAGTTATCCTGTTTTCAACATATCATCCTACATGGAAGTTATGAATTCTTGCTCTGAACGTTTTCAGTATGATGATATTTATGTTAAATAATCAATTTATCAACCCTTTAAGTGGGGATATGCTTAAAATTTAATCCTTTTAAAAAATACATGTTTTGTATTTTTGAGAGGAAAACAAGAAAGTGATATTAAGAACAGAATAAATAAAGGCAGAGCAATAACATCAATGATAAATGGAGTCTCATGAAACGGGCATATAACAAAAAAATAGATAGATCATCGGTTGATTAATGTCTTTAACATCGTCCGATTTCCAATAGCCAATTTTGTCGATCCATCCAATCTCCTGGTTGTAGATGTTTATCCTTCATATATAAATATATTCCCTGACTCCAGGAGGTTTTAGGTCTTCCTCTGCCTCGTCTTCCCTCAAGTTTCCATTCCAAAACAGATTTTGGTAGCCGATCGTCTTCCATTCGCTGGACATGTCCATACCATCTTATTTGCTGAGTTTTAATATAATCTGAAATATTGTCTTCAATCATCATTTTCTCCCTTATAACTCAGTTCCTAATTTTTTCTCTTCTTGAAATTCTTGCTGCCCTTCGTATAAAATCCATTTGTGTTGCCTAAAGATACTTATTTCTTTTTGTTGTTAATGGTCATAAGTTCTGCTCCAGAAGTAATGATGCTTTTAACAATTGTATGATATATATTTATTTTATTTGTATTACTTATATTTTTATCCCACAATATTCCATTGAGGCAAGCAACTGCAAATTTTCTTTTATTATTTCTATTTCCCACCGCTGTGGCCTCGAAGTAGCGTGCTGCCTTGTCACGCAGCGGGCCCAGGTTCGATCCCCGGTCGGGGCAGTTTTTCTGGGTGAGGCTTTTATCGGGGTTTTTCCTCACCTGTAAGACAAGTGTCAGGGAAACGTTAAGGCCCAAACGGTCCCTGAAATCATATATATGGCCATCATTATCATCCCTATCATTATCATCTTCATCATCATCCTTATCATTATCATCTTCATCATCATCCTTCACCGGTGTGGAAAGCAACGGGAAGCTACCACCGTACAATTCCCTAGTAAAGCTGCAAGCATAGCATGAAAATGCTCTGATTGCAGTGAAGGACCTGCCTTTAGGCAGAATTACTATGGATGAATGGATTTCTATTTCTTACCAAAAATAAATAAAATAAGTTACAAATATATAATTCAATAGTGAGAAGTACTGGAGTTGAAGTTTGGAAATTCAACAAAAACTTAAAACAAAAACTTAAGTCGATGGAAATGTATTTCTTGAGGAGAGCAACAATGTGTTCAAAATTAGAAAAATAAGAAATACTGTTATACAAGAAAAATTAATATAAGATATTCAAAAGTATATTATTTAAGATACAAGCAATTAATTTGGTATGGGCATATACGACGAATGCAAGAAGAACTGTAACCCAGAAACACATTGGAATGGTGTCCACCTGGAAGAACAAGGAAAGGAAAATCTCAGAACTCATGGATGCACGAAATAATAATTGGAATGAGAACAAGTGAACTGGAGGACGTCGAGTGGATGGATAGAGTCGAATGGAGAAGGAAAATAAGACTTTAGGCGCGGAAAGATGTGAAAATCTGTACATATAAAAAAATTGACTATCTTCTCATTAATGTCAGTAATATGTGATTTATATAATTATGTCCACACGAATACTTTTCATTTCTAAGAGAAAAAATGGCAATGGTGCCACCCCACCTCCCCACTTATTTTTTAGGGAAGAATACTTCCTACAAACCAGTTTCCGCAGGTATTTCAGAGTCTGTTTTGTTGTAGTATTTCTAAATTCTTAGAATTAATTAAGTCAATACATTTTTAATTAAATTTATAGAGGGAGGAAACACTATGAGTTATTTGTATTAATAAATGAGTTGGAGAAAAATGTTTTAACATCTCACCTCACAACGTTGCGTGTCTTCACGATACCGGTTTCAAAAGTATAGTATTACTTCCATCTTCAGTCAAATTCCAAGTCAATACCTGATAGATAATAATGAGAGTTATTGTAGGCCTACCGTGCCATATTTTACATTGCTAGTGTTTACATATTTTATCATCGTAGAGCAGACTAAAAGTAATATTAAATAATAATACAATTTTACAACACTCCATGTAAGTGCCAAACACTTACTCCATCCGTGGAAAGTGATGTTAGTAATTTGTAAGACACTTTAAATAAGCCTTTGCTATAATGTATTATCTCTATGTAAACTGACTTTCATTTGTTTGTGTGTTGCAAATTACAAACTCCCTGTCCAGGCCTCTCCACATTGCAATTGTGATTGGCTGACCAAAAAAAGTGATCCCACAACAGGCCTCAGGAGGCCCTTGGGGTAGTAGGAGGTTAAGGCTCCCACTTTTTCTAGACAATCGGCACTTGATGTCAGCCGGGTTGTCAGCCCTGCGTGACGGCCGCCTTTACCCCCCAGAACAAGCGTCTCGTACTCATTTCCGTTAAAGGCTGAGTCGACCCCAGGGCCATAGTGCCGCCAGAGGGCTTTGGGTCAGTTTAAAAATCCTGACCCCAACGGGACTTGAACCCTCGACCCTCCGGCTTGTAGCACAGTGCCTTAACCACTACGCTACGGCGTGCTATAGTTAAAATTTCTAAATTTTATATTGTTAAACATTCTAGAAGACATATTGTATGTGAAAATATGCGAAGGCATAAATTGCCTTAGATGCATTCCATGGTGTGAATATCAAATTAAATTTATTTGGTCAAGATATTGTAGTAAGATAGTATACCTCAAAGTTTATTTTTAGAATTCAATCATTATGAGATTGGACCTTGATGTTACGCATATGCAGTGGTGATTGATTGATTGATTCTAATTCTGCAATTTGATTATATTGTGAAGATATGGAAGCTTAATTAAAGCAAATTAAGTGAATACATGTATTTTATTTAAATAAAAAAGTAGAAGATTAACCATGTGGTCCTCCCCTGTTTTTTAATTTGTATACGAAGTATTCCTCCACATAATTTCAGTAATTATTTTAATTTCTAGAACATTTAAAACACAGATACTCTAGTTCTAGGTACATAAAGTAACCATATTTGTAAATTATGTGCAGTTCTGAAGTCACTTTTTTTTAATCATTCATTCTGGGGTAACAGATGAGTACCATTCTATCACCTCCCACTAAAGGATTAATATAAATTTTATAAAATCACCAGCCTCGTGGTCGTTTGGTCAAAGCTTCGGAATATAGTACATGAGATTCAGAACTCGATTTCCACTAAGACGACAGAAATGTTCCCATGAAAGGAAGTGTATTCCGCCCACGGTGTGGAATGACACTATTGGTGGTTCGTTCTAATTTATCGCCCAAAAATCAATAACGATATTTAATACAAATTAACTGAAATCTTAACTTCTGCACAATGAAAATATTGCCTGCATAACAACTATATTCAGCATGTGTATACCTATAAACATTCATATTACTGTCAACCATTGCATGCCTAAATCTACCTTGAAATTTTTCCTAGAGAAGTGCTGTGGTGTACCGATGCAGTGTTCAAAATAATGTATGCGATTTTTAACTGCAAGGTACAGATATTGAAGAAGATGAACTCCGTGCATGAGTAAAGCGGCATGCACTGTGGCGGGACAAGGTGTGCGGGCAGGTTGTCAGGTTATCAATTTCACTACTTCAGGAACTGTATTACTTCCCTGTATTTTAAATGAGAGCTTTGGAGCAAGATTTTAGTATCTTGCAGGTAAAAACGGCAGATATATATACATATATATATATAGATATTATAAATATATTTTTGACATTTGGCAATGAAGGCAAATATGATATGAAAAGAAAAAAGAATGCTTGAGTCGGGATTTGAACTCGAGTCTCTAAAGTCTCGAGTTCAAATCCCGACTCAAGCATTCTTTTTTCTTTTCATATCATATATATATATATATATATATATATATATATATATTGGACACGGCCTTAATACATCACAACGCTTCTCTGGGATAAATTATTAGATTGTTTTGACATGTAATTCTTGACAGTTTCTTTGTAAGAAGATTTTCTTACATTATTTTATTTTATTTTATTTTATTTCTAATCCAATTTATATTAGATGTACCTAATATTGGACCACATCCGCATTGTGCTTTATTTGGTCTATATTTTAATATTTTTCAAATTGTAATCTATATATTTTTTTTCTTATCATACCATATTAAGCTTGCATTGCTCAATGTTAAACATTTAATTATAACATCGATAAAGCGTCACTGCTATAAAGTAAAATAAATATTCTCTTTAATTTGCTTACTTGTTATAGTCAGCTACTAGATGGCAGTGAAGACAGTGTTCTCGCGACATCTAGTAATAATGGAGAGTATAATACATATATAAGAAAAATAAGTGTTTGAATTGGATTCGCCTGGTAGTGTAATGGATATCACGCTGAGGTACAGACACAGAGATCCGGGTTCGAATCCCGTCCAGGCATTTATTTTTTCTTATCATACCATATATATATATATATATATATATATATATATATGTATATTAATACGAGAAGAAAAATATTTGTACCCCTTTTTTAAGCAGATTGCGCGCACGGAGGAGTGTGATATTTGGCATAATTAAAGTTCATATAGAGAAGGAGTGCAGAAAAAAAATATATGTATAACATGTGTTAAAATAAATTAAAATAAACAAAATAAAATTAATTGTCTCTAAGAAATTTGTGTGTATTACTCATTCATTTGAGTACTCATTCATTTGTTTACGTTCATACTAAAAGTGTATTGTAATAAATAATAGTTTAAAAAAAAAACTAAAATAACACGCTTTATTAGAAAAACCGAACTAAAAAAATGAAAAATAATTTTAATTTCCAACAAGCTTGGGATAAATAATTTTACCATCAAAATCGTGGGGTGCTCTTTATCAATTAATATATTTGATAATAAACAGATATTGGTAAAAGTAAAGTCTCTAAGAAGAAAATGTAAAAATCATAAAAAGCTCCCCACGCTTTTGATGGTAAAATTATTTATCCCAAGCATGTTGGAAATTAAAATTATTTTTCATTTTTTTTTAGTTCGGTTTTGCTAATAAAGCGTGTTGTTTTAGTTTTTTTTTAAACTATTAGGCCCTATTTATTTTTTATTTTTTAGTTTTAATATTTTACAGAATAAGATAAAAATGTAAATATCTTTAAATTCGATTCTATTCTAGTATGAGCTGAAAGTAATACTCTTCTAAAAAAATCCTCCCAGCCGGATTTGAACCAGCGACCTATGGATTGCAGAAATTATATACCACTAGAGTGTACCGCTCTACCAACTGAGCTCTTACAACGATTGACTAAAAAGTCGACAAGTCCGCAACCTATTATACCAGTTTTCATTTTTTTTTAAATTTTCTGACGATTCTGGCCAGAATTCTAGAAACAAAATATGTAATTATTGTATTGTCACGGGTCCTTTACACGTATACAAAGTTTCAAGTCGATCCAATGTTTCTAAGTGGGTGAAAATCGTGTTCAAAAATTCCGTTACATAGATGCAAAGACACTTTTTTTTATTTTCTGATGATTCTGGCCATGATTTTAGAAACAAAATATGAAATTATTATATTGTCAGGGGTCTTTTATAAATATGCAAAGTTTCAAGTCGATCTAATGATTTTAAGTGGGTGAAAATCGCGTTAAAAGATTCAGTTACATAGATACAAAGACACGTTTTTTGGTTTTCTGATGATTCTGGCCATGATTTTAAAAACAAAATATGAAATTATTGTATTGTCACGGGTCTTTTACAAGTATACAAAGTTTCAAGTCGATCCAATGGTTTTAAGTGGGCGAAAATCGCGTTAAAAGATTCAGTTACTTAGATAGATACATGTCAAGTTAGTATAAAGTGTGTAAAAAATAAATAATAGTTTTAAAAACTAAAACAACACGCTCTATTAGAAAACCGAACTAAAAAAATGAAAAATAATTTTAATTTCCAACACACTTGGGATAAAATTAGAGTGCTCAACAAAAAAAAAATCATCGCCAACACAAATAGAATAAAACTAGTTATCAACAAAAAGAACATAATTTTACCATCAAACCATTGGGATGCTCTATAGCAATTAATATATTTCATAATAAACAGATATTGGTAAAAGTAAAGTCTCTAAGAAGGAAATGTAAAAATCATAAAAAGCACCCCACGCTCGACATAGTACATTGGCGGGTCGGAGTGAGAGACCAAAGAAGAAGGGATATATATTCCCTTACACATAATAATAGGCCAAATGCAAATTTAAATAGTATAAATAGTACACAAATGTCAAACGACGCGTTACTGTTTTTTTAAACATGGATTAGCCAAGATATACCACATATTTCCTATCGTTCGTATTTTTCAAATAAATCAAAAATTAATGCATAAAGAAGTATTTCTAACAAAGTTAAACATTTGATGAATTGTGGTCGAATTGCTACCGCTGGGCGACCGCTAGTAAGTATTTTATTCTTGTATAATTTTATCATTCGCTGGTTGAGTGGCTACAACATTGCCAACTTAAATAAACAATTATTATTATTATTATTATTATTATTATTATTATTATTAACAGTTAAGGTTTAGGTTTTTTATTAGCCTGTTTCTATTTCCTCCAGCGGGCATAATCTCTCCACTCATCCCTATACTGAGCCAATGCTTCCCAATCATCTCCTGTATAATCTACTTCCCTCAAATCATGGTTAATGATATTTTTCCACCTCATTCTTAATCTATCAACTGGGCGTTTCCCTCATGTTTTCCTATAAGACGCCTATTTGCACCTCTTTCATTCCCCATTCGTGCCACACGTCCTGCCCATCGCAGTCTACTAGAATTATTTTTTCTAATTATATCTGGCTTCTTATAAAGATCACGTAGCTCACGATTACGCAGTCATCTCCATTCACTTGTCTGTTCAAAAATTTTCTAAGAACTTTATTCTCAATTATTTATAATCTTGTTTCCTCTCTTAAAGTAAGAGTCAAAGTTTCGTATCCATATAATATGGCTGGGAGAATAACTGTTTTATATATTTTATCTTCTTCTTCTTCCTAAGTATTAGGCCAAGGCCTGTTACGATCCTAGAGAAAATTTTCCCTCCAGCGTTTCATAGGACGGCCCAGAGATCTTCGTCCTCTTGGTATATAATTATAAACAGCTTTGGGGATCCGATTTGAACTCATTCTTTCAAGATGGTGTTTCCAATTTAGTTGGTACTGTTTAATATATTCCAAAATTGGCGTAGTCTTCAATTCTTTTAAGATATCGGTGTTCCTTTTCCGATCCCATCTGGTATAACCCGCTGTTCTGCGCATGAATCTCATTTCACAAGCCGTTATTCTGCTTTTATGTTGTCTTTTTAGTATCCATGCTTCACTACCATAGGTCAACACTGGTCTAGCCAAAGTGTTATATAAACGTAATCTGGTGTTTTTTTGTACAAGGGATGGTTTCATAACTTGATTAATAATTCCCAAACTTTTATTATAACTAGTAATTTTTTCAGGGATATCCTTTTCATCCCAGATCGAAAGACAATAGCCAAGATATTTATTTTGATTAGATCTCTCTAAAATTTTATTCTGGAGACAGATTGTACTTTGTATGGGGTCCTTCCCATGAAATGCCTTAATCTTAGTTTTGTTAATTGATATTTCCATATTAAATTTGGCAACTGTTTTTTGTAAATTATAAATTGATCGTTGCAAATCATTTTCGGAATGTGCCAGAAGCGCTAAATCGTCTGCAAAAAGAATAGTCTTATATATTTTATACTAGGTTATATTGATATTATTAAGAAGAAATATTATTTTATTGTGGAACAAAGTAGAAGGAAACACGTCATATGATTACAATCACGAAGGAAATGTTAAAACCGCTGACGTAAATAGGGAGTGTTGCAGTTTGAGGAAACCAAAACGATGTCCAGTACAGTTGCTAACTGATTTTGTAGAGTTGGATTTCATAGCGCAGTAACAAAAGAAGTTAATAAAATCCGGACTAAATTCTTATATATTGTTAAATTTTATTCAGAGTGAAGAAATTAATATAGTAACAAACTCTGTGTAGAAACAAAAAAGAAATATTTTCTATTTAACAAACAGTGTAACAGAAGAATTCAAAGAAAAGTGAGTGAAATAATTATCATATAAAAATATAAAAAATCTTGAGATTATTATGTTGCCATCTGTGATTAATTTTCACACGTCATGCCACGAGTGATTTCCAATTTATGTAGAGGATTTGAAACTGAATAGTGGCATTTGTTAGGACTATTTAACAAATAAAAATTAAGCTGTTTATTCGCAAATCATTATTTAAATATAGATATTTTAAAATATTTATATATTTAATGTAAACGGCAATCTTTGAAAACAAATGAGAAATGTTTGGTTATGTTACATTTGTTCATCACTGCAACTTTATCATACTATTTATTGCCACATAGGATCGCAATGCTGTAAGAATGCACCCTAGTGGAGAAAAAATGAAACACATCAAGCTGTATATTATAACCAACATTGTAGGTTTTTTAATTCTTTTTTCCGGAAACAACTCAATAAAATCAATATTTAAAAACACAATTATTGAACACACAATTATCAAATGTGTAGCTCGAAGGAATATGTTCATTACTTGCTATATTCAACGTATCTGTTAGAGAGTCAGTCACTGCAAAAATAATATTCTGATCTGATCAGAATATTAAACAGGAGGAGATTTCTTTATTTTGGTAATCAAAATTAGATAATTATCGAGGTGAAACACGACTGCGATTTGTTTTAAAACAAAATTCATTGAAACGTGATTTATTCGGCCTTTCCCATCCAAGTAATATCTTGTGGCTTACTAGACTTCTCTTTGAGACCAACCATATGCTAACTGCATGCCATTCGTTGATAGTTTTAAGAAAATAAGCGTAAGTAAATTAACTTTGTTAACAAACTCGCGCTAGGGAGCACCCATGTTCTCAGTATGAATGTTGACTATACTAGAAAACAAACTAAAGCTTAAATTAAAGCTAACTTAATCAGTATTTATCATCCAACTAATACCTAAGGTAGGTTTTTAAAGCGATGAGGTAACCACATATTCGATGACATCTGAAGGGAAATAAGCCCCATTTGGTGATGTATGGAAATATATATATTACTTCAACCTCTCTTCTCAGTAACAGCATTTGTTAAATTAATCAACCATTAGGAAGAGGTTTCCATTGAAAATAATTAAAAACTTTGCAATGTATTCATAAATATAGTTCATATAAAACTTCAGTTTTTGATAAAATTATAAAATGTAGGACAACTTTTATCACAAACTATATATAACCCTAATATAACGTAAGGAGCAATTGGGTTTATAAATATCTAACAATAATACATATATATATATATGGAATGATAAGAAAAAGCGTCACTGCTATAAGGTAAAAATATTCTCTTTAATTTGCTTACTTGATATAGTCAGCTGCTAGATGGCGGTGAAGACCGAGTTCTCGCGCCATCTAGTAATAATGGAGAGTATAATACATATATAAGAAAAATAAGTGTTTGAATTGGATTCGCCTGGTAGTGTAATGGATATCACGCTGAGGTACAGACTCAGAGATCCGGGTTCGAATCCCGTCCAGGCATTTATTTTTCTTATCATTCCATATTAAGCTTGCATTGCTCAATGTTAAACATTTAATTATAACATCTATAGAGCGTCACTGCTATAAGGTAAAAATATTCTCTTTAATTTGCTTACTTGATATAGTCAGCTGCTAGATGGCGGTGAAGACCGAGTTCTCGCGACATCTAGTAATAATGGAGAGTATAATACATATATAACAAAAATAAGTGTTTGAATTGGATTCGCCTGGTAGTGTAATGGATATCACGCTGAGGTACAGACTCAGAGATCCGGGTTCGAATCCCGTCCAGGCATTTATTTTTCTTATCATTCCATATTAAGCTTGCATTGCTCAATGTTAAACATTTAATTATAACATATATATATATATATATATATATATATATATATTAACACACACGCAATGAAGGCCAAATGTGAAATGTGACATGAAAAGAAATATAAATGCCTGAACAGGGATTTTTGAACCCAATGCCTCCAACGTTGTACATTAGTGAACTTCCAATTAATTAGTAGTAATTGGAAGCTCATTAACGTAAAAAAGTCATGGGTTCAAATTCCGGTTCAGGTATTTATTTGTATTTTCATGTCACACACTTAAATATAAATATACATATATGTGTGGTTTTCCTGAGTAGTTCAGACGGTTAGAGCGCTAAACGTACAAAATTTAGAAACTCGGGTTCAAATCCCGACTCAGGCATTTATTTTTCTTTTCATGTCATATTTGCCTCCATTGCCAAATGTCAAAAATACAGTTATAACATTTAAATATATAAGCGTTACTGCTATAAAATAAATATTCTCTTTAAATATCCTTACTTGTTATAGTGGCCACTAGAAGGCAGTTGGAACGATATCCCGCTAACTCTCGTGTAAATTGAGAATACTATAAATACAGTAAAAATGTTTGTGTTAGGATTCCTGGGTAGCTCAGATGGTCAGAGCGCCAAACGTATCGAGTTTAGAAACTCGGAATCAAATCCCAACTCAGGCATTTATTTTTCTTTTCACGTCACACACACACACACACACACACACACACACACACACACACACACACACATACCCCTAGCGGGTGTTTCTTGATCAGGCTAGTTCGGTTATGCTTTTTACTCTGCATACGGGTATCTGATGGAAATTGCAATGACAGCTGTGGAGAAGAATGACATAGATTAATTGGTGAATTCCGTGGTAACTGATGTTAGAATTTCAACTAAATATATATATATATATTTTTTTCGTGCACGCGGTAGTGTAGTGATTAAGGCAATACTCTACAAGCCGGAAGTTCATTTGTTCGAATCCCGATGGGGTCAGGGTTTTTAAACTGAGACACAATGACCCTGATGTCGATTAAGCCTCTGACGGAAACGAGTATCAGACGTTTGTTCTGCTGATTAACGCGATCATCACGCAGGGCTGACAACCCAGCTGACATCAAGTGCCGATTGTCTAGAAAAAGTAGAAGTTTTAACCTCCCACTATGACAAGGGTCTCGTATGACCTGTAGTGGGATCATTTTTACTTTACTATGTATATTATCCTATAAAATGTTGTTTGTACATAAAATTTACATTGCTACATTTAATGTATCTTTATATGTTTATAATTAGTATAGTGTAGTGTATATCTATATTTGTCAAATATTTATTTGTATTCGTGCTGGTTGAGTGGAAGAGAAGGCCTTATGGCCTTAACTATACCAGAATAAATAAAGCATTATTATTATTATTATTATTATTATTATTATTATTATTATTATTATTATTATTATTATTATTATGTTTTGTTAGCTTCTGATAGTTCGAAACTACTTTTTATCATCAAAACATATATATAAATAAATATATATATATATATATATATATATATATATATATATAGGTTAAGTTATCTTTAACAAAAAATATGAAGTTCTTCATCTTTAATAATTAGTACTTAAATTGTGTGTTTTTATATCGGTCACTGACGTAACTGTACAATGTAATCTTATTTTAGAGTGAGAGTACGTTAATAATCTCTGCGAAGGTTTCAATTTTATTTCAATAAGGAACTGTGTATTTATCATATACAGGAGGAGCTACAAAATACATATTTTGAGTTTTATGTTCTAATAAACTTCAGTCACAGATTATACAAAGTAACAGTAAATGACGTAATAAACTAACGTTTTTTGCAAGTGTTTTGAATAAACCGATAAACATTCTTTGTTACGTATGGATATGTTTATATTATACAATATTTAGGGATGGAGACAGTTGAAAATATTTTTAATTGTCCATGTACAACTTTGGGAAACAAGAAACATTAATATATATGTGTTACGAGAAAGTTTATATGAATTCACTAATTGGGCGCATGAAAATGTGAAAGAAAAATTAAGTTTATATCCACATAGACTTTCACGGCCGGAGTTGCTATGATGATCTTGAAGGCAGATATAACTTACGAACACATCGCGGTGAACGTACAAATAGGACAGACAGTGGACAGAATTGCCAGTCTCAAGACAAGCCTTGAGGATGCCAGACGCAGTCTCTGGCGAAACGTCGGGGAAATACAAGCCTCACGACCACGGCCTACTGCCCGAAAATCTTCTTCACGATCATCATAAATTTATATCATTAACGGTGTCTGAAAATTCCAATATTTTAAAACAAAAACACACACACACGTATATATATGTGTGTGTATGACATAAGAAACATAAATGCTTGGGCGGGATTTGAACCCGGACCTTTGGATTGATATTCCAGTACGCTACCAAGCAAATCTAGTATAAAAATTTATTTTTGTTGTACATATATTCTCTATTATTACTAGACGTAGCGGGAACTCGGTCTCCACTGCCCTCTAGTAGTTACTACGTATAACTAGTGAGAAAAATTAAAGAGAATATGTTTACTGCTATAAAGTAGTATTAGTAGTAGTAGGACTTTATTAGACTAAAAGTAAGATATTTACAATGTTATTTACAAATATGGGTCGCACGGGCAGTAAGCCGTACGTACTGTTAGTCCGTTACAATAAAGTAATAATTGGTAATAGTATAAAGAAAAATCAAAGAAAACAATAACATTACAATTATATAAAGAAAACACAATAGCATTACAATTACATAATAATACAATAGCATTATACATTAATTAAGTTATGCATAATTATTAACAATTAATGGTATTGCATTTTGATAACATGTATTTATTCATGAATGAGTGTTGTTCTCGTTTTCCGCGTTATGTCCAGAAATTTACCCATGTTTATCTAATTTTCTGGATTTACCATTAACTCGTAGCACGACAATCTTTCCCGATGTGAATTTAGAAATCTTTCCGGTAATAACTGACGTCTCCAATATTCTCAATCATTACATTTTCCTAATATATGTATCTCGTCTTCAAAAGCTCCCGCACATTGGACATATTCGCATATCGTGATCGCTATAAAGTATAATAACTGCTATAAAGTATATATATATATATATATATATATATATATATATATATATATGGTATGATAAGAAAAATAAATGCCTGGACGGGATTCGAACCCGGATCTCTGAGTCTGTACCTCAGTGTGATATCCATTACACCACCAGGCGAATCCAATTCAAACATTTATTTTTCTTATATATGTATTATATTCTCCATTATTACTATATGTCGTGAGAACTGGGTCTTCACTGCCATCTAGTAGCTGACTATAACAAGTAAGCAAATTAAAGAGAACATTTTTACTTTATAGCAGTGACGCTTTATCGATGTTATAATTAAATATTTAACATTGAGCAATGCAAGCTTAATATGATATGATAAGAAAAATAAATGCCTGGACGGGATTCGAACCCGGATCTCTGAGTCTGTACCTCAGTGTGATATCTATTACACCACCAGGCGAATCCAATTCAAAAAAATAAATGTTTGAATTGGATTCGCCTGGTGGTGTAATGGATATCACACTGAGGTACAGACTCAGAGATCCGGGTTCGAATCCCGTCCAGGCATTTATTTTTCTTATCATACCATATTAAGCTTGCATTGCTCAATGTTAAATATTTAATTATAACATATATATATATATATCGACAGTGGTTAGGATTATTTATTATTAACTAACTAACTTACTGGGACTATCAAACCAATAGATTCATGACCGCGCGGAAATAAGCTCTCCATTCACCCCTAAATTGAGCTAATATAGGCATATCCAAAACTTTCCCTGGATAATTCACTTATTCACTTCCCTCAAATTACGTTTAATGTACGCTTTCCCTCCATCAATGTGCATTTAGAAGAAACAGGTCTACAACAGATCAGATTTTTAGTATAAGACAGATTTTAGAAAAGAAATGGGAATATAATGGTACTGTACATCAACTATATGTAGACTTCAAAAAAGCATATGATTCAATTAAGAGGGAGAAGTTATATAGTATCCTGCTGGAGTTCGGAATTCCTAAAAAGTTAGTTAGACTTATACGAATGTGTCTAAATGGCTCAACGAGTAGGGTGCGTGTAGGCAAACAGTTTTCAGACACTTTTGAAATCCAGAATGGGTTGAAGCAAGGAGATGCACTATCTCCTCTACTATTTAATTTTGTACTAGAGCATGCCATTAAATCTTTAGAGAATGAGGAAGGCTTACAACTGAATGGTATTAATAAGCTGTTAGTTTATGCTGATGATGTAGTACTACTGGCCGATAGCGAGGAGATACTAAAGGCCAACACGCACACACTATTGAGTAACACTAAGAAATTAGGACTGGAAGTAAATATCAGTAAAACTAAATATATGGTCACACGTAGAAATACATTATATAATGGAAATGGACAGCTAATGACAAATGAGGGAAATTTTGAGGAATTGGCTGAATTCAAATACCTAGGAACAATAATCACAAATAGGAATGAGATGCACAAAGAAATTAAACATAGGCTCAATTCTGGAAATGCATGCTATTATGCATTGCAGAGACTCTTGATGTCCCAACTCCTTTCGAAAAACGTTAAGCTGAAAATATATAAAACTATTATTCTACCAGTTATATTATATGGGTGCGAAACATGGACTCTTACTTTATGGGAGGAAAGGAGATTACGAGTATTTGAGAATAAAGTTCTTAGGAAAATTTTTGGACCAAAGAGAGATGAACAGACAGGTGAATGGAGAAGACTACATAACAATGAACTACATGGTCTTTATAGGAAGCCAGATATAATAAGAACAGTTAAGTCCCGTAGACTGCGATGGGCAGGACATGTTGCGCGTATGGGGAATGAAAGACGTGCATGGAACTTCTTGTAGGAAAGCCAGAAGGAAAACGCCCAGTTGGTAGACCAAGAATGAGGTGGGAGAACAACATTAACTATGATTTGAGGGAAGTAGATTATACAGGGAATGATTGGAAAGCATTAGCTCAGGATAGGGATCTATGGAGAGCTTATGTCCGCGCGGCCATGAACCTACGGGTTCGATAGTGCCAGTAAGTAAGTAAGTAAGTACGCTTTCCCTCTGAATTTCCTATAAGGAGTTTCTATGTCCCTTTTTCATTCCCTATCCGTGCAACATGTGCTGCTAAACGCAGTCTACGGGATATAATTATCCTTATTACATTATTGGTTTCCCATAAACCCCTGAAGTAGTCCGCCCGGAGAACCGAATGGGGGACTATTTTACCTCCTGAAAATGTTACCCTAGTGGAACCCATATTCGCGTCTCTTGACTGGTACATTTTTACGGTGAAAGATCGTCCCTATATCGAACCCATGGTACTTTTTTTAATCTAGTCTATCCCTTTCGATAGTAATGGATGTCCCTATATTCCTGTATGGTTGTGCGTTTTGGACTCTAACCAAAAAAGAAGAGAAAAACCGTAGAATCAGCGAGAAATTAAGTTTTTAGGAAGTGTAGCAGGTTCCACGCTTTTGGATAAAAGAGAAAGTGGATTCTCACTTTTCAATGTTTCACAACGCAACCCAGTAAGGGCTATTAAAATAAACCTAGGAAGATATCCAAATATTAGCAAAATCCTTTCATTAGAAGTGGAGATTTACCAGATATCCGAAATTAAAATTGACTCTAGCAGCCTCCATGTTTGATCCGTGCAGTACATAACCTAACATTTAATTAATCCTCAAATAAGGAATATATTCTATAAGAAATTGTTATAAATAGGAGAACTAGGACCAGATATTTTTAATTAGTTACTTAAATAGTATATTTTAAATTAGTTGTTTAAATAGTCTCATGTTGTAGGAAATATTAGTTAATTTGGAATTCAAATTCATGTAGTATTCAGATTCATATAGTAACAATATACTGTTAGGAATTTGGTCCTGGAAACATCCAGAACAAAAAAATACCGTTAGGGCAATTGAACTAGGTACGCTTGGAAAGAGGGAGAGAGAGAGGGGACGAAAAGTGGGGTGAAGACCAAGACTCAGAATAGACTTTACAGTTAGGACTTCAGAGGGAGGAATAATAGGATGGTGAGTGGATTAAGGCGGTCTGACTGTCGACAGAATTACTGGAGGTAAGTCTGCACCATGATATTTTAAAAGGCGTTTTGGGGTTTTTCGAAAGAAAATCAATATGGGTGTTTGTACTATAATTATAGCTTGTGGATAGGAACGAATTGAAGTAGTTATGAAAGTAATATAAGTTACGTAAACGATACGAGAAGTCAGGACATGTGGCGAAGTTTCAAGCTACTATATTATAACCTCTCTCCTTCTCACCCAAAGATTATGTAATAATTTAAGTTAGGCTGGTTAACTATATGTAATTACATATAAAGTTGTTTTTTATAGTTTTAAATATAGTATATTACTGTTGTTTAAATATTCATTTATTCATCTCACCTAACCTCAACTAATAAGTCATCAGCCATACCGCTCGGCTAGCAACAAATCCGTAGGTAAATCACACGTCATCTCTACGTCACAAGTAATCCATGTTCCAAAGGTCCTTTATGCCCTAAAATAAGCTTCCAAAGCGTAACAGAAATATTAATTTATTTCATACATTAATAAGATATATAGTAGAATAAAAATCGGTATATATTATTTAAATTAGTGTAAAATTCTTCTTCTTAACTTCAAAGTTTAGGCGATAAACCTGTTCCGAATTCACAATGATTCCTTCCATCTCTTCCTACATCCCTTAATTCTTTTGGCTTATAATGATATGTTATCTTGGGCAATCTTGTTTCTTCCTTTCTCTAAATATGCTGTTCCCAGTCGCCGCGGTGTTGTTGAATTATATAATTTAATGAATATATTTCTGATTCACATCTTATTTCATTTCTTATGTGGTCCAATTTTGTACATCCTTTGGTCCTTCTTAGAAAAATCATTTCTGCACTTCGTATTCTACTCGAACGCCTCTTATGATACAACAATATTACAATTGGTGCTACCGCGCCCTAGACTAATGGTTTAAGGCATAGAGCCTTGGTGTACAGCTACGGGACTAGCGCCGGTTCGATTCCCCATGGGGAAAGATATTTTCTCGTGGAATTTCAACCAGCATAGGACCGTGAGGAATTTACGTAGCTACAATAAGTCGCTCCAGATTGAGAAAATAGCTATAACGGCTAGGGACACGACATTCTGACCACATGTCACCCATATACTGGCACGATGATCGTCTACCTCTGTTATTAACACATATGAATTCTATGCCTGTCGTACCTTGAAGATAAATTAAAATAGGCAATAACTTATGGTTTTCTCTGTAGTCCGAATTTTTTTTTATTGGCATCAGAAATTGAGTTTCTTCATTTAATATATATATATTTTTTTTTGACATTTGGCAATGAAGGCAAATATGATATGAAAAGAAAAAAGAATACTTGATTCGGGATTTGAACTCGAGTCTCTAAAGTCTGTACCTTTAGCGCTCTAACCAACTGAGCTACCCAAGAATTCCAAGACAAACATACAATTTTCTTATACATGTAGTATTCTCAATTCACACAAGAGATAGCGGAAATTTGTTCCAACTCCTATCTAGCGGCTAACGTAACAGTTAAGCAAATTTTTAATGTATAAGAAAATTGTATGTTTGTCTTGGAATTCTTGGGTAGCTCAGTTGGTTAGAGCGCTAAAGGTACAGACTTTAGAGACTCGAGTTCAAATCCCGACTCAAGCATTCTTTTTTCTTTTCATATCATATATATATATATATATATATATATATATATATATATATATTCAGTAAACCAGCGAAATTGGACTATAAATTCGATTCACTGACGAATTTGCTTAGCTTACGCCGTTCCTGCGTGACTGACTTTGATATTCTACAATGGTTTTACTACTGAGGTTCCTCCACTCCCAATTTGTATTTTCTTCGTGCTATACTCGGCCTGTCTCTACCACTCCCGTTCTTTTCATTCCTTTCATTGTTTCCTGGATGTCTTTCTTCCAATTATGTTTAGATCGTACCACAATCTTGCTACCTGTTAATACCCATTATTCAGTTAAAATGTCAAAGTCATATCCATCTATTACATTAAATTATTACACATAAAATGGGACTTCAAAATAACCACTTTTGATATTACGTAGGTCGTATATTGTTTTTTATCTTAGTACGCCAAGGGACTTAAATATGTGTTTCTTTTATTCTAGAATGATACAGTGGTGGTGGACAATTTGGGCAAGTGCTTGTTGTCTGATAGTCGCAAAAGCGAATGACTGCAGCTACATCGAGGAGATTGGAGACCAAGTACTTGTAAGGATTGTAAGTATAGGTGTACTCAGAAGAGAAACATATCCACTCAACATAACCAATGCTACACAGACTAAGAAGACGTAATCTGGTTTTCAGCCAACCTGCCGTCTGTGGAACGTGATGCCCTGTCAAGAACATCACAAATTTCTAGTATATAGAAATATGACTGACAACAAAATAGAAAAAATGGATAAACATCTCTTCCAAAAAACTCCAGAATTGAGACAATTATTCGTGGCCACGTAACAGAATTGAACATCTGAGCATACAATTATTTTTTACATCAATTACCTAATCTCACACATTTGGACCCACATATCAAAGTAACCCACTCTACATTTTTGACAAAACAATCAAATACTTTCTCCATTTTTAAAAGGTCTTTTCTTCCTTTTTATTTGTCTATAACAATTTCTTCAATTTGAAAAAAATACCAATCGATGTATTTGAGCAACTTACATCTTTGTTACAAGTCAATTTATATGACAATGGGATTCAATGTAGATGCAGTCTTTGGAACAGTACAGTTTGGGCTAAAGAGAAATGTGTTTCGCTGTCACTGAACTGTAAAGGAATAAACAGTGTATCATACTGGAATCTAGAATCTTATTATGAAAACCGTTGTGGCCCCAATCGAAAACTTAAGAAGCGAAGGAAATACATATTCAATCACCCTGCGTTCTACACTCCATCTTATCTTATCCTGGATATAGATACCACAAACGGCGAAACCATCATGATTTTTCCTCTCCTTATGATTATCCTGATTTTGACACAAAACCTATGTACATAGATGAGGATTACATTTACGACGATACCGACACTAATGAAACCTTATCACTTGATGTTTCTAAATCTTACTGTCAAATAAGAAAGTGTCGGTTTTCTACATACCTTGATCGCATGGATTGTGAAGGTAATAACATAGAGATTTTTCAAAGTAACAGCTATCCCTTCCCAGAGAGAATGTTTACAGAACTAGTGCTTGATGACAACAAACTAAAGACATTGGAAGCAAATGCTTTTGATCAGCTGCGTGAACTAATGATCATATCATTGAGAAAAAATCTCCTATCAAATTTGGATCCAGATGTTTTCAAATCATTAAAAAATCTGATTTATTTAGATCTTTCTGAAAATCAACTTGGTGGATCATTTGATTCAAACATGTTTTCTAACCAAAACAACTTACAAGTTGTTTATATTAACAATAACAATGTGCAGAGCATAGATGTAGAACTTTTTAGAAGAGTGACTTCTTTGAAGAGACTCTTCCTTTGGGAAAACCCACTGAACTGCAACTGTGAATTGAGACCAATAGTGAAGATGGTTCTAAAACGTAAAGTGCTTAATCAAGGTAGATGTCGCTACCCTCCACTCTACGATGGTGAACTTTGGGATATACTGAAAGGAGCAAGTTACTGCAGATTGCCACTTGTGTACACACAATACAAACCAGCGAAAGCAGATGCAACAACTGTGGTTATCATAATAGTTGGTGTTATGGTGTTAATAGGCTGTATAATGCAAATTATACATTATCTCGTGAAAAAATATGCAGTTGCTAAACCAGGAGAATTTGACATTCCATCGGACATTGAACTATTTTAGTGACGTTATCAATAAAGATGGTATAATCCAGAAGTGACAAACTTATTCACTGCGATTCAGTTCATATATTTCGTATCAGCCTCAAACAAACATACGCAATTTCAGGGAGTAAAAACGCGATCGCTACGCATGGCTGAAAACTCTGCTGATATCTCTTGACGAATATCTATAAAGGTGGGTGCCTTAACCTCTTACTACACCGAGAGTCTGCTGAGTACTGTGGTGGGACCACTTTACCGGTTTTAATCTTCGGTTCGTATATTACCAAATATTTCGCGGGCTGCACATGATTAACAGAACTTGTCATTGCTAACTAAGTAACTAGTACTAACGAATCTGTACCTTCATGTCCACGTGGACATAAATTTTCCATATATCCCTATCCTGAGCTATTGTTTTCCAATCATTACCTGTATAACCTACTTCACTCAAATAATGGTATAGGTTATTCTCCCACCTCATTCTTGGTCTACCAAATATGCGTTTTCCTACAAGAAAATTTCATGCACATTTTTCATTCTTCATTCGTGCCACATGTCCTGCCCATCGCAGTCTACAAGACTTAACTGTTCTTATTATAACTGGCTTCCTATAAAGACCAAGTAGCTCACTGTTAAGTAGTCTTCTCCACTCACCTGTCTGTTCATCTTTCTTTGGTCCAAATTTATCCTAAGAAATTTATTATCAATACTCTTAATGTCCTTTCCTCCCTTAAAGTAAGAGTCCACGTTTCGCATCCGTATAATATAACTGGGAGAACAACAGTTTTCTATATTTTCGGTTTTCAGTTTAACATGGCTTCTCGTTGCTAAACATATGAATTTTATTTATTTTAATTATCAAGTCATCGGAGAAGCGTAACTCCGCCTTTCAAGCGCCTCTACCTCAGAAGTGGGTTAGAATTATCATCCTGGCCAAAGCCAGGAGATAACTGAAATATCGAAATGACAATATGGTGCATTGAATGAATATATATAATGTCCTATATAGAGGGATGTCGGGTAACTTGGATCCCTGTTTTGAATTTGTCGTTTTTCTTCTTTTAATTAGGGATTTCAATTTTGTTTAATTACAGAGATTATCATTGGTGTTGTAACTATGAAATAGAATTGCTATTTTATTCAAATATGGAAACATCTTCATAATTTATGAACGTTTTACATTGCAAAAAAGTCCACTTTAACCTCCATATTCGGATAAAGTTGACCCCAGAGTCCATCTTAGCTTTTAGTCTATTTTTAAGTTTATTTACTCTGTTAAATTATACAGACACAGATTAATCTGAAAATATGTAACACTAATCAAAATTAAAAAGCGTTCATATTTATTTAATGTTTTGAAAAATTATTGCTGATTATAACACTTACACGTCAATCAACTGCAGACAGCGACGGTCTTTGGGTTTATTAAATAAAATTAATTAATTGAATGGTATTTTACAGATAGCATCCCCATCGATAAAATATATGTATTCGTATAAAGTAGACACATTAGTGTCCACATTGACCGAATTCCTTTGTTATGTTTAATTATTTTATGCAGCCACCATGTTACGTAACATCAAACCAAACCAAACATCTACATAATATATTTAGGAGTTTTTTCAACATTTGTAATATTCAATAGCAGAAATTAAGAATTGTTTCTTAGCTTGAAAACTTTTAAAATGGTCATTTTCATAGATATCACAAATAAACACTTCTTCGCACAAAGAATAAAAGGAATTGGCCTTGAACCCGTCAAAGTTGATGAGGGGAAGAAGTTAAAATATTTTCTATTCGAGGGAAGCACCAATTAAAGAAGATATTATCAGGGTCCACTCAGAAGGTCCACATTACCCGAACTGTGGTCTCGAGGTAGCGTGCTGCCTTGTCACGCAGCGGGCCCGGGTTCGATTCCCGGTCGGAACAAGCTCCTGGTTGAGGTTTTTTTTGGTTTTCTTTCCCTCACCTGTAAGACAAATGTCAGGAAGCTTAGGGCCCAACGGTCCTCAAAAATCATCCGGCCACATCATCGTCCTTCACCGGTGTGGAAAACAACGGAAAATACCACACCTCTAATTCTTTACAGAAAGCTGCAAGGCATAGCATGAAAACGCTTTGATTGCAGTGAAAGACCTGCCTCGGGCAGAATTACCATGGATGGATGGATATATGTATATATATATATATATATATATATGTGTGTGTGTGTGTGTGTGTGTGTGTGTGTGTGTGTGTATGTAAACGTGAAATAAACCTTTCGCGGGTCACACACTATCTGTAGACCTTGCCTTTAAACTGGGCATTTTGTTCAGTGGAATTCGCTTCCACCCATTATCATAGACTGCCAAGCTTTAACATATAATCAGAAAGAAACTGACTTTCTTATTAACTGACAGATATACCTCACTAATAGTATTTTAACAGTGGAATGCAGGCTTTCAGGCCTGTAAGCGATCGCCACTGAAGATGCCCTCCGCAGTCGAGGGAGAAACGTCTGGAAGAAACGCCAGTTATAGACCACGGCCACATAGCCCGGAATCTTTTATTACCAGTATTTTAACAATTAATAATTTATTATTAATTTATTTAATATAAACGCTATTAAGGTTTATCAATATTTCAGCCTGTCTTATATAATTCCATATATATATATATATATATATATATATATATATATGCGATAGATTAATTCTTTACAGTTTCTTTCTTTTTTATGTATAGTAGATTGGAGCTTTTCTTGATTTGTATATATATCTTTTCTTTCATTATTTTTAATTCTAATTATATTTAACTGTATTTTATTATCAGATATTATTATTATTATCTTATTATACAATTTTGTCAGATAATCGTTTAGTATGTAATATTATTGTGCTTGTTGTATTTGAATGTAACACTTGTTTGTCCTGGTGAATGGAAGATATGGCCAAGTGGCCTTAACTCCACCAGGCTAAGTAAATAAATATATAATTAATTTTAAAAAATTAATCATAAAAAGGAAATTTCTTTATTACTGTGAAATGCGTCTGGAAGAAAATATCAGTACAATGATATGTAATTTTAGATAATTAAATTAGAAGTTCTTTGAATTTTAGCATAATTATAATTTATTTACCAAAATAAATACTTGTTCCTCTTCCAGCAAAATTGGACATAAATTTGGTTTGTTGAATAATTCACTTAGTTTAAGCATTACCTGCGTGACGGACTTTTATGTTTTGTTGCTTGCTCTTCCTGTGTATCTTCATATATTGGACATTTTTTTAGAAAGTCATAAACCGGCACATGAAAAGACCAAATCTGCAGTTATGTCCATTATTTTCAACAGGCGCTTAGAATAGCAGGGGCGTAGGCCCTATCAACAAAAACCATTTTTTTTATTATTGCAATATAAACTCTGAACCTTTTTTCATCCCTGTGAGTAAGAACTGTCGATACGCCTTGGACGAGAATTGAAATAACACATGGTGTTAGACCTGATACATCACAGCGCAATAACAGATGAGTTTGAGAATAGCAAAGGCGTATGCGGCCGGGCTAGCTGCACGCACGCTTACCTCATCCAGGGTATTTATATTGCCCTTATATTCCTCGAGTTTGTTTAGACCCGGATATTATCTTATGTGCTTATTGTTGTCTGGTTATTTCTACGAAGGTGATGTGCAGATGAATAGGTTTTTCGTTCAGTTCTTCCGCTGTACACGCTAGGTATTACATACATTCTCAGTGTCTTATAAACTCCTAAAATGCATAGGGTATACAGTACTATAAACGGAAATTGGGCTTATAATTTTGGAAATCTATGTTAATTTGGGATGAAAGCACTGGAAAACGAAGGTCTGCTAAAATTTCAAATTGCCTCATGCATTACATAGAAAATGAAATACCACCAGAAGTGAAGACGTTGCATATTTTTAGAACAAACATTTAAGCATAGTTTTGACTTGCCTCAAATATATCCATGCAGACCGTTTTACGAAAAGTGAACACACATTCCTGGTGCCAGCACACTCATACTTACCCTGTGACTGTGATTTTGGTAATACAGAGAAACATCTTCATAGAAGAGAAGTATTTACCGCCGTATAGTATGGGAAACACATTAAAGTATTCAGGAGAAAGAACACTTTCGATGTAGTGTCAATGAGGAGAGAAGATTTTAAATACGTTCAAATTCTCCAGGATCTCATAACAAACCGGCACGTTCTGGGGCGCCAAGTTTTCGGAAGTTAGAATGTTAGTTTTTTTCCAATAATTATAAAATGGGATTTGGAATCAAACATGCCTACAATACAGAATAACCATACAATATAAATCTGCAAAAAGGACGTGGAAAAATATACGATCAGAATCAATTTTAATCTTTCATCAATCATCTTATCCGAAAAATACACAAAAGCGCTAGCTATTTCCTCAAAAGAGCTGGCAGATATTCGAGGGCTTCTTTCCTACATTCCAGCAACGCACCAAGGGTACTTCAACAACATATTTTTTGCCCAAGAATCTTTGAATCGATTATCCCAGGAAGAAGAGGACGAAGTGGATGAGGACCTGTTAAATTATTAACCCAGCTTCAACAACAGTATTTTCACAAGTTCTTGCTCCTGCATCCACATTTTGGCCTTGGTGAGATGAAATGATCTTTAATTATTTGTATCTTTAATCAATGTGTTCATATTTTATTTAGAATTTTACAATTTATTAGGCATGTTACTCCATTTCGTAATACGTAACGTCAATGAACAGCTACAATATTGTCTAAGAGTAAACTCCCTAGTCTCTTTTTTTTTACTTTACTGTGAAATTGCAATAAAAAAATATTAATATTAAAATAGAATAACTTAAGAGTATTTTGGGAACCAGGGTTACAAAATTCACCATTAATATATCAATTTGTAATTTATCACGTGAATAATACAGATTGTCTTTTCTGAAGTAGCCTAATAAGTTTAACTTGCAATAGGCCTATAATATTTACTGGAAAGTCGATAAATATGATTACTTTCATATCGGTCCAAATTGTAAACCACTAGAGAACACAATATTTAACTTCTTCGCATTGACGGATACGCTATGTCACACGATATAGAGAAAAAAGTTTGTGAAACTTTAAATGCGTTTTTCTCAAAAACTACTATTTTGCATATACGCCCTTGCTATTCTAAACGCCTCGCTTATCCCTCCATGTTATCTTTAAATAGTTGTGGTGGAGTTGCTTGCGTGCTTAAATGACCCCTCGAGTTAAACCTACGGTAGCATTACTGCTAAAAGGGTTACCCATGCCGAACAGGCCAAGCCAGATGAAAAAAGTACCTTGGTTGAAAGAATGAACTTGGATTCCACTGGAGTAAAATTTACCAGAGGCGAAATATTCCCCATTCGGTTCTTCGGTTCTACGGGCGGCAACTACTTCTGGGAATCAAACGGCTTATGTCCGTGCGGCCATGAACCCACGGGTTTGAAAGTGCCAGTCAGTTTATTGGTTAATTATAAATGTATAGTAAAATGCAAGAATTCTATTACATTTAATAAATAAATTAGTAACGAATTTCAAGATATACAGGATGCAGCAAAGGTCAGTTAACCGAAAATGCAAATATAGTATTTTCTGTAGCTCACAGCTATACAAGAACAAACTACCGGAATTGTTCAAAGTGACATCCATCCTTGTTTAAGCATTTATGACATCATATGAACACCGATTTTCAGATGTTATCACAAAATTTCCCATTATGACCAAAAGTTTTTTCAAATTCCTGTTTAATCAAATCCCGTAAATGTTGCATATTTACTGGTTTTCTACTAAAAACTTTTTCCTTCAAATTTCCCCACATTGAAAAATCACATGGCGTCAGGTCTGGTGATCTAGGTGGCCAATCGATTTTATAACGCGTTCCAATCCACTCTTCAAAATGGCCATCCAAAAATGCACGGTCGTCTCACCCATAGTGCGGTGGGGCACCATCTTGTCAAACAAGATTGCTTCGTACCGCATCAAACATAGAGCTGTTGTCTAACTCTACGATAACCTAATTTCTTAACATTCGAAGGTACCTATTAACAGTCACGGTCCTGTTGAAAATATAAGGACCTATCACTCCTTCGTTGCATATGCCCAAACTGTAACTCCAGGTGCATTCAATTCTTCCTCAATTACAACTCGTGGATTTTCAGAAGACCAATACATGCAATAATTATGTTTGATTCTTCCGTTTAAATATTATTTTTTGTGGTCCGATGAAGCATGTATTAAGTTAAATGGTAGAAATAACTTGAAGTCGTTTAAAGACATGACACTGGACAATATATATTCCCTAGTTAGCAAATTACATCAAGCAGTAGTGTTTGAGATTATATTCTGAAGATCCCAGTTTCAACCAATTTGATTTTTTTTTTCTTTGCAACCATTTGTATTGGTAAACTGACTTATGACACGTTCTGTATCTATAAAAACAGGAAATAAATGCTTGCGTAAAATGGAAATATGATAAGGATGTGCGTCAGAAATGTTAAATAAAATTTACTCGGATGACAACCGGATGATACATCCTTCAGATGCTTTATAGAAATATACATATAATTAATTTTTTTAAATTCATACCAATTATTTTTTATAATTTTGAATTATTTGTTTGTTAAGATGGATGCGTATCTATTTAGTAACTAGAGAGCCCGAGTTCGATACCTGGCGGAATATTGTAATTGTTAGTTATTTGATTTCTTAAAATGGCAAAAATCCAAGAAAAAATCAATAAACACTCACCATTTCTATGTGAACATACAGCATCAAAATCACACCTTACCTGAAACAGAATAAAAGCAACTAAAACATATTCTCATAAATTGTATTTTTGACCAGTTCCAAGGTCAAGTGTTCAGAACTTCTGATTAGAATTCATTAAGTCTCGGATTGGATTCCCGGTCAAACCCAAGAATTTGTTTATTAAAGGAAATTTTTCATGTGGTCATCCATCGACTATAATTTATGATCAAGTTTAAAGTTAAGGGTTCTACTCCTGATATTCGTCTTCCAGGAGTTTTAATATCTGAACAGGTTAGAATACCACCAATTCCAGAAGAAAATACCCGAAATAACGTAAGACCACCTTTTGATATTGGACAAAAATATATATATACATATTACGATTCAACACGCTGACATTGGAAAACATATAGGCCCGATATATATATATATATATATATATATATATATATATATATTACGATTCAAGGATGGAAGACAGAATTTTAATTATGGACTGAAATGTTTATGCCTGAATTGAGAGATGAGAGCATATTTTTTTAACTGAAACCTAAAAGTCTTCCATCCTTGTCACCAAACAACGTTGAATTCAATAAATTGATTTGCTGTTCATTTGATGAAAATCCACGATGTTTATTAAATAAAAATAAAACTATCAACGTTTTATATGATTTTCATATATATTTATTGTATTTAACATTCATAACAGCTGTTTCAATACACTGTACCTTCCTCAGACGAATGTCACATATATAAATAAATTTTCCTATTTATGCAGTGAGTTTCACTCGACTTGCGTGGACAGCGCGAGCCAATGACTCAATGCTTGTAGTAAATTTCCCGCTATCGGCCGCAGGTCGAGTGAAACTCACCGTATGTATACTCAGCTACGTAAACAGGTTGTAACTAAGCAACACAATATAAACAAAAGTCAAACAAAAAACACATAATCTTATACATAAAAATGAATGTTTGTTTGTTTGTTCGTACTTTTTGCGCGAGCGCGACCATACCTTTGATCCGATTGTGATGGGTCTTTTGCAAAATGTTCAGGAGATACCAGGGATGAACATAGGCTATAAGATAGTTGTGATAATTAACTCCTACACCCTTAAAAATTGCCCTTTGTAGTGGAAAAGGTGAAAAAGTAGATCTTTGGACGCTTAAATGGCTTACGTTGCCTAAACCATTACAATACAAAAAAATAATGTACACACAATTAAATATCTCAAAAGCTCTACAAAAAAGCCCGCGACAGCATACGTTTATCTCTTATGGATAACTCACAATAACAAATTTTTCTTTCATTGATGCCAAGAAGATCCAGCCAGACAAGTATGTAGATTCCTGTGCAAGCATAGCAGCACATGACTGGTATTCTTTTACGGATAGCTCACAATAACGAACTTTGTCTTTTAGGGCTCATTTATGCCAAGAAGATTGAGATAAGTAGATTCTCGGGAACACCGGATAATCAGCACGGGGAATCTTAAAATAATTACGATATACATTTATAATTATTTTCATTTTACTTGTGATCTAAACAAAAGAAGTGCATTAATTTTTGTCTTTCAGCTCATTTATGCCAAGAAGACCGGGACGGTTAAACAGCAGGGGTATACAAAAATAATTACGACATACATTTTTCCTTTTAATTTTTTAATTAAACATAAAACAGAATAATTTTCGCATTTCTGCTCATTTATGTCAGAAGATCGGGATAAGTAGGTTCCCGGTCAACGCCGGGTAATCAGCACGGTATATCTAAAAATATAAATGTATAATTAATTTTCCCCTCACTTATTCAACTAAACATAAATGCATATTAATTTGCATTTATTTAGGCGTAGCAGCGCACTCAGGGTATTAGCCAGTTTATTTATAAATTTAAAAAAGGTGGATCATTAAAATCTAATTGGGAATTAATAACTTATTAATTTCCTTTAATTTATTTATTTATAAAGTTTATAAAATATCTAGTTTTTTCCCTTTATTATAAACATGTAAAACTTCAACATTTGAATTAAAACAATGATCAAATTGAAGTAAGTGTTTAGCATATTTTGAAGGATCTAGATTTCTATTACATGTCCTCATATGTTCTTTTATACGAGATATAAACAGTCTTCCTGTTTGGGCTAAATAAACATTGTCGCACGTGAATTTTTTTACATATTATTAAATTAATTACACTGTGTAAATAATACATCTAGTTTTACCATGAATACCACAATAAATTCACTTGCATCGCTATCACTCTGTACAGAGTGATTCTATAAAAGCGTGAAAAACTGAACAGAACAAGAGGGATGCTCCACTAAACAATTTGAGATAGGTACCAAGGGAAACTCATTTAAAATTTTACAAAATAGTAGCCGTTCCAACGTTAACATATGGCCTGAGACAATAGAAATGAGATTTCTCAGATCAGTTGCAGGTGTATCTCTAAGAGATCAAAAGAGAAGTCAAGATATCAGAGATGAATTATAAAATATATAATATAAGCGAGAGAATACACAAATAAACGTAATTGGTTTGAACATATACAAAGAATGCCAAATAATCGTTTATCAAAACAGCTGCTTCATTATAGGCCTCTAGGCCGAAGAAATGTAGGAAGACCAAAACGTCGTTGGAAAGGCGACCTGCACCAGCAGCATATAGTGCACCGGGGAGCGGAACGGGCCAACAGGCCCATACCTTGAAGATGATGATAATGTACCTAGGGTCTGAGAAGCCAGCTAAAGAATATATGGGAGTAAACTTGTCTTTCACATTACTATCTACTCTTTATTATTTACATTATTTATCAGTTAATTGCAGGTTCCATAATTGCCACAATTATCGTGTAATGTTGTATCTTATAACAGTTGCTCAAACTGTCGATCACCAACCTCAATACAAATATGACATCTGCATAGAAGATTCTGCCGCACCCTGGCAAATATCACTGACATTTTTCGACCACATCAGAGCTGCTGGCATCTAATTCTATGTTCGTTTCCACTGGAGTCTCAAACACAAGTTATTGTCAGTCCAACGGATCTGTCCCCCCGTAAGATATGCGAGCTAAAGCCTACTTCGTTTTCTGCCTCGGTAAATCATTTCCTTCCTTGCATTCCTATCTCTCTCTCCCTCTTTTCTATCTCTCTCTATCGCCGCTCCCACTACCCACAATGTTGATCCTTCTTGCGGATATTATTTGCACTTGCACTCCAGTGTTGTCAACTCTAGTCTAATCTTATATTATTCAATATTCAAGAGCCATAAAACTCGCGGAAGTTTGGCAACATCCCTACTCGGTAATTTACCGTGGCTACAGTTTGACGTAGTGGGAGGGGAGTACGCTGAAATGGAGTGAGTATAGACGTGTACTTTTCTAAGAACGGTGTCAGCGCTGTAGGGGCACAGATCCGTTCGAGTATAGTTTAGATATCTCCATAGGAAATAATCAAGGGGAGTGAGGTCATATCCTGCATCATAACTTTCTACTCATCAGGCTCTTCTTGCAGGAACCAAAGGTTTTAGTAAATGTAAATATAGAGGACAGTACAGCTAAGAGATGACGAGATGGCGGGCGTAAGGAATGTGTGATGTAATACTAGAGTCATAACATTTCTATGGCATGTTTCTTAGTACTACTACGTGTCCTGAAAATATTAGTCACGTTTCTGGACGAATAAAACATAATCTTTATAGTCATTGTAATGCAAATGAACCGATTTTGTAGCCGCAACATATTATGGATACATAACGCGATTATGCAAGAAAAAATCACAAGGTTTGTGAATGATTAATACAGTTGAATGCATTGAATAGCGTACACCGGGGATTCACTGCGATAACAGCTTCCCTCTCTCCATGCCCCGCTTGACTCTTTGTGAGCTCCTAGCTCTACATGTAAACCCAAGTTTGATGTAAATCAGCTTGCAAACAATGATTCTTGACGATGTGATAAACAATTTTACATTCATATCTTCATAGACCTGGCTTATCGGATCCAAGGTTCCCTATTTCAAATTGTTCAATGGAACATCCCCTATGTCTTGTTTAATTTTTGCGCGCTCTTACGGGATCACTCTGCATTTACATAGAAGATAATTTTCAACAAAACGAAGAAAAATGTTATTAATAATTCGTGTTCTACAATTAATGTCTGCTAAATTAATATGTTTACAGCTCAAACAACATTAGGTGACAATGCATATGCTGGTGACACTGTTATTACCAATATTGTGTATCGCAATATTATCGATAACATAACAGTATTTCAGTGCTTATGGGAGGAAGTGTTTTCATCACGTACTTAGCACCCAGTTTGCCAAACTAACCCACCGCAACTGCTATTCCACATCTATTTAAATGTGGCCTACATGCTAAGCTGAAAATCCATTACAATAATATTAGTAATAATAAAACTTTCTATAATATCTATTCAGTACAGGGTTCCCACAAATGCTCTTTCGGGTTTCGAACATGAGTAACTTGCGTTTAAACAAACTTACAAACATGAAACTAGTACTAATGGAAAGATAACCTCAAAAACGTTTTGGTTATTGCATCACAGTTGGCAAGCAATGACGTACAGCATTGTGTATTGTTGAAGGCGAGAAAATGACTGGTATAGAGGATAGGCGAGCGTACTGTTTTCTCGATTTTCATGTTCACCAATCTGTAATTATTGTTCGACGATATTTTCGAACAAGATTATAGGCGAGCGTACTGTGTTCTCGATTTTCACGTTCATCAATCTGTAATTGTCGTTCAACGACGTTTTCGTACAAGATTATAGGCGAGCGTACTGTGTTCTCGATTTTTAAGTTCATCAATCTGTAATTATTGTTCAACGACATTTTCGAACAAGATTATAGGCGAACGTACTGTGTTCTCGATTTTCACGTTCATCAATCTGTAATTATTGTTCAACGACATTTTCGAACAAGATTATAGGCGAACGTACTGTGTTCTCAATTTTCATGTTCATCAATCTGTAATTGTTGTTCAACGACATTTTCGAACAAGATTATAGGCGAGCATACTGCGTTTTCGATTTTAACGTTCATCAATCTGTAATTATTGTTCAACGACATTTTCGAACAAGATTATAGGCGAGCGTACTGTGTTCTTGATTTTCATGTTCATCAATCTGTAATTGTTTTAACGACATTTTCGAACAAGATTATAGGCGATCGGTACTGTGGTCTCGATTTTCATGTTCATCAATCTGTAATTGTTGTTCAACGATATTTTCGAACAAGATTATAGGCGAACGTACTGTGTTTTCAATTTTCATGTTCATCAATCTGTAATTGTTGTTCAACGACATTTTCGAACAAGATTATAGGCGAGCATACTGTGTTGTCGCTTTTCACGTTCATCAATCTGTAATTATTTTTCAACGACATTTTTGAACAAGATTATAGGCGAGCGTACTGTGTTCTCGATTTTAACGTTCATCAATCTGTAATTATTGTTCAACGACATTTTCGAACAAGATTATAGGCGAGCGTACTGTGTTCTTGATTTTCATGTTCATCAATCTGTAATAGTTTTTAACGACATTTTCGAACAAGATTATAGGCGATCGGTACTGTGTTCTCGATTTTCATGTTCATCAATCTGTAATTGTTGTTCAACGACATTTTCGAACAAGATTATAGGCGAACGTACTGTGTTTTCAATTTTCATGTTCATCAATCTGTAATTGTTGTTCAACGACATTTTCGAACAAGATTATAGGCGAGCATACTGTGTTGTCGCTTTTCACGTTCATCAATCTGTAATTATTATTCAACGACATTTTTTAACAAGATTATAGGCGAGCGTACTGTGTTCTCGATTTTCATGTTCATCAATCTGTAATTGTTGTTCAACGACATTTTCGATCAAGATTATAGGCGAGCGTACTGTGTTCTCGATTTTCACGTTCATCAATCTGTAATTGTTGTTCAACGACATTTTCGAACAAGATTATAGGCGATCGGTACTGTGTTCTCGATTTTCACGTTCATCAATCTGTAATTATTGTTCAACGACATTTTCGAACAAGATTTGTAAGTGGTACTCTGATTTTACGACAAGAGGGCGCATCACAGCAGCCATCGATAAAGTTGACCATGATACGCTACAACGTTCCTGGGCGGAAATGGACTACAGGCTTGATGTGTGTCGTGTTACCAACGGAGCTCACATTGAACATCTGTAAGGTACTGTAACCGAAACGTATTTAGTTTCTCTTTCCATTAGTACTAGTTTCATGTTTGTAAGTTTATTTAAACGCAAGTTACACGTGTTCGAAACCCGATAGAGGATTTGTGGGAACCCTGTATTATTTTCAGATTCCACTGGTTCACAAGATAACAGTCTGCTAACAATACTTATTGAACATCAAAAATGGCACGACAGCCCTTTGTGGTCCTTGGCCATTTCAAGGTGCGTATACACTTGCGCGCGGCGAACGCGCGGCGCGCGCTCTGTTCTTCTTGTGGACGTCGGAATTATTCAACGAACCCCCTGCGATCCATAGGAAACCCACACACCTTCAGAAGACATTTTGCAGAGCAGGTGTAACCAACCATGTCTCTATCGCGTTTGTTGCAAAACACAGAATCTCTGATATGACTGATGACGTTTACAATTTTATTTAATAATAAGGCTATATTTAAAGATTTGGAGGTAAACGTGTATACTTCATGGACCAGTGACATCAAAACTCTTTTTTTAATGGCGCTTAGTCGGTTGATGCATAACGCCGTCCAATTGTAGTTATGTATTATAATAATAAAACATTGAAAATTATATATTACAACTTACCTTTTCCTGTACCTTGGATGCCTTTTTTAGTTTTCATACACCGATAGGAAAAAAGTAAAGTAATCACCTCTTCCTGCATATATCTGGAGATATATCCATCTGATCTCCTATTGCCCTCCAGGCATATCCTTTCAATGTTCTTTTTAAATTATCCTTATGTTGAGGATCCCACAATAATGGCTTGTTTCTATAAATATCTATAAGTTTTAACATGTCTCGTTCTGACTAATCCATATTCAAAAAACAAAACCTACAGGTGCGCGCGGGAAACAACCTCTCACGCTACCGTCCAAATATGAACAGTGAGCACTCAAAGTGTTCGTGGAAAAAACTGAAAATGAGTGGATCAAGTGTGTAGGCCTACGTACCTTTAAGAAGTTCTCGTCAAACTTTTTTGTCTTTCTCCCGCTCCTTTCAGTTTCTTATTTCTAGAGTCCTGATATACTCAATTATGCCCTCCTCCCATCTTGATTTAGACCTTTCCAGTTCCCTAGTTATAAAAGGTTGTGCATCATACACTTTTTTGGTATTTTTTTATCATTCGTGCATATAAAATGACCGGCCCGTACAAATCTATTAATTTAATTATATTTCTTCACATCTGATTTATTATATAAATTACTACCTAATACAAGGCATGCGCTGTTACGTCTAAATAAGTTAATTATAACATATAACATGACCGGCCCGTACAAATCTATTAATTTAATTATATTTCTCCACATCTGATTTTATATAAATTACTAGCTAATACAAGGCATGCGCTGTTACGTCTAAATAAGTTAATTAAGAGTTAAGTAAATTATAATTAGGCCTATATTATTTTTAGTCTGATCATCTTACCTCAATATTAATGTTGATTTGTTCTTGGACATGTTTCAAAACAATTCTGTTTTATCGTCAGCTTGTCAAGACAGAATTGTTTTGAAACATGTCCAAAAACAAATCAACATTAATATTGAGGTAACATGATCAGACTAAAAATAATTTAATTAAAATAACCTTAAAATAAGGATCGATAAAAAGAAAAACGAACATATAAGAACAGAACTTAATATATTTAATCTCTGTGAAAGAATAACATTACCAAAATGCTTATCTTCAGCACGTATTACGAATGAATGAACAGCGCATACCAAGAAGAATGTATAATTATAAACCAAAAGGGAGAAGAACGTTGGGAAGACCATTGAAGAGATGGAAGGCCCAATTCGACCTATAATGAGATCAGAACAGGCCATTGGACCTAATCCTTGTTGTTGATGATGATGACCTCAAAATATCACTTCCTAAAATTAATATTAAGTAAATTATATCCTACACACTGCGACGAACCAAACATAGCGGTTGTTAGAGTCAATTTTTAATTTCAAGTAAACGCCTAAGTCTAATGGTCGGATTTCACTGATGTTATTGATAATACCTACCTCAATTTATTTCAATACGATGTAGCGAGTATTTTTCTGAAACACCAAAAATTGCGACTGCTATAACGAATTTTAAATTTTCGTTGCAGATGAATTTCTAAGTCTTACGGTTTTAGAATATAATAATTGACAGCGTAGAACCCTCTCCTTAAAAAAAATATATAGGCTAATTCTCATGATGATCGGCTGAATAGTGGCGAAGTCTATTAACCTCAGATATATATCAACATCAGATATATATCAATTATAGAGAAACTTCAGGTAATTTGGACATCTGTTTTGAATTTGTTGTTTTTCTTCTTTAATAAGGAGTTTGAATTTTGTTTAATTACAGTGGTAATCACTAGTGTTGTAACTATGAAATAGCATTGTTATTTTATTCAAATATGCAAACATCTTCATCATTTATAAACTTTTTACATTACAAGTAAGGTTCACTTTAACTTCCATATTCGGGTAAAGTGAACCCCAGAGTCCATCGTAGCTTTTAGTCTATTTTTAAGTTTATTTACTCTATTAATTTACACAGACAGGCATAGATTAATCTGAAAGTATTTATGTAAAGTAAAGTGATCCCACAACAGACCCGGAGGCCCTTGGGGTAGTGGGAGGTTAGGGCTCCCACGTTTTCTAGACAATCGGCACTTTATGTCAGCCGGGTTGTCAGCCCTGCGTGACGGCCGCCTTTACCCCCAGAACAAGCGTCTGGTACTCATTTACGTTAGAGGCTGAGTCGACCCCAGGGCCATAGTGCCGCCAGAGGGTTTGGGTCAGTTTAAAAATCCTGACCCCAACGGGACTTGAACCCTCGACCCTCTGGCTTGTAGCTCAGTGCCTTAACCACTACGCTACGGCGTGCCCCGCAAAATATTTATGACTGATCATAATTAAAAGCGTTGATATTTATTTAATGTTTTGAACAATTGTTGATTAAAACATTCACAAGTCATTCAACTGCAGAAAGCAACAGTCTTTGGGTTTAGTAAAATTACAAGGATATTAAATAAAATTAGTTTAGATAACATCCTCATTGATAAAATATTACGTATTCTTGTACAGGTATCCAGAGGGTCCACATTAACAGAATTTCTTTGTTATGTTTAATTATTTTATACAGCCACTATGCCACATAATATCAAACCAAACCTACCAGTAAATTAAAACAGCATCTACATAATGTAATATATTTAGGAGTTTTTTTCAACATTTGTAATATTCAATAGCAGAAATTAAGAATTTATTCTTAGCTTCAAACATTTTTTAAGTGGTCGTTTTCATAAATATCGCAAATAAACCCTTCTTCGCACAAAGAATAAAATAGACTGATATTTAACCTGTCGACGTCGATGAGGGGAAGAAATTAAAATAGTTTCTGTTCGAGGATAGTACCAAGTAAAGAAGATATTAACAGGACCCACTCAAACAGAAGGGTTCACAATACCAGAACTTCTCTATATATATTAGACCCAATTCCCGCTGCCTCTCATTATAGAGAATTTATATAAACGAAAAATAAATGTTTGTACTAGGAGCCTCAATAGCGTAAGTGGTAGCACATTGACGTATCAATTCAGAGGTATTTGGTTCAAATCCCGGTTTAGGCGTTTATTTTACCTTTTCACATATATATATATATATATATATATATATATATATATATTGAAAATTGATTATTCTCCACCAAATACCGTTTCCTTGCAGCTTCATAGAAGATCTAAGTACTCTCCTTTCGAACAACCACAAAAATCGCTCAGCATATTTCAGGTTTTAGAGGCATATGTTGTTATTGGTCTCACAAGTACTTTATACACTGGTGCTTCTAGATATTAAATAATACCTAAAAAAACTAACTAAGACCAGCAAAAATGCATTTTGAGCCACAATGCGTTTCCGAACCTCAACAAAATAATAATATTATTATTCAAAACCAGGGATTTCTGCAGATTTGAAACTTACCGGGCGCGGTGGACTAGTGGTTATGCTCCTTGCATCTGGTCCCGAGGGTCGCGGGTTCAAACCCGGCTGGGGTCAATGGATTTTTTAGAATAAAAAAATCCATGGAGCAAGTCCTCCGGGAGGGACTTTAAGCCGTGGGTCCCGAGTCTGAAGATTTTCAGGCTTGTAAAAGATCCTTAAGCCTGAATAAAAGGGCCTCTAAGCAAATTTATCAAATTTTCTCGTCCTAGTACTACCTTGGTTTTCTAGATGTCAGTATGAGGCGGAATGCTGACCACGGACCACTCAAATGACATCTGTACGAAAACAAGTGTAACTAAATTAGTATGGTTCAAATTCTTCCATGTAGGAGGGGAGCGCCTAAATCTCTGTTAAGGGAAACGTGGGCTTACAAGAAGACAAGAAGTCATGCTTATACAGTTACTTCTTAAATATGTTTTCTCCGCAATTAAATTTAATATGTATCGAGGTAGCGCGCTGCCTTAACACGCAGCGAGACCGGGTTCGATTCCTGGTCGGGACATGCTCCTAGGTGAGATTATTTTTTCTGTTTTTTTCCTCACTTTTAAGACAAATGACAAATTTTCGGTCCCCAAAAAATGATCCGGCTATTATCATCATCCTTATCATCATCATTATCATCCTTCAGCGATGTGGAAAGCAACGAGAACCTACTATACCTATAATTCCCTAGTAAAGCTTCAAAGCATAGCACGAAATTGCTATGAATGCAGTGAAAGACCTGCCCTCGGGCAGAATTACTATGGATGGATATATTTTTAGCGGTTTTTTTATTTTGTATTGTAGAATCCTTCTTTACATTTATATTATTAAATCAACACATATTGCATTATACATAATAATTGTATTGCAAGGATACTATGTTACCATTTATGTTTATTGTAACTCAGGTATAATAATAAAAGAGATCAGAAATGGAAAAGGGTATAAGTGCCCGGAAAAAAAATTCAGGAGAAGAAAAAATAATTAATATCACAATTCGTCGGGCACTTAGCCCACTAGGTCATCTCTTTGGCTACATACTGTTTTTTTTTTCACTTCGCTTATTTACAAATAATGATTACAAATGTTAATGTTACTCTTATTTCAGAACATTTACATTTTCAATTGTAATTGTTTTACATTGTTTTGGAATGAATTTAACTATTTTAGAATTAATCAAATTATTTATTTTTGAATGAACATTAACAATTTTGGAATAAACATCACAAATATTTTAAAATAAAATTACTACATATGTTTGAATAAATATGTGTTAAATTGTCATTTGAAAAATCTTGGTAAAACTGCTGATGTTCCTTTTTTGTGCATGAACTGGCATAAATCGAGTTTTTTTTTATTTCCTTCATTGATGGTTCTCTTTCGTGGAACAGTGGAAATCCAATTTTTTCGTGGAAGCGAAAGTAGTTCTCTTAGCCATTTTGAAAACAATTTGTTTCCGGAAAGGCACGTACAGTTTTCTCTTGGCTGATTATCACGCAGATACTGCCACAGCGATATCTACAGGCATACTTTTTAACCATTTACAATGCGACTGACACTTTCAAATTTTCCAGTCTATTCAGCGCGTCACTAATAATATTTCTACGCCTGAGTACTCTAAACTAGAGGGTCCATAGCGTCATTGTTGTATTGGAAAAACAAGAGGTGAATTGGCACTACTACTGACTTAAAATGTGAATTAGTACTACTACTGATTTAAAAATTGACTCTTCTGTTTTTACTGGAGAGGCATTTCAAATGTGAATTTGTACTTAGAAATTATTCTAAGTTAAATTAATCTTATAACTGACTGCAAATGATCGGGTGTAGCACACTACAGGAAATTATCTCAAAACTGATAGAAACAACAGAGTCAGAGTTTTCTTCAGGTCTATACTGGGGTTGGAATGTAGAGTGAGAGGTAGCACTTAGGTTATAAGACGACAGATATGTAACAGTCCGTCAGTAGCAGTGCCCCAATTCTCATAAGTAATGCCACGAGTGATTTCCAATTTATCTAGAGAATTTGGAAATCAAGAGTGGCATTTGTTAGGGCTATTTAACGAATAAAATTAAGCTGTTTACTCACAAATCATTATTTAACTATAGCTATTTTAAAATATTTATATATTTAATGTAAACGGCGATGTTTGAAAACAAATGAGAAGCGATAGGTACGCTTCATCTGCTTCTTTTGTTTATCACTGCAACCAGATCATACTATTTATTGCCAAAGGAACGCAATATTGTAAGAATGCTCTCTAGTGGAGAAAAAAACTTAAACACATCAAACTGTATATTAATTAATTTCTGATGTCCTATGATGTAAATATGACAATTATACTTTTCTGGATTGTTACCTGGGAAAAATACATTTAAGAAAGTGCAAACAGTGGTTTCTTTTTTTGGTGGTATAATCAATTGCTACAAACATTTTTATATTAACTCCCGCATGCGGCATGTGTTGACATTCATGCACTATATATACAATCTGGTAGCCGTATTTCTCACGGGCTCAGTCACTGCAAAATAATGGTCAGACCTGTTCAGAATATTAAAAAGGAGGAGCCTTCGTTAATACGGTAATTATAACACTGATAAATATTTCGTGAAACACGACTCTGATTGGTTGTAAAACAGAAATCATTGAAACGTGATTGGCCATAGAGTTCCATTTGGGGCATGAGTTAAATAGTCATAATAAACGGGTTTTGGATCTTTTGCACATTCACTCTTTTCCATTTCTGGTTTTCTTATAGTAAATGTATCCAACCTGGTTGAGCTGTAGACATTGGGGACATAACACAGCGAAATAATATAAAAATGAATAAATAATATTAATAATAGTTTATTATTATTATTGTTATTATTATTGTTACTGTTGTAACTCGTCCATGGCCGGTCCCAAGCCCGGACCAGAAAGGAGGAGGGGGAGGAGTAAGAACCACATTAAAAAACCAGGGTTCAGTTAGCTCCGACTGATAGTACCTTGTAAGGGTACCTAGCCAGGGTTACGGTGAAGACCTCAACAACAGAGTCGGCGCAGAAGGAAACCTTCAAGAATGCGGATCTGGCGGAAGAGGCAACCCTATCTCTAAGGGAAATAGAAAAACGCTGCCTCGCGGTGAAGAGGGATCTTCAAAGGCTATGGAAGAAAACCCAAACAGAAGATTTCCTGGTCCTCCAGATTGGGGGTTGATGCGACGGGCTACCTCCCTGTTCATTAAAAAAAATGAAATGTTAAAACACTCAATGATTTATAGCCGAAATTGAAGACAAATCATTGGTGCCGGAAAAATGTATAACATTGTTAAAACCGGAAATATATTATTATTATTATTATTATTATTATTATTATTATTATTATTATTATCATCATCGTCCTGCCAGGTATTGGTCCTAGAAGAACTGTTACGGCCTGAGAAAGCGGGTTTCGTGCATAAACTCCTATAACAGAAATATATCCCCTCGAAAGTTTTAGCCGAATTTGAATGAGACGCTCATTCCAAAATTTATAATCAGATATGTTGGATCTGAAACGTTTATGTATTATTAACATAATCCCAGCTTGTGCTCTTACTTCTGAGGTTACGCCTGAATAAAACTGAATATAATTTTGGGTTTCTTTTGTCCCTTTCAGTTTTTTCTTTGTTTCAGAAATAGCACCGATATGTATTCCTTTTTTGCCAGAATATCATCTAGTTGTACTTCTTTATGAGCAATTCCCTGAACGTTCCATGTAGCAAATTTAAAAATATTTTTTTTTTTTCACTCATTAGCCTTATTCGCAGAGAGCACGAAACTTTTGCACACGTCCTTTGGAGAATCACTGAGAAACATTCGGCACCACACTATTCGAAATATGATGGCAGAAGCCTTGCGAGATTATGGATGCACAGTTTATGAGGAAGTTCATGATGTGGCCAGTAATGGAAGTAACAGGCGAATAGATATTATTGCATTTAGACCATCTTCTAAAATTGGTATGATATTAGACACCACAATTATCGAGTGGAAAAACGAAGCCATTTATTTAGGTGTTAAGAGGGTTTTAATAGGGTTATAGGTTAATACTGGATGTTGGGCGCTAGGAGTACCGAAAGGATATCTCCATGTATGAGATCTTAGGTTGCTCAGGTTGGTAATCGGTAGAGTTGAGGTTCTTTCTCAGGGATAAGCAAGGAGCTGGCCGGCGCAAGACTACGCGAGATGAAGTTTAATAAAAATATTTTATTAATCGATGGACACTATACAAATGTAAGATTGTTGACACATTTGATGTCGGACAAGGTTTTGACCGCAGTAACTCATTTAGAGTCCAGATGGAACCTCTACTGATCTAACAAGGATTAATAAATTTCAAGTTGAAGTTATGTTTGTATTATGTTACTTTAAAGCCATGCCGGTCGTCCCGACTCCCGCCTCGGTGAGTTCCGCCGGACTCAGGACTCCGAACTCTGAACTTAGAATGCAGAACTAAAACTAAACTTAATATAATTATTGTTGGTATAAGGTAAACTTCGTTACCCTCTCTCTGGCATCGTGTCGTCATGAGGTCATTACCTTGTCGCGATACAACACTTTATTATATTGGTTGACAACGATTCCTTAGTACCAAAGAAGGAATCGCCGTCTTTCCATTGGATAAGGATCCACCATGTTCCTTGTATGGACACTCCTTTGGGTCAGTGGCCTTTTCCCGCCTGTTTGGTAGGCTTCGCGTCCTCGCGGTTTGTCGAGTTCGCTAAAATGGGTTGTTTACTCGACGCTGTAGTTCCCCAGCCATAAATCATGCTTTGTTAATGATCTGTCAGCGAATCTCAGTTTAAGATCTTGGATTACTGGTCCACATATAAATGTCCAGTAATCCGCTAGTAAAAATAAGTTTTCCAAAATTTTAACTATTTTATAGCCGCGTCAAGAGCCTGTCGCTTAACAAAAGCGGTACCATGTACTTGTTAAATGGTTTCCTTAATTACTAACTGATCGTTTATTCCTAATTCTATCAACTTCGTTTGATTCAATTTATTTTAATTCAATTATATGAAAATCAAAATCCTCGTGTTCTCACGGTTCGATTACATATAAGTTTCATATACCTGCGGTTATTATTTCATCCTTTAGACATTTAACATGATAATAATATAGGTCCTAATTAATTTATTATTTTAATTTATTAATCTAGGAGTCAGAGTGAAAGATTCTGCTTCAGTGTAACACTTGACAAAAAACTACTGTTTAAACAACATATCCAAAATACCTTAGGCAAAGCGTATGGGACATTGAAGCTGCTATACCCTATTTTAAATAACCATAACAAAATTCGAATAAACACAGGGCTAACAATCTACAAGGCACTATTAAGGCCAGTACTCACGTACGCAAGCCCCATATGGGGACACGCCGCTAGAACTCACATAAAGAAACTGCAAGTTTTTCAAAACAAATGATTATATATGATTACAAAACTACCGCGTGTAACACCGGTTGACATATTACACGATCAAACGGGTGTAGAAACAATCGAAGAGTATATTAAACGCATGGCTCTTAAAATTTATAATACATGTGAAGGCCATGATAATCCACTCGTGGCATCGCTGGGAACCTATGAAACAGCCAACAACAAACACAAGCGTCCAAAATGGATCCTGGACAACACTTGACCGGTGAAAGCTGATAGGGCACACAAACACACACACGCACACACACACACACACACAGAAACACGTTACAACATTAGCATATAATGTACATTAATAAAATATATTAACACAACAAATTAAAAACGAATAACTAATCTTACTGCTACAGGTTCATCCCACCAGTTCCAGAGAAACTGGCATCACCTGACAACTACAGATAGAACAGCAACAACTGAAGAATACAAAACAAATTAAAAAATGCACGTTACCATAATTGTATGATTAATTGTAATAATCTGAAATGTACGGACATTATATTTAAATAAAGAGAAGCCTGGATGCCCTCCCAATATAGAGTCATCCGAAAGCCAAACTTGGCAAGATCCCGCGTGATCGACTATTCCGAGTGAGGTTTTAAGCGGTTTCCCTCAATCCAAAGAGCAAATGCTGGAATAGAACCCCAAAAGGTCCGCTTCCGACTTCACTCTGCTAATTAACTTCAAAATTAAATTCAAAATTTATACCGGGGCTAATGTATTTTACAGAAACCCGAGGTTCTACCTATTAAGGAGGACCAAAATGGATCGCTCACCGCCAACACTTAACTGATGGCCGCAGAGCTTTCCATCTATCCTTCTATCTATCAGACACCACAATTCGTTTTGAGACTCATAGTGGTCAACCTGAGGAAGTTGACTCTGAAAAGAAAGCCATATATGAGCCAACAATTGACTATTACAAAGATAAATACCAACTAGATAGTTTAACTGTCACAGGATTGATGATCGGGGCAAGAGGTACTATACCAGGATTCTTAGCCAAATTTTGGAATTCCTGAGATTTGGACAAGGTGTATCTTGATAAAATTGCCATCACTGTCATTAGAGTATCAATTTCAATTTAAAGAAACCTTCTTTACAAAGTTTCTACTTTCTAGTATGTATACTTCAATCAGGCCTGCATTTTCAATTTTTTAAAATGAATTTACAAAATGTGTTTCATCAATTCCAAAAATTAATTGCCTATATCACTTTGTCCTTGGGGCAATCCTCTTAATGAGGAAAGTTGTATATAATAATGATAATAATGATAATAATAATAATAATAATAATATTATTATTATTATTCCAGTCTACACCTGTGATTTCAGCTAGCGTCCACCTACCTCGTACGCATACGGATTGGGTTCGATCTCCGGTAGGGACAAGCTTTTCCTCGCCTGTAAGAGAAATGTCAGGAAACTTGAAGGTCCAAACGGTCCCGAACATCAACGGGATATCAATATCATATTCGTCTTTTTAGTATGACTGTGTGAGTAAATAGTATGTTTCGTCTTAAATGCTGTGTTGTCTCGGAGAAGGCACTGGATTCAGGTTATCACTCGTTCGGAGACGCTCTCCATGCCCTTATTTACTAAAAAAATGTATGTACATGAACCAAAGTTTACATTCCTCTCCCGGAAGTTCGTGTCACTTTGAGACCCGGTTAAAAAGTACCCATAAATAAACAACTATCATTATGACAATAGCCGAATGTCGTGAAGGAAATTCATGTCTAAGCATACATAAAGCTCTACATCGGAGTATACATACTATACCAAGAGATGTGGATTATGCAGGAATTCTTAGAAAAGCGTGGGTTGTTTGCAACGAGTTGAGTAGTGTCTGAAGCCCACTTCATTTCTGCTAGCAAAATAATGAGCGCGGTACAGCTCTCCAACATGTAACTTGAGAAATATTTTCCTTCAAAACAGGTTTCACATTTTTAATTTAAAAAGATACTAATCACGATTTTAAAGGGATGATTTTTTAAAAATGAACATTACATCATTTTTAAAGTATCATTTTTAATGGCGGACTACATGAGAAAGTATCGTGCCTGCCTCCGGGAACGATATCCGGAGGAAAATAATTCTAATTGGATTGAGAGAATAAATCAGCACATACTGGAATCTTATGTAGTAATAAAATTATATTATATATATATATATATATATATATATATATGAATATGAAAGTTTTCTTGGGTTTTCCGCGTCTTGGATTCCAGTTCGGCCTCTGGCCACTGATTCCAACGTTTCGGCACGATCCCACATGCCATTATCAAGGAATGGTAAGTTCGAGTCACAGGTTTAGGTCTTATATAATAAAATACATAGAGTTTTCGCTGTGGCCCGTTTCCGAAGACGTACACCCATCCAAGGTTCAGTTCTTATGTTGTTAAATACCTTCAGTTTTCAGTGTGGTCCGTTTCGGAAGCCGTACACCCATCCAAGAGTCTACCACACCCCATGTTGCCCAATCGTTTCTTTCATATCTTCTTCGCTGTTCTGAGGATGACATGGTGGGCAGCGAGAGCAGTTTTCTATGTAGATTGTAATCTTTTGGGCATCATCTCGGGTGTTCATGGAATGTGGCATTTTCTCAATCTCTATTGCTTCTCTGTATATTCTTGATTTTTCATGATCTATTTTAGCCATAGTTCTAGATCCTGTCAAGTGGATCTTGTGACCGCTCTGCTTCACATGTTGCACCATATATGTATATATATATATATATATATATATATATATATATATATATATCTCGACCGCGGTGGACTAGTGGTTATGCTCCTTGCCTCTGGTCCTAAGGGTCGCGGGTTCAAACCCGGCCGGGGTCGATGGATTTTTTAGGACGGAAAAATCCAAGGAGCAAGTCCTCCGGGAGGGACTTTAAGCCGTGGGTCCCAAGTCTGAAGAATTTCAGGCTCGTAAAAATCCTTAAGCCTGAATGAAAAGGCCTCTAAGCAAAATTTACCGAATTTTCCCGTCCTTGTACTACCTTGGTTTCCTAGATGCCAGTATTAGGCGGAACGCTGACCACGTACCACTCAAAATGGCATCTGTACGAAAACAAGTGTAACTAAATTAGTATGGTTCAAATTCTTCCCTGTAGGGGGAGACCGCCTAAATCTCTGTAAAGGGAAAACATAGGCTTACAATAAAATAAATAAATATATATATAAAGGAAACCGGATGGAAGAAGAAAGGTTGAAAGACAACTAAGAAGGTTTAGATAAGGTTGAGGAAGACTTAAGACAACTGAAGGTTAAAAGATGGAGCAGAAAGCCAGGGAAAGAGAAGAATGGCAGATGTTATGAAGGAAGCCAAGGTTCTTAGGGCACCGTAAAGCCAAAAGAAGAAGAATATATATATATATATATATTTATTTATATTTATATATATATATATGTACATATATATATTTATATATATATTTCTTCTTCCTCTTCTTCTTTTGGCTCTACGGTCCCCCTAAGACCTTGGCTTCCTTCATAACATCTGCTGCCCTTTCTTCCCTTTTCCTGGCTCTCTGCTCCATCTTTTAACCTTCAGTTGTCTTAAGTCTTCCTCAACCTTATCTAACCATCTTAGTTTGTCTTCCAACCGTTCTTCTTCCTTCCGGTTTCCTTTCTAAAATCTTTCTTGCACTTCATTCTTTCTTCATCCGCAACACATGTCCTACCCATTCCAGTCTCTTTCTTCTAATAAGTCCTACCAAATATAAATTCCCTATATAATTATTTCCATTCCTGGTTCGTTCTAATTCTTCATATATCTTGCTCCTGTACTTTTCCTATATCTTCCTAAATATTTTCTTTCCCATTTATTTAACACGTACTTATCGTTTTTATGATAATATCCATATTTCGTATCCAAACCTAACTATTGCTTTTAATATTGTTTATATGTTTTATTTTTTGTTATACTACTTATTGTTCTTGACCTAAAAACTTGTTTTAATGCATAGAAGCTTCTATTGCCCATTGTAATCCTTGGTCGGACCTCTTCACTTGATTAATTTTTTGTGGTACTTAGAGAACCCAGGTACTTAATACTATCAACTTTCTCAAATTTCTGACCGTCTAGGACTATATATGAGATTGGATTTACTTCTACTCTTGATATTCTCATAGATTTTGTTTTATCCTCGTTTAAGACTAATCCTGCCTTCCAAGGCCCATATATATATATATATATATATATATATATATATATATATAGAGAGAGGAGAGAGAGAGAGAGAGAGAGAGAGAGAGAGAGAGATCCGGGTTCGAATCCCGTCCAGGCATTTATTTTTCTTATCATACCATATATATATATGTAAATTATGAACGTTGAAATTAGAAAAAAAACATATTTTAAAGAAATATATTACGGACAATTGAAGAGAGATGATTAAGATGAGGATGGTTTCTAATAGATCCCTAAAAAGATCTTGGAGTGGAAAATAAATGGGAATAGAAGAAAGGGAACACCTAAAGAAGATTGCAAGGATGGTCTGAGAAGAAATATGAGTGAACTGGGACATACAGATGAGGATGTTCAAGACCACTACAACTGGAGAATGCTAATTTTTTTAGGGTGACGGAAAACCATTGTATTGTGAATAATTTCCGCAAAACATGTGATTATTATTATTTTTATTATTATTATTACTAATATTATCATCATCATAATTAATATTGTTCGATTGGGATAGTATGGACATCTCAAGGGTGCATGTGATAGAATCCGTAAGAAGATTTTGGAGTGAAAATTAAATGAAGAAAGAAGAAATGGAAGACTTAAAGAAAGTTTGATGGATGGTGCGAGAAGAAATATAAGTAAACTGGATCATAGAGATGAGGATGTTGAGGACCGCTACAATAGAATAAGGATAATTCTTGAGGGTGACGGAAGACCATTGTGTTATGGCTAAATTTCAAATAAAAACAATTTCCATTTTTTTGCGAGTTAAAACCCGCCTGGGATCAATATATTTTTAAGAATGGGAAAATCAATGGGACATTTTCTCCGGGAGGGACTATAAACTGATGGTCCTAGTCTGAAGTTTTTTGGGCTCATAAATAAACTTCATGCCTAAATTAGAGCCTCTGAGCAAAATTTAGTCCACGTTTTCCACCAACCTAGTATGTTGGATGCCTAAAAATATATATATATATTTGAAACGATGCTGTCACTCGCTGACATCTGTAGATAAATAAACAAATAAATTAGGGTTCGCTAAGATTTCCCGCTAAGGGTCATCAATTAGGATTACATATTTTTCATATTACGGATTACAGTTTTGTTTAAATCATGTTCCGCTACTGCATTTGGAGCTAGTCCGTTCATCTACGATATGAACTTCCTATATATTTGTGTTCAATTGGATTGCAAGTGGGGATTTCAAAAGATTATCTAACTCATGCCCCAAATGGGAGTCAATGACCAAACACGTTTCACTGAATTTTGTTTTACAACCAATCACAGTCGTGTTTCACTTGACATTCATTCTTATGTTTATCATATTAAAGAAAGCTCCTCCTTTTTAATATTCTGAACAGGTCACAACATTATTTTGCAGTGACTGACTCTCCAAAGATATACGTTGAATATAGCAATTTTTATATTAAGGTGTAAGAATCCTACAATTCACGTGCTCCCAGATTGTATATATAGTGCACGAATGTAACCAGATGCTGCTTGCGAGATATAATAGAAAGAAATTTGTAGCAATTGACTATAAAAAGAAACCATTGTTTGTACTTCTTAAAGTATTATTTCCCAGGTTTTTACGTTCCAGAAAAATATAACTGACATATTTACATCATAGTATATCAGAAATTATATAATAACCTATAATGTTGGTTACAAACAGTTTTATGTGTTTTACTATTTCTACACTAGAATGCATTCTTACATTATTGCGATTCTATTTGGCAATAAATAATATGATCTGTTTGCAGTGAAGAACAAATTAAACATAACAAACATTTCTCATTTGTTTTTAAACATCGCCGTTTACATTAAATATATAAATATTTTAAAATAACTATATTTAATTAATGGTTTATAAATAAACAGTTTAATTTTATTCGTTAAATAGTCCTAACAAATGCCACTCTTGATTTCCAAATTCTCTAGATAAATTGAAACTCACTCGTGGCATTACTTATGAGGATTTGGAAGTCAAGAGTGGCATTTGTTAGGACTATTTAACGAATCAAATTAAGCAGTTTACTCACAAATCATTATTTAAATGTAGTTATTTTAAAATATTTATATATTTAATGTAAACGGCGAGGTTTGAAAACAAATGAGAAACGATTAGTACGCTTAATATGCTTCTTTTAATCATCACTGCAACCAGATCATATTATCTATTGCCAATGGAACGCAATATTGTAAGAATGCACTCTAGTGGAGAAAAAATTTAAAACACATCAAACTGTATATTAATTCATTTCTGATGTCCTATGATGTAAATATGACAATTATATTTTTCTGTGAAAAAATACATTTAAGAAAGTGCAAACAGAGGTTTCTTTTTCTGGTGGTATAATCAACTGCTACAAATGTTTTTATATAAAAAAATAATTGTCTTGGTGATGGTAACTATGTACAATACATTTATAAACAACCATGTCTTGAAAATAATCTCACAACAGGAGGTTGAAACGTCGACACAATAAATTTATGTTTTGACTGAGATTACGTTCTTTTGTAATTATAAAATGTTTTTATATTAACTCCCGCATGCGGTATGTGTTGACATTCGTGCACTATATATACAATCTGGTAGCCATATTTCTTGGTGAGTCAGTCACTGCAAAATAATGCTATGACCTATTCAGAATGTTAAAAAGGAGGTGCTTTCTTTATTATGATAAACTTAAGTTGGTAAATTCTAGGCGAAACACGACTGTGATTGGTTGTAAATAAAAAATCATTGTAACGTGATTGGTCATTTACTTCCATTTGGGGCATGAGTTAAATAGTCCTATTTGTTTCATTTTCACGTAATGGTCAACCAGCATTTACAAATAGTGGGTCTTAAATTATGTTATGGAATGTTACTTCAATATTCTTCCTATCCTAATTCCGAGCTAAGTTCCAGTTATACTGTAAAGAAACTTACATAAAATATTACTTCGCCAATTCCGACTATTGGGGGAATCATGGCGGTACTTCTACCCGACATATGATTGAAATATGTATGGAACTGTCATAGATAGAATCATTGTTCTTACGCAACATCATGTTTTACGAGAAATAAGATTGAATACAAGGTAAGATGGTACCAATCATTACGAACTTTCTCTCCATTTCTTGTTCACTTATGACAAAAACATATATGGGTTTACCTAATCAGACTTTTATCTTTCTTTCTCAATGTCTTATAGATATTCTTTATTTACAATTTCATTACTAGCAGAATATGCTCCATGCTGACTTACCTGTAAATTCTGCTCTGTTATACGTAGTATTCATATCGTCAATCACTAATGTGAGATTTTTTCACTGAATTATTTGAAAAACATTCAAAATAATTTGTTTATTTTCGCTTTGCATGGGTTATCCTTTTGATGCTTCAAAAATTGTATAGAAGAAGCAGCCATTTCAAACAATTTAAGATCTAATATATTCTGCATTGCGCATGCTTAAGAATTAAACAATGGATACCTTACTTTTGAAGTATATTAAAATTGTAATTAGGCTATATATTTTAAGATTCTCCATTACAACTTAAATAGACTTGTGCTAGATAAAATGTGTGTATATATATATATATATATATATATGTTATATATATGTTATAATTAAATCTTTAACATTGAGCAATGCAAGCTTAATATGGTATGATAAGAAAAATAAATGCCTGGACGGGATTCAGAGATCCGGGTTCGAATCCCGTCCAGGCATTTATTTTTCTTATCATACCATATATATAAATATATATATGTTATAACTATACTTTTCGTAACAGGCCACTGGGCCCAATACTTTAGAGGCAGATGATGATGATGATGAACTATTTTTTTTATATTTGGCAATGAAGGCAAATATGATATGAACAGAAAAATGAATGGTTGAGACGCGATTTGAACCCGAGTCTCTAAACTCAGTACGTTTAGCGCTCTAACGACCTGAGCTACACAAGTATTTAAACATAAAGATACATTTTTCTTATATATGTAGTATTGTCAATTCACACAAGAGGTGTTGGAATGCTTGGGTAGCTAAGGTCGTTAGAGCGCTAAACGTACAGAGTTTAGAGACTCGGGTTCAAATTCCGACTCAAGCATTCATTTTTCTTTTCTTATCATATATATATGATAAGAGAAGAAAAATGAACCCGAGTCTTTAAACTCTGTACGTTTATCGCTCTAACCACCTGAGCTACCCAAGAATTCCAACACAAACATGCATTTTTTATACATGTAGTATTCTCAATTCACACAAGAGGTAGCGGAAATTTGTTCCGACTGACATCTAGTGGCTATCATAACAGTTAAGCAAATGTTTTAAAGAGAATATTTACTTTATAGCAGTAACACTTGTATATATATATATATATATATGTTATAACTATATTTCTGACATTTGGCAATGAAATATATATACTCGGACCAACGGCGGATTTGTGCCCCTACAGCGCTGACATCGTTCTTAGAAAAGTGCACGTCTAAACTCATACCATTTCACCGCACTTCCTTCCCACAACGCCAAACAACAGCCATCGAGTAGGGATGTTGCCAAACTTCACCCCGTGTCATGGATCTTAAATATTTAAACAATGCAAGGTTGGAGTTCAGTTGACAACACTGGAGTGTACGTGCAAGAGAGAGATAGAAAAAGAGTAAGAGATAGGAATGCAAGGAGGGAATGATTTGTCGAGGCAGAAAAGAAGTAGGTTTTAGTTCGCATATGTTACGTGGGCATAGTTCCGTTAGATAGACATATATATATATATATATATATATATATAAATAAATGAATGTTGGTTTGTTTGTTCGTACTTTTTGCGCGGTCATGCCGTTAATCCGATTGTGATGGGGCTTTTTGCAAAATGCTCAGGAGATTCCCGGGGTGAACATAGGCTATAAGAGAGTTGTAATACTCAACTCTACATCCTTATCGCTCTTTGTAGGTGAAAACTTTAAAAAAAGTAGCACGCTTAAATGGCTTAAGCTACCTAAACCATAACAAATACACAAAATTCATGTACACAGAATTGAATATCTCACAAATCTCTACAAAAACGTCCCTGGCATCATATGTTTATCTCTTACGGATAACTCACAATAAACAATTTTGTCTTTCATTGATGCCAAGAAGATCGAGACAAGTACTTAGATTCCTGTGCAAGCAAAGCACAACATGGCGGGTATTCTTTTACGTATAACTAACAATAACGAAATTTGTATTTTAGCTCATTTATGCCAAGAAGATCGAGATAAGTAGATTCTCGGGCAACACCCGGTAATCAGTACGGGGAATCTTAAAATAATTACGATTTACATTTATAATTATTTTTCATTTTACTCATTCAACTAATCATAAGAATTACATTAATGTTTGTTTTTCAGCTCATTTATACCAAGATGATCGGGATGAGTAGATTCCGGACAACGCCGGGTAAACAGCACGGGGTATCTAAAAATAATTACGATATATATATTTTTTTATTTTACTTATTTAACTGAACATAAAACACATTCATTTTGTATTTCAGCATATTTATGTCAAAAACATCGGGATAAGTCGATTCCCGGGCAACGCCGGGTAATCAGCACAGGATGTCTAAAAAATATAAATTTATAATTATTTTTCATTTACTTATTCAACTAAACATAAAAGCACATTCATTTTTATTTATTTTGGAGTAACAACGCACGCCGGGTATTAGCTAGTATAAATAAATAAATAATATATATATATATATATATATATATATTGACAAAAACTTAAATTGGAATAAGTTCTAACATTCCATGTTCCTAGGAACATTTCCCTGTGTTTGAGCCTTTGGCATGGGTTCCCTGAAGTAGTCCCCGCCCGGAGAACCGAATGCGGGACTATTTGACCTCCGGAAAATTTTACCCCAGATGAACCCATGTCCGCATTTCTTGACGGTTGTATTTTTACGGTGAAAGATCGTCACTCTTTCGCCCAAGGTACTTTTTTCGTCTGGCTTATCACCTTCGACCAGTCCGGCATGGGTAACCCTATTGGAATACACAAATAAACCATACATTAAAACAGTCTTCTCAATAATACATTCATTAAATCGTGTACGAAATTGTTTGCCATTCGCCCTTAGGAAAATGTTAGTAGAAACACTTGCAATGCCCCATTTTGATTATTGTGACACTCTTTTTACAGACTTAAATATTATTTCCACTCAAAGACTTCAACGTGTTCATAATTCTTGCGCACGTTTTATTTGTGGTATTCGCAAATTTGACCATGTTACACACCGTCCCTGGAACAATTATCGTGGTTTCGTCTAAGAGATCGTAGAACTGTCCATTCCCTATCCCTTCTCTATAAATACTTCACACATCATCGCCTAATTATTTATCACGCCGCTTCATCAGACTATCCGACACACACATAATCTTGACACTCGATCCCATCAGCACATTGTCCTTTATATCCCGCCTCATCACACTGTATATTATTCATTATCTTTTACAGTGTCACTTACCAAAACATGGAATTCCCTTCCACCCTATGTCAGAGACTGTCAAACTATAACATCCTTCAAAAACAAACTAAAGAATTATTTAATAACAAACTAACTTATACACCTCACTGATAGTATTCTTTTATCAATATTAATATATTTAATTATTTATGTAAATAATATTAAGAATAACAAATATTTTTATTTGTTTTGTTTTAAATATTGTATAATCGTAAAATTAGTTTTCTATATCTCATTATTTTCCTGTTTTTTATATACACTAGACAGGGACAATTTAATATGTCTTGCTTGTATACATTTTATTATTAGTTTTAGTCTTAATTTTAACTAATATTAACTGGTTGTATTATAGATCGTAATATGTATATTAGATATTATCTTTTGATCAAATTTTTACTTAGTGTTTAATATTAGAGTTAATTAAGATTGTTATATTCTTATGTAATATATGTTTGTCCTGGTGAGTGGAAGAGAAGGCCACATGGCCTTAACTCCACCAGGCTAAATAAATCTTAAATCTTAAAAATCTTTATATATATATATATATATATATATATATAATATATATATATATATATATATATATATAATTTTATTTCGAGTGTTAGAGAGCGAATTACTTTATCTTACATGCTTAAAGGTAAAATAAGTATTCGATCAATCAAATCCAGTCTGGTTTATTTACATTACGACTGGAAAAGTTGGAAGAGATAATTTGTTTACGAAAGTTTTCATCGGAAGCCATAAATTAAAAAAATAACTAACGGGAACGAGAAATTGGTGTTCAGTCAATTTAAGTATTAACAAAATAAATATATAGGGTGAAGCATAAGTCAGTTAACCGAAAATTCTAACAAAATTGACTCATTCTACCCTTTATATTTGTCCTTTTTGTCTAACGTAACTTATTAGATTGAATTTCAGACTGAAAAAAATGACCATATCGAGTTTCTGACTATGCTGCAACAATATGCAGTGGTTAACTGACTTATGCCACACCTGTATATTCCTTAAAATAGGACAATACATTCTACTTGTTGAAGAAATCGTTTAATCGAGAAGTTATTACACGGCGGACATATTTTTATAAAATTGTTGGATTTATTTACTTATTGTTAACACGACTTCACTTTGAAATGAAAAATTATTTCAGGAACGTAAAACAATGATAAATAGGTAAGGATTTTGAGGTGCGGCACCTTTCCAAAAATATAGCTGTTTTCATACCAATAATTGAATTAATGTATTTGGGGGATGAAATAAAGCGAAATGAACACAGTTTGTTGCACCTTTTTGCGAGAATACTACATTTCGCCCCTTTTTCCCTATTTTTATGCTTCAGCACCTTTTCTCCATTTTTCTCTGCGTTTTTAAAATACAGGACAGAAAAATGTATATTTTTTCTTCTTGAACAGCTTTTCAAATTCTCAATCAGAAGTCAACAATATTAAATAAATATCAAAATATAATTTATGTAATTTATGCAACAGAAAGAATGGCGAATCTGCAGTGTGAAGTCAACAATAGTAAATAATAAATATTAAAAAGTAATTAATGTAAATCACCAGTAATTTATATCCCAGCAACAATGGTCATTCTGCAGCTGTGAAGTCAAATTTAAATTTGAACATTGTTGCTGTAACAGTTTAAAATAAGTCCAGTCAGTATTGACAATAATATAAGTTTTCTGTCTTCCGACTTATTACTGGCTGTGTTGTAATAGTCTGAATCGCAAACGTATTTTATTAGTATTACAACTAGATTTTCACAACAATAACATGGCGAATGTTAAGAAGGATAAGTTGTATGCACTTTCAGGAGAATTCAACGCAATTTATCGAAACTGATGGCATCATTCTTCGATGTTTCATCTGCGAAGTAAATATTGCAATAAACTAGAGAACTATGAATTACCCCTTATGGGTCTCTATAAAGAAGAAAAATTTGGTGCAAAATGATATTGATATTATATAAACAGTGTTTATGTAACTGGTTTAAACCTTAATTCAATTGTTTCAGCAACACTTTTTTTCCACCTTTTGTATGTATTTTCAGAACATTTTCCCCCTTATACGACAAAAACTTGCACGTTAAAATTCTATCCCAATGATAAATAATAATAATAATAATAATAATAATAATAATAATAATAATAATAATAATAGTAATAATAATAATATTAATGAAGCAGAAGTTATGAGAACACCTGTTAGCGTGAGACGACGTTGGGTTTTGCAAGTTCTGCACGCCAAGGCAGCCGCTTGATAAACGTGTCCGCCTAATTTGACAAGGAGCTTTATATTGTGTTTGCTTTCACAGTAAATTTCTATCACATACACACCATAATCCTTATCCTCCCCTGCCAACCTAAATCCCGTACACTTCAAGTGCACAACCATTCACATATTGGTAACACTCTTATCATATAACCTTCTTAACACACTGCGCAAAGAGTTTACAGTTTACAAAATTCACAATGGGTTAAAATAAGAAAATTGACTATCTCCTCTACTCTTAACTTTTGTACTAGATTACTCCATCAAAATCGTCATAGAATAGAGATTGTGTACAACTCAATGGTATTAATAAACTGTTGGTATATGGTGATGACTGATGATATACCTAATATTATTTATTTCTTATTTAATTACACTTTTCACAATCAATAAGTTCTACAAGAATAGACTAATAGCTCTAGAAATGGATTATTTACGCAGAAGTGCCAAAACGTCAAAATTAGAACATGTCACAAATAAGGAAATTAGAAATATAATGGAAGCAGAAGACAGCATAATTGAAATAATTGAGGAGAAGGAATTAAAGTGGTTGAGGGACATGTTTTAAGATGGAGGGGGAGGGGGAAGATGATCTGATGGCCAAAGCAACTATATCAATGGCATCCGACCAGAAGGAGGAAGAGAGGGAGACCGAAGTTAACATGGAAGGAAAACATGAAGACATTAATGCAAGCAAGAGGGCTAAGCATTGAAGATGCCCAAGATCGTAGGCTTTGGAGGTTGGCATGGGAAGACGACAGCAGCTGTAAAAACTCGAAGATAAATAGGATTACATTTTTCAACATGATTTTTCTCTCATGAATACTAATAGTTGAACTTAATGCAGTTTTTATCGTGTTTTCAAATATGTATTCGGAATTTCTCCATCACCCACAGTTTTTTTATTTCAATTAATGGATTTATTTAATAATTTTTTAATAAACGTTTTTTTCGTCCATTTGTCCATTGTAAAATAAAACCAAATGAGCTAACTCAAATGATTTCAGTTATGGAAAAGATATATCAAGGCAAATGAAATCTTAATATGCTGGCCGATTATTGTTAGACCATCAAGAGCGATACTCCACAGGCGAAATGTAGCAGAAAATCGGCATTTCTTACTTTCTAGGTGAGTCCGAATGTTCGAATATTGTGTAGTTACGAATGTAGAAAATATTAAAGTATTTGAAATTATAAACACCTTATTTAATGTTATAAGGGATAAAATTATTGAAAACATACCACCACGTTTCGGTTATAAAATGGAAAACACTAGTCCATTGTAAAATAAAACCAAATGAGCTAACTCAAATGATTTCAGTTATGGAAAAGATATATCAAGGCAAATGAAATCTTAATATGCTGGCCGATTATTGTTGGACCATCAAGAGCGATACTCCACAGGCGAAATGTAGCAGAAAATCGGCATTTCTTACTTTCTAGGTGAGTCCGAATGTTCGAATATTGTGTAGTTACGAATGTAGAAAATATTAAAGTATTTGAAATTATAAACATCTTATTTAATGTTATAAGGGATAAAATTATTGAAAACATACCACCACGTTTCGGTTATAAAATGGAAAACACTAGATTTCACTTAATATGTTACGCAGATGATGTCGTTCTCCTTTCAGAATCTGAAGATAATTTACAAAGATCTTTACATGAATTTAATATAAATGCCAAAAAATACAATATGGAAATTAACACGAATAAGACAAAATGCTTAACAATATCAAAAGAACCAGTAAGATGCAAATTAGAAGTGGAAAGATAAATCATAAAACAAGTGTCAGAATTTAATTATTTAGGTGTATTAATAACAAACACTAAAAATGTAATAAAAGAAGTAAAGAAACAAGCTGATAAAGCAGCACAAATATCAAGATCTATGAAAGATTTAATTTGGCGCAACAAACATATGTCAATAGAAAGCAAAACCCGCATATAAAAAACGATAGTTCGACCAGTTATCGTATATGGGGCAGAAATTAGGGCTGATACAACAAAAACTAAACAAATAATAAGCACATGCGAAATGAAAATCTTAAGAACTATTCAGGGGAAAACATTATTTGATAAAACACACAACACAGAAATTAGGGACAAATGCCATATTCAAGACATAACCTAATTTATTATAGATAGACGAAAATATTGGAAGGATCATATAGAAAGAATGGAAGAAAACCGGCTTGCAAAAAGAACTGAAGAAGATAGACCAATGGACGCGAGAAGAACAAGAGGAAGACCAGCCAAGAGATGGATAGACAGTGAATGCACATCCAGTACGTCTTCCTCCGAGGAGTGATTTTGGAAATAAGAATCAAGTTTAAGAAGAAGAAGAAATTATAAATGCCTGTCTCTCGGAAACCTTGCGTGATAGAGGAAAACCGATATAATATTTGAATTCAGGAGACAAAATACTATCAGAATCACATACTTTTCTTCCTGAGACAAAAGAAAGTTTCTTTTTTGTTGCTAAGTGTTATTTAGCCTGTTGGAGTTCAGGCCATGTGGCCTTTCCTTCCACTCACCAAGACAAACATAGTCCATTCCATTGCGTAGTGTTCTGCCCGAGAGCAGGTCTTTCACTACAATCATAGCATTTTCATGCTATGCTTTGCAGGTTTACTAGGAAATTATAGGTGTGGTAGCTTCCCGTTGCTTTCCACACCGGTGAAGGATGTTGATGATAATGATAAGGATGATAGTGATGGCTGGATGGATTTCGGCGACCGTTGGGCCCTAAACGTCCTGACATTTATCTTACAGGCGAGGAAAAACCCCAAAAACACTCACTCAGGAGCCTGTCCCGACCAAGAATCGAACCCGGGCCTGCTGTGCGACAAGGCAGCACGCCACCTCGATACCACAGAGGTGGACGACAAACATATGTTACATTAAAATACAAAAATCACAATAACATTAACCCTAGTAATACCAACCCTTATTACAGAACTTACCAACACGTGGGGCACTTAAAACAATATACATGACTAATTTTTTTGAACACATTTTAACATATTTGTTTTAAAATTAAATGCTATAGAATGTCATGCGTATTTATGTAATGCTGTACTTCCAACCATAGTGATTCTGCCCGAGGGCAGGTCTTTCACGGCAATCATGGCATTTTCATGCTATGCTTTGCAGCTTTACTAGGGAATTGTAGATGTGGTAGCTTCCCGTTGCTTTCCACAATACTGTACTTAGTTTTAAATGTTTTACGTTGATCACATTACATGTTTAGGCTCATTTAGTAGTCTGTGTTTTAATGTAAGTAGAACGTTTGTGCAAATTAAGTATTGATATTTGTAGAAACAATAAATTCAGGACAATGCCCAAATCTAATCAATAATGGTATAATCCCCGAATATGTGTTACTCATCGCTCTCCTCAGAACTCTATTCACATTCTGAACAAATCACAGTTTTCTTGCTATGCCTGCCACAAGTACACCTGTGACACAAATTATTATTGTTGTTTTATTAGTTTTGTGGCATTTTTCTTTCTTACACCTGCACTTTGGATGGACCGATCCACGGAATAATGATACATTTCATCAACTGCTGTGTGAATCCCAGCAGAAAAACATGTTGACAAAGCTTGGTTAATTTTTTCAAACATCTGTCTTATTCATGCATACTTATCTTGTTCCCTGCGTTCATATCGGGTTTCTCTATCATCAAATATAATTATTTTAGTTAGTTGCAGAAACCTGGTTCCACTCATAGTTGCAGTATGTATGAATCTGCCAGAAATATTAGACTGGAGATCTGAAATACAGGTGCGACTGTCACCTTCTACTCCCATATAGATAATAAGCTATAAACTTTATATATATATATATATATATATATATATATATATGCTGGTATATGTATTCTTGCTGCATCTTCATTGGTATGTTTTATGATGTTTATAATTTCCGATGTAAAGAATTTTTCAAATTATTCTCTAATGGTTTTCACTTTACCTTAATTTCTTAGTCCTTCCCGATCTTTTACAGCATTTTTTTACTAACGCCTTGTAGGCTGAGGAGGCTTTGATGTGACTATTTAACTCATTCCTGAAATGAGAGTCAATGACCAATCACATTTCAATGATTTTTATTTACAACCAATCACAGTCGTGTTTCGTCTAGAATTTACCAACTAAAGTTGATCATAATAAAGACAGCACCTCCTTTTTATCATTCTGAAAAGGTCATAGCATTATTTTTCAGTGACTGACTCTCCAAGAAATACGGCTACCAGATTATATATATATATATATATAAGTGTTTGAATTGGATTCGCCTGGTAGTGTAATGGATATCACACTGAGGTACAGACTCAGAGATCCGGGTTCGAATCCCGTCCAGGCATTTATTTTTCTTATCATACCATATTAAGCTTGCATTGCTCAATGTTAAAGATTTAATTATAACATCGATAAAGCGTCACTGCTATAAAGTAAAATAAATATTCTCTTTAATTTGCTTACTTGATATAGTCAGCTACTAGATGGCAGTGAAGACAGTGTTCTCGCGACATCTAGTAATAATGGAGAGTATAATACATATATAAGAAAAATAAGTCATATTTCAATTCCTTCTGGCTTTTTTCGTGTTGAGACTTGAACTCTTAAATATATTGGAAGACAGAAATATACCAAATTTACTTCGGCAGAACATACAAAATATTTACAAAGACAACACCATAAAGATTAAATTAAATAACAGATTTTCTGAGAAGGAATTATAAATCGTGGTGTGAGACAAAGGCTGCCCCTATCCCCACACACTCTTTGCAATTTATATCAATGAAGTAATATGTTGCTGGAACAAAACATATAAATTTGGAATAAGAATATCAGAAAATAGAAAATTAAACACCCTACTGTTTGCAGATGACCAAATAATAATAGCAAATTCCGAAGATAATCTACAGAAAGGTCTGTATGAACTTAACAAAATTACAGAAGAATATGGATTAAAGATATCTACAGAAAAAACAAAAATTATGGCATTTCAAGGTGTAGATCCTGTCAGAAGTAAAATTGTACTGGACAATAAAATTTTGTAGCAGGTGAATAATTTTACATATCTAGGATGCAATATCTCATATAAGAAGAAAAGGATGTAAATGCAAAATATCTAAATTTTTAAAAATTTTAGGGTTAATAAATTTTATCTTCAAGGCACAGTTAGTCCAAAAGCATTCAAGACTGAAAGTGTATAAAACACTGGCTCTTCAACTCTTTTGTATGGTAGCGAAGTATGGACGTTGAAACAGAAGGATATACAGAGACTTAGATCTGCTGAAATGAGATATCTTCGAGGACTGCAGGATACACACTACTAGATCACAAAAAAATGAAGACATCTTAGAAGAATAACACATGGAATCTTTAGAAAACAAAATTTCTGATTATAAGTCAAGATGGATACAACATGTTCATCGAATGGAAGATCACAGAATACCCAAACTAAGTTAAGATATCAACCTGCAGGAAGAAGAAGACCAGGACGTCCACTCAAAAGACTTCTGGATGGTGTTTCTCTTGAGGCCGAAACAGGTCAACAAATGGCCTAAATTCGTGAATGTACTATGATGATGATGATGAAGAAAAATAAGTGTTTGAATTGGATTCGCCTGGTAGTGTAATGGATATCACGCTGAGGTACAGACTCAGAGATCCGGGTTCGAATCCCGTCCAGGCATTTATTTTTCTTATCATACCATATATATATATATATATATATATATATATATATATATATATAGTGCATGAATGTCGCAAAAAGCTCATGCGAGAGATAATATAAAAACATTTGAAACAATTGATTATACCACAAAAAAAGAAACCACTGTTTGCACTTTCTTAAACGAATTATTTTCCAGGAAATGACGTTGCAGAAAAATATAATTAACAGACAAAGAAATTATGAATATATTTATAACGCTGGTTATAAATTTCTCCACTAGGGTGCATTCTTATAACATTGCTATCCTTTGGCAATAAATAATATTATGATCTGGTTGCAGTGATGAACGAAAGAAGCAAATGAATCGTACCAATCTTTTCTCATTTGTTTTCAAACATAGCCGTTTACATTAAATATATAAATATTTTAAGATAACTACATTTAAATAATGATTTGTGAGTAAACAGCTTAATTTTATTCGTTAGATAGTCCTAACAAATGCCACTCTTGATTTGCAAATTCTCTAGATAAATTAGAAATCACTCGTGGCATTACTTATGAAAATTCTTCCACTAGCAGTAACATATCTGTCACCGACGTCATCTTCAATTACACTATTATTATCATCATCGTCATCGTCAGAAGGCAATAGAATGCTTCGTCAACTTCCTCACGCACAATACTTTCATCTTCCGTTTTACTCACATCGTCATCACTATCATCAAATTCAAAATCTGTAACAATTTCATTATCAAATATATCCCTAATTTCTTTGTCTGGCAATGGACGCCGAGACATTTTGAAATAATTTTGTTCACTCACACGTGTGAATTACTATATAACTTCACAAAAGATACTGAAATAAGTAAAATAAAAAAGGACGGTTATAAGAGAACAAACTCTCAGACCAATATCAATAATGAAAGAATATTTTATATAACCCAAATCCATTGTTGGTAAAAACAGAATTAGAAATATCACTTGCTGCTACAAACAGTTGGAGTATACATCACCATACACAACAACAACGAGTAGCAGAAGCTCAACCTGCAGAAGATGGAAAATAACTTCCGAAAGCGCTTCAGTTTATTTTATATACATATTTTAACAAAGTTGAGGACGACGGCACCTACCAACAGGTACAATTTAATTTCTAACTTTCATCATATGACTTCACCTCAACGGAATTTGATATGAATTTTACTAGTATTGATACAACCATTATTGAAGAAGACAAGAAAAGAAATTCAAGACATGTTATGCATCTCAAGAACTACCAACGTGGGGTGTTACTTTATGACCACAATAACAGATCATTGTTTCTTAAAATAATCAACAATGAAAACGTATACAAACAATTGCGCATTTCAATGCTAGAGACTGTAATTGAGAATAACTACTAACTCCATGTTTTTATTACTGATTTCGTACATCTCAATGATGGATAAATCATATTTGAAGAGAAAAAATCAGTAATAAAAACTTGGAAAAAGCCGTACTGGCTGTAATGTATAATTCCCAAATATGTCTTCTTAATAAAGGAGCCGCCATTTGCAACATAGAAGCATGGCTTCACAGCATTTGGTGGATGGGAATTACAATGTATATAGAGAGAGATTTGCGTTTAGATCGGTACTTGCTCAGGTAGCTCAGTTGGTAGAGCACTTGATCTAGAGAACCAAGGGTCCCGGGTTCAAGTCCCGGTCTGAGCGTATAATTTTTCTCTTCAAATATGATTTATCCATCATTGAGACGTACGAAATCAGTAATAAAAACTTGGAAAAAGCCGTACTGGCTGTAATGTATAATTCCCAAATATGTCTTCTTAATAAAGGAGCCGCCATTTGCAAGATAGAAGTATGGCTTCACAGCATTTGGTGGATGGGAATTGCAATGTATATAGAGAGAGATTTGCGTTTAGATCGGCACTTGCTCAGGTAGCTCAGTTGGTAGAGCACTTGGTCTAGAGAACCAAAGGTCCCGGGTTCAAGTCCCGGTCTGAGCGTATAATTTTTCTCTTCAAATATACTAACTCCATGCTTCTACTGAAATAATTAATAGACAATAATTAAAATCCCAGAAGTTGGGCATAAAGTACCCCTCCCCCGTTGGTATTGCTAGGGTTAAACACTAAACTGAACAATAATAAAAGTAAGAACTAATAATACAATAAAGTTAAAAGATAAATAAAATTAAAACTAATAATAAAACTATACACACAAAGAAAGAAGAACTCCAATCTACTAGTCTGTACATGAAATGAAAATACAAGGAAAGTAATAAACTGTAATGAATCAATCTATTACTTATACAGGATAATTAGGTAGAGAATCTGATAAAATCTTAATACTACTTTTATTAAATAAAGGAAACGCATATTTGAAGAGAAAAAGTATACGCTCAGACCGGGACTTGAACCCGGGACCCTTGGTTTCTCTAGACCAACTGCTCTACCAACTGAGCTACCTGAGCAAGTACCGATCTAAACGCAAATCTTTCTCTATATACATTGTAATTCCCGTCCACTAAATGCTATGAATTCCCAAATATGTCTTCTTAATAAAGGAGCCGCCATTTGCAAGATAGAAGCATGGCTTCATAGCATTTGGTGGACGGGAATTACAATGTATATAGAGAAAGATTTGCGTTTAGATCGGTACTTGCTCAGGTAGCTCAGTTGGTAGAGCACTTGATCTAGAGAAACCAAGGGTCCCGGGTTCAAGTCCCGGTCTGAGCGTATAATTTTTCTCTTCAAATATGATTTATCCATCATTGAGATATACGAAATCAATGATAATAAAAGGAAACGCAAATTATTAATTGATAAAAAAATACCATTACTGAGAAGTTTCTGTCAGTTATCCCATAGCAGCAACATATTATGGACCAACAGCCACATTCCATTGAATAACACTAAGAAATTGGGGCTGCAAATAAACATCAATAAAAATAAACAAATGGTCACCCCCTAGAAGTATACTGTATAATTAAAATGGATAGTTAATAACAAATGAGATAAATTATGAAGAAGTGGCTGAATTCAAATACTTAAACTAACTAACTAACCCACTGGTACTATCGAAACCGGAGGTTCATGTCCGCGCGTACATAAGCTCTCCATACATCCCTATCCTGAGCAAATGTTTTCCAATCATCCCCTGTATAATCTACATCCCTGAAATCATATTTAATGTTATTCTCCCATCTCATTCTTGGTCTACCAACTGAACGATTTCCCTCTGGTTTTCCTAGAAGAAGCTTCCTTGCACTCTTTCATTCCCCATTCGTGCCACTTGTCCTGCCCATCGCAGTCTACAAGGAATTCAAATACTTAGGAACAATGATTACGAAGAGGAATAAAGTGCAGAAAGGAATTAATCACAGGCTCAATTCTGGGAATGTGTGATTTGTAAGTCAAATTTCTTTGTCATGTCAAAAAAAAAGAAAAAACTGTTAAAACAAAAATATATAAAACTCTTATTATTCCAATTGTACGAATGTGAAAACGTGGACCCTTACTTTAAGAATTTGAGAATAAAGATATTAGGAATTTGTTTGGACTTTAGAGAGACGAACAGACAAGTGAATGGATAAGACTACATAATAGTGAGCTAAATGATCTTTATGGAAAACCAGATATAATAATGACCTTTAAGTCTTGTAAACAACGTTAGGCAGAACATGTGGGATGGATGGAGAATGAAAGAGGGACATGGACACTTGATAAACAATCGTTACATCTTTTCGGTACACTATACCCTCATCAGATAAATAGCATGAAATCCCCCATTTGTGCCACATGACCTGGCCATTGCAGTCTATGAGACTGCATTTTAAATGTTTTCCTATAAAGACGATGTGACTCACTGTCAAATAATCTTCACCATTCGCCTGACTGTTCATCTCTCTTTGGTCCAAAAATGTTCTAACAACTTTATTCTCAGATACTCGTAATATTTTCTCCTACCTTAATGTAAAAGTTCATGTTTCGCATTCATATAATTGGGAGAATAACAGTTTTATATATTTTCAATGTAACCTTTTTTTAGAGAAGTAGGTATGGCAAGAGTCCCTGTAATGCTTAATAATAGCATATATTTTCAGAGCTAAGTCTATGTTCAATTTCTTTATGCACCTCATTCCTGTTTCTTTAAAATTTCTCTCATTTGTCATTAATTGTTCATTTTCAATATATATTGCATTTCTTTGCATTATCAAATATTTAGTCCACCGCTGTGGTCTCGAGGTAGCGTGCTGCCTTGTCCACAGCGGGCCCGGGTTCGATCCCCGGTCGGGGCAGTTTTTCTGGGTGAGGTTTTTATCGGGGGTTTTCCTCACCTGTAAGACAAATGTCAGAAAGCCTTTAAGGCCCAAACGGTACCCGAAATCATTTGGCCATCATCATCCATATTCTTGTCATTATCATCATCATCCTTCACCGGTGTGGAAAGCAACGGGAAGCTATCACACCTACAATTCCCTAGTAAAGCTGCAAAGCATAGCATGAAAATGCTATGATTGCAGTGAAAGACCTGTCCTCACACAGAATTACCATGGATGGATCATATATTTAGTGTTATTGATGTTTACTTCCAGTCCCTATTTTACAAATTCTATTACATAATATTTAGTCCAAAAATGAATACAAAGAAAATTTGGAATTCTCGCAATCTTAGGCATTTTGATATAGGATTTTATGGTCTGTATTTTTTTTACTGTTTCCAACTTTGTTGTACAAAATTAATTGTATGTGTCCTATGTTTCATAAAAAGTGGAAAAATGGGGGCAAACCAAGTTTCGCTAAACATCTTACAAACACAGGTCATCAGATCAACACAATAGAAAACACCTTCTCAATAATGCAAAGAGAATATGATAACAGGAAAATAAACATCTTAGAAGAAATATTAATTATGAAACAAACAAGAAATGATAACCTGGTGAACGAGAACACGCCTTGCCAGATCAACCAACTAATACAATATATTTGTTAAACACAATCATTACCCAATAAACAGCTTTGAAAATGGAACCGGTTCCGACACGCCTAACTGAATATTTTATAGAAATCTAAATTGTTGAGGACGACTAACACAACAGGTACAAATTTTATTGTTTTAAATATGTTCACTATGTCGTAAGGCAAACTCCAATTAGATTCAGATTTGTATTACACTTACGAAATAATAAACTGGTCATCTCTATTTAGCTTTATTTCTACTCACATCAGTAGTAAGTCTGTTGACGTTTACATTTTCATTGTTTTTTTTTCTAAGAGAGAGAGAGAGAGAGAGAGAGAGAGAGAGAGAGAGAGAGAGAGAGAGAGAGAGAGAGAGAGAGAGAGAGAGAGAGAGAGAGAGAGAGGATAAGTTGCTGTTTTCTCACATTGTTTGCAAGTTGTTTTTGTGTGGATGTTTCCAGTGGGGCGGAACCTACGTCTTTTTCGCACTCGGTTGCTCGTCTGATAGATGTTACGTACATGCCGTGGAATAATATGATCTCAACCAACGCTTCTACGAGAATTTAAAGCAAAGAGAAGGAGATAATCCATCTTGACTTATGGATCGTTACGCCTCTAGAATTATTCATTATACTCTTTTTATCCCAAGATTTATTTTTATCTTTCGTATTAGATTCGCAATAAGGATCATGGTATACACAGGGTGGAACACAAATGTAGCTAATTCACAGGCACTATAGATCCCAGAGTTTCATAAGGGACTGATTTTTAGGTTCTAAAAGATACGATTACAATACAGTATAGTGATGAAATTAATTTAATAAGTGTTTATATCCAATCAACTGATTTCTTTAATACAACTTACAAAAACGTTTCTCAATGTTTTTTGTGTATGATCTAGCAATATTACATTTACATTACACATTATACATCCTACATGATCTACAGAGAGCTATTTTCAATTTGGAAGAAGTGTCAATTATAATTTAAAAATTTCAAAGAATAAAACTAAAATTATAGCATTTAAAGGACATGATACCTTAACAGCAAAAATAGTAATTGATAATAACATTTTGGAGCAGGTGAACAGTTTTGAAGTATCTAGGTTTCAATTTATCATATGTTAAAACTGAAGATATTAATGACAAAATAAATACATTTTATCTAACGTATGGCACTATCAAAAGAACCCTTAAAAACACAAGAAAAGAAACAAAAATTAAATTTCATAAAGTAATGGCTGTTCCTGTATTTATGTATGGATCAGAATGTTGAACGACCACTAAAATACAAGAACAAAGATAGGAAGCAGCTGAGATGAGATTTTTAAGAAATATAGCAGGATATACTCTGCTGGATAAGATAAGGAATGAAGATATAAGAAAGGAACTAAATATTTTCAAACTTACAGACCGAATAATTAAATATAGGAACGACTGGAAAGAACATATTGATAGAATGCCAGAAGGAAGATTTCCAAAATTATTGCTAAATTATAAACCGCACGGAAGGAGAAATTTTGAACGCCCACACAGAAGATGGTCTGAACAATTTTAACAATTCTAGCTTTTATGAAACCGGAACGAGCCAACAGGCTTAATCTCTGGATGATGATGATGATGACATCCTACTTTTAAATTAAAAAGAAACAATGTAAATATGAAGTTATTTCTTTTTAATTTAAAAGTAAGATGTATAATATAAACGTAATATTGCTAGATCCCACACAAAAATTATTGAGAAACTTTTTGTAAATTATATTATAAAAAATATTCAGTTGATTGGATATAAGAAGTTAATAAATTTATTTTCTCACTGTACTATGTTAACTTTCAGTACCTAAAACTCCGATCCCTCATGACTATACGGAAATAATCTTTCCATACATCGCAATCCTGGGCTAAAATTTTCCAATAATTCTCTGAATAATTAACTTACTAATTGGAAATGAGGCAAATTTTGAGGAAGTGTCTGAATTCAAATACCTGGGAACAATACTCACAAACAGGAATGAGAGCGTAAGGAAATTAAACATAGGCTCAATTCTGGAAATGCGTTCTATTATGCATTACAGAGACTATTGATGTCCCAACCCCCTCAATAGAAAAAAACGTTAAACTGAAAATATATAAAATTATTATTCTACCAGTTATATTATATGACTCTTACTTCAAGGGAGGAAAGAGATAACGAATATTTGAGAATAAAGTACTTAGGAACGTTTTTGGATCAAATAGAGATGAACAGACAGGTGAATGGAGAAGACTGCATAACAGTGAATTATATGGTGTTTATAGGAAGCCAGATATTATAATAAGAACAGTTAAGTCTCTCAGACTGCAATGGTCAGGACATGTGGCACGAATGGGGAATGAAAGACGTGCATGGAAGCTTCTTGTAGGAAAACCAGAGGGAAAACGCCCAGTTGGTAGACCAAGAATGAGGTGGGAGAATAACATTAACTATGATTTGAGGGAAGTAGATTATACAAGGGTTGATTGGAAAACATTGCTTAAGGATAGGAATGTATGAAGAGCTTATGTCCGCGCGGCCATGAACCCACGAGTTCGATAGTGCCAGTGAGTTAGTTAGTTAATGGGCTTTTCAGCCCTTTTAGTATAAGCATAGCTAACTAACTAACTCACTGGCTCTATCGAACCCGTAGATTCATGGTCGTAGGGATGTAAGCTCTCCATACATCCCTATCTTGAGCTAATGTTTTCCAATCATTTCCTATATAATGTACTTCCCTCAAATTATGGATAATGTTATTCTCCCACCTCATTCTTGGTTTTCCAACTGGGTTTTCCTTCTGGTTGTCCTGCCAGAAGCTTCCATCCACCTCTTCGAAGTATTGTCTCTCATTTGATGAAGGTTTATAGGCAAAACTAATTAATTATACTTGTTTCCTTACAGATGTCGTGAGTGGCATTTGGTCTATATATCAACCCACTGAGACATCTAGTAGGCAACCAAGGAATTACTAGGATGAGAAAAATCGGTAAATGTTACTTTGGGGGCCACATTTTACAGGCTTAAGCTTTTACGAGCCTGAAAATCTTCCGCCTTGGAACCCAAGTTTTAAAGTCCCTCCCTATGGATTTGTTATATCCTTAAAAATCCATCGACCCCGGCCGGGTTGTAACCTGCGACTCTCGGCACTAGAGACACTATACCACCAACACGGTATAATTTACCTCCATCAAATCATGGATAATGTTATCGTTGGCCTATGTTGTGGGTGTTATCCCTTTGATTTTCCTACAAGAAGTTTCATTGGTCTTCTTTCATCTCCATTCGCACAATATGCCATGATCTAGCTGTCTACGCGACTTAATTGTTCTCATTACATCTGATTTCCCAAAAAAAATCATGTAACTTATCATTATGTAGCCAGTTAAGTATCCTCAGCTGAGACTATAGGCGAAGAGGTCACAAAGGTCAAGCGCACTTACTTGAGGATATCTGAAGCACCAGTAGATAAAACGTTGAATCGCAACAACGCTGGACAACGGCCATTCAGCCCAGAAGATAATTTTAAGAAATTTATGTAACTAACTAACTCACTAGCACTATCGAACCCGTAAGCGCGGACATAGGTTTTCCACATATCTCTATCCTCAGTTAATATTTTCCAATCATCAAAGCGAAATATGAATGATGATGATTATGATGGTCATATGATGTTAGGGGACAGTTTTGGACCTTAAAGTTTCGTGACATTTGTCTTACAGGTGAGGAAAAACCTCAAAAAGGACCTAACACAGGAAACTTGATCCGACTCGGGATCGAACCCAGGCCCGTTGCATGACAAGGCAGCACGCTACCTCGAGACAACAGCGGTGGACTTATTAGAGAATTATTGTTTATTATAAAAGTATAAATATCCTCAACCGTGTCCAACTAAGGGTCGGGTCGAAATATGAAATGAGACGATCCCCTCTTCAGAGGTCCGTGAATGACAAGGTTGCCGATCGACCACATCTGACGCACCATCATGGGGGCATATGAACGAAATTAAATGGATCAGAGATTATGGAGAAATGGTGGAATGACATTATGACAGGGAAAAACCAGGAGAAAACCTCGAGAAAAGGCTGCCCAAGCTCCGTTTCGTCCACCACGAAACCCACATGGAGTGACCGAGAATCGATCTCGGGGCACCAGCTACGAGAGGCGAGCGTCTTTCCGCTTGCGGATGGAGCCGTCTATATTGAGAATAAAACGTGGTGTACGCTGCTAACAGATTTTTACCCACTGTAAATGCAAACTCAGAAGTTGGAATTTAAAATACGAGTAAATACAAAGAAACCAATATTTATTTAGAATAGAATAGAATATATTTATTTAGCCTCGTAGAGTTAAGGCCATGTGGCCTTCTCTTCCACCCACCAGGACAAACATATGTTACAGATAAATACAAAAATTACAATAATAGTACATACTAAACAGTTATCTGTCAAATTCAATAATAATGAAAGTAGTGTCTAATAATACAATAAAATTAAATAAAATTAAAATTAAACTAATGATGGAATGTATATAGAAAGGAATAACAGCTCGAATCTACTATACATAAAAAGAAAAGAAAAATACAAAGAAAGTAATAAACTATAATGAATTAATCTATCGCTTATTATACAAGGCATTAGGTAAATATATTGACAAATCTTAAAACTATTTTATTAAATAATGAAAAAACAAATTATTATTTTTTTAAAAGTTAATATTAGTGAGTTGTTTCTGTTAATAATTTTATTTTAAATTTGTTTCTGAAAGATGGGAAAGTTTGGCAGTCTCTGACATAGGGTGGAAGGGAATTATGACAATTACAAAAAGACAAAACAACCAAGTAAAGGAGGTCAAAATTGGTACATATAAGTTAAAAAAGGTAAATGCATTTATATATCTCGGATCAATAATGACAGCAAGCAATGATATAAAGAGTGAGGAAAAACGAAGAATATGTCTGGCTTACAGGATATATTATTCACTCTTATAAATAATTGTTATAAACAAAATAATATCTAGAGAAATCAAAATTAACGTTTATAAAACTTTAATAAGACTCATTATAACATATGGTGCCGAAACATGGGTCTTCAATAAAAATACATGCAAACAACTAGCAGTAATTGAAAGGAAAATCTTGAGAAGGATTTTCGGAGTAATTGAAACAGAGGATGGATGGAGAGCCAGATACAACGATGAGATGTATGAATTGTATAAGGAATTGGATTTGGAAAAACACATAAGATGTCAAAGATTCAGATGGTTAGGACATATCACAAGGATGGAAACTACATGGAATGTGAAGATTGTCTTCAACAGCAATCTAGATGGAACCAGATTAAATGGAGGACCGAGAACAAGATGGTGAGGAATTTTGTACAAGCAGATGTGAAAGGATTTAGAATAAAGAAATGGAGGCAGTTGGCGATGGATAGAGAAGAATGGAAGAAGGCCATAGAGGAGGTTAAGGCCCACTCGGACTGTAATGCCAAATAAGAAGAATAAATACAAATACTTCAGCATATTTCATAAACATAGATGTGTGGTATACGTGATGACGTTTGGTCCAACTATTCCGGCGTTTCTAAATTAACAGAGAATAAAGTGTACTTGATGTGTAAGTTCCAGTGTACTTGGGGAGAGAGGACGAGTAGTGGCGAGGCGTCAATGGAAGCGCTGGAAGCGGTGCTTCCTTATATTATATAGCTATCACCAATTATTACTTTATTGTAACGGACTGTCAACAGCACGTACGGCTTACTGCCTGGGCGACCCATATTTGTAAATAATATATTTCTAAATAATATTTTATAGAAAAATGAAATATTTTAAATATCATTTACAATTATAAAATTATTGGGTAGCTTTTATTATTTAGTTTTATTTTTAAATTAATATTGGGAAGTAAACATTATGAGGTTATATCATTAATAGTGAGTGGAGAATATATTTTTAGCGACTCACCTCATATAATTTCAAATTTCTTTGATACCGGCGGCTTCATACAATATCTTGTCCCATGACTGAAACTGCCGGTATCAAAGAAATTTGAAATTATGTGAGGTGAGTCGTTGAAAATATGTTCTCCACTCACTATTAATTCATTAGTTTTATTGGTATGCAAAATTCTTCCATAGCCTTGATTAACTTTCCTCCATCTAAGCTGTCATATGCTGCCTCAAAATCCAAAAATAGATGGTATGTATTCACTTTGAATTCTTTTAGACATTTCCATTGAAACTGAAAATTCTCTCCAAGTTGTTGTAATTTAGAAGTAGAGTAATATTTTTAAAATTCTTACAATTTTAGTTTTATGTGTGTTTAATTCCCTCCATGGTATCTTTACCTTGTCGTGGTGGAGTGGCTTGCGTGCTTAAATGATCCCAAGAGCTATGCCGGCAGTAGCATTGCTGCCGATAGGGTTACCCATGCCGGACTGGTCGAAGGTGATAAGCCAGACGAAATAAGTACCTTGGTCGAAAGAGTGACGATCTTTCACCGTAAAAATACAACCGTCAAGAAATGCAGACATGGGTTCTACTGGGGTGGATTTTCCGGAGGTCAAATAGTCCCCCATTCGGTTCTCCGGGCGGGGACTACTTCAGGGAACCCATGGCAAAGGCTCAAACACAGGGACATGTTCCTAGGAACATGGAATGTTAGGACTTTATACAATAGCGGGGCACTAGAGATATTAACGCGGGAACTAGATAAATCGCCCTTGGATATAGTCGCTTTACAGGAAGTTAGGTGGCCAGGAGAAGGTAGTCAGGAATCAGGAAGCTTTGCACAGATATAATAAGAACAGTCAAGTCTCGTAGACTGCGATGGGCAGGACATGTTGCACGTATGGGGAATGAAAGACGTGCATGGAAGCTTCTTGTAGGAAAGCCAGAGGGAAAACGCCCAATTGGTAGACCAAGAATAAGGTGGGAGAACAACATTAACTATGATTTGAGAGAAGTAGATTATACAGGGAATGATTGGAAAGCATTAGCTCAGGATAGGGACGTATGGAGAGCTTATGTCTGCGCGGCCATGAACCTACGGGTTCGATAGTGCCAGTGAGTAAGAGTAAGTAAGTATTATAAAATTATTAAATTTTTATGTTAAAAAGTTTAATTTATTATAAATATATGTGTAGGCAAATCTTTTAGAAGTTAAATCTGTACGCTACTGTAATCTGTCGTAGGTTTCCCAAATTACATCTTCCATTCCTGGTGCCTTGGATGCGCCAGACCTCGCCGCGTCTTATAGCCAAAATTCTATATTGAACGAAAAAGTAAAGTTCGTTGCCCTCAGTTAGTATTGAAATATTAGTTTTATTAATTTAATTTAGTTTAATTGTTTATAGTATATAGTTTGCATGTTATATTTTATTGTCACCTTGTCACTAGACAAATAGTGTGAATGTAAATAGTGAATTTTCAAGTGTTTCTTGTAATTTATTCCATTCCGCGTTTTGTTATGAATGAATCGTATAGAAGTTCGCTAGCGAAAAGCTTCCGAGTTCTCTCTCGTGTTAGTAGTTCTGCCGCGAACATTCAAACGGAGTTGGAACATCATCTGTACCTGTAATATGTGAGTGAGCTATTGAAAAACGTTTACAACAACCATTTAATTGACTTTCTTTTCAAGACAAAATAAAATTAATATAAAATTGTAAATCTACCACAGCTTCTCGCTGAATTAAATACTCAATATAAAGGCCGTAAAAGTTTTCATAGGACCAATCAGAATTCCTATCAACTATTCCGTGCTTATGGGGTTGCAATAATCTCAAAAAATTGTACTGCTGGCCGTGTCTTGAGTTTTCGCCTGAAAAGAACGTTTGGAATAAGACAGGTTTTGAGGATTTGAATAATTTTCATAAAGCCCAAAAAAAGACACTATCATCTCAACACATAACACGCCTTAAGCAGTTGAAACACTTCAGAAAAACTATAATCGAATTATGTCTAACATCTCTTTTATATATATATATATATATATATATATATATATAGATGTTATAACTATATTTTTGACATTTGTCAATGAAGGCAAATACGATATGAAAAGAAACAAATTAATGCTTGAGTCGGGACTGTACCCGAGTCTCTAAACTCGGTAGGTTTAGCGCTCTAACCAACTGAGATATTGAAGTATTACAACACAAACATACATTTTTCTTATATACGGATTATTTATTATTCTCAATTCACACGAGAGGTAGGGGGAAGTCGTTCCAACTGACATCTAGGTGGACACCATAACAGGTAAGCATTTTTTTAAAGAGAATATTTACTGTATAGCAGTAACGCTTGTATATTTAGATGTTATAACTATATTTTTGACATTTGGCAATGAAGGCAAATATGATACGAAAATAAAAATGAATGCTTGAGTTGGGATTTGAACCCGAGTCTCTAAACTCTGTACAAAAAAAAATTGCTTACCTGTTATGGTGGCCACTAGATGTCGGCTACCTCTTATGTGAATTGAGAATATATAAGAAAAATGTATGCTTGTGTTGGAATACTTGAGTAGCACAGTTGGCTAGAGCGCTAAACGTACAGAGTTTTGAGACTCGAGTTCAAATCCCGGTTCAAACATTCATTTTTCTTTTCATATCATATATATATAGATCATCGGTTGGTTAATGTCTTTGACATCGCCCGATTCCTAATAGCCAAATTTTGTCGGTCCATCCAATCTCCTAGTTGTAGATATTTCTCCTTCATATATTTACATATTCCCTGGCTCCAGGAGGTTTCAGGTCTTCCTCTGCTTCGTCTTCCCTCAGGTTTCCATTCCAAAACAGATTTTGGTAGTCGATCCTCTTCCAATCTTTGGACATGTCCGTACCATCTTAATTGCTGAGTTTTAATATAATCTAAAATAGTGTCTTCAATCTTCACTTTCTCCTTTATAACTGAGTTCCTATTTTTTTCTCTTCTTGAAATTCTTGTGGCCCTTCGTATAACATCCATTTCCGTTGCCAAAAGGCACTTATTTGTTTTTGTTGTTAATGCCCAAAGTTCTGCTCCATAAGTAATGATGCTTTTAACAATTGTATGATATCTATTTTTTTTCACTGCGGAGATTCCCTTCTCTCGAAATCCCCGCCTCGCCACTGACGACAAGAAATATAGTAGAGTCTTGAGAGAGAGAGAGAGAGAGAGAGAGAGAGAAAGTATGAAAAGGACTCGGACGTTATTGTAAGTGACACGGAAGTATTTTAATCTCGTGTTGGTTTTCTGTTAAAAACTCTTGTAAGGAGTCAGGTATTTGTCTCGATTTGTCAGATGTCTGCTGTCGTCAAAGCTCGGTAATGTGATTATTTTTCTCAAGCTCCAACGACCTTCCCGGATTCCAATCAGGAAGTTTCAACTCCACAGCTGAATGTGATCGGGATTTAATGAACTGTTAAACCCATTAGTTGAAGCAACCAACCTCGCGTCTTCAAAAACACTATGAAACTTCTACTTTCATACATATTTTATATAAATGAAGTCCGGAATATGATAATAGTAATAATAATAATGTTTTTATTTAGGAATATTCCACAATACGTATTTCTCCTTCAACCCAAAATTATTTGTCGCCAGATGTTCCTGTCTAAAGCATCTTCTTCCCTCAAACCTCTAGCTTCCATACTTTTCTTCACTCCATCCATCCATCGTTCTCTAGGCCTGCCTCTTCCACTTCTTCCATTAGCTTTCCAATTAAGGATCTTCTTTGGTATTCTCTCTTCTTCCATTCTTAATACTTACTTACTTACTTACTCACTGGCACTATCGAACCCGTAGTTTCATGGCCGCGCGGACATAAGCCCTCCTTACATCCCTATCCTGAGCTAATGCTTTCCAATCATTCCCTGTATAATCTACTTCCCTCAAATCATAGTTAATGTTATTCTCCCATCTCTAATAATAATAATAATAATAATAATAATAATAATAATAATAATAATAATAATAATAATAATAATAATAATAATAATAATAATAACATCATCACCATTATCATAGCCCATTCACGAATTTAGGTCATTTGTTGACCTGTTTCGGCCTCAATAAAAACATCATCCAAAAATCTTTTGAGTGGACGTCCTGGTCTTCTTCTTCCTTCAGGTCGATAGCTTAACATTTGTTTGGGTATCCTGTGATCCTCCATTTGATATGTTGTATCCATCTTGACTTATCAGAAATTTTGTTTTCTATAGGTTCCATGTGTAATTCTTCTAATATGCCTTTTTTATGATCTATTAGTGTGTATCCTGCAGTCCTCCGAAGGTATCTCATTTCAGCAGATCTAAGTCCCTGTATATCCTTCAGTTTTAATGTCCATACTTCGCTACCATACAAAAGAGTTGGAAGAGCCAGTGTTTTAAACACTTTTAATCTTGAATGTTTTTGGACTAACAATGGCTTGAAGACAGAACTTATTAACTAATAATAATAATAACAACACAGGTCAACATGATTTTTGTCTCATGAGTACCAATAGTTGTACTTAATGCAGATTTTATCGTGTTTTCAAATATGTATTCGAAATTTCTCCTTCACCCACAGTATTTTTATTTCAATTAATGGATTTAAATAATTATTTTTTTAATAAACGTTTTTTCGTCCATTTGTCCATTGTAAAATAAAACCAAATGAGCTAACTCAGGAGGTTTCAGCTATGAAAAAGAGATATCAAGGCAAATGGAACACTAATATGCTGGTCGATTATTGTTGGACCATCAAGAGGGATGCTCCACAAGCGAAATATAGCAGAAAATCGTCATTTCTTAGTACGTATCTAGGTGAGTCCGATTGTTCGAATATTGTGTAATTACGAATGTAGAAAATATTAATGTGTATGAAATTAAAAAAAATATATATAATATATATATATATATATATATATATATATATATTGCGTGTTGGAGAAAAACCGATATAATGTTTGAATTCAGGAGAAAAAATATTTTTCTCTCTGAAATAAAAAAAGTTTATTTTTTGTTGCTCAATGCAATCTTTATTATGAATTTCTCTCTACAATACAGTAGTTTTTTCCTATAACCAATTCTAAATTTTATTCCTCCATAAATCCCTATTCTCTGCATCACTCTCTGTTAATCCTCCTGTGAACTCCTTGAATCCACTGCTCATTTAATATCACCTTTTTCTGTTGCCCTCCACTTTGAAATGGTATATCATCTTCGGTTTAAAATTAAAATATGAAATTATGGAATATTTTAATTTTGAATAATACCTCAACGGAACACATCATGAATCTTATAAAAGTTGATCTTCGGTTTATGTCATCGGACATCCTCTTTACGTGGCCAAACAGTTTTAGAATTCCTTCTTCAAGAACTTATAGAACATATTTTTGAACATCTATTATTTAACTGCTTTTAGTGTTTCTAATTCTGTATCTTCTTGAATTTATAGAAGACCTCCTCAAGAAGTTCATCGTCACAAATAGTTTATGCGCTTGCTATCTGCTTAATGCCCACGTTTCCGCGCCATACAATAGTGTACTCTCCACCAATTAACTATATTTTTTTTTAAGTTTTGTTTAGGATGTTTCTAGTCCATAGCACCTAATTTAACATTCCAATTGCTTCCCTTCCTTGACTTAGTCTCTTGTTTATCTCAGAATTGCTTGTTCCTTTCTTTCTTCATTACATGTTTCCCGCCGTAGCTGATGACATTATTTCATTGGATAGTTACACTACAGTCAGATTGAACCCAGGACGTTACTGTGTGTTCGGAATAGGGAAATGGGTTGCCATTTTAACAGTATTTTCTTGAGAGATATCCTTAAATGAAACTGAAGTTTGCAACACAGCAAGTACATAGTTGTAAGTTATAGCCGTCCAAGTCACCCCCTCTTAAAGAGAAAAACAGTTACCACTTGTGACTGAGCTCGTGCGGACCTGTACTATCCTGTGTGAAAGTGTCGACTCTCATATTTACTATAAAACTAGTCTGCATGCCGAAAATGAAAAACTATGTTTTTTAAATGTATAGTACATAGATTTGGAAAAAGTACTGCTAACCTTGCCCCTCCGCCCTCCCTAAACAAACAAATACCGTTATTATGAGTTTGGCAACATCTGTCCCCTGTACATAGGGGGACACTGGCGTAGCCCGTAAGGTCTGTAGTAACTTCCTGGGTTTGAATTACAGTGTACGTGAGGATGACTCCATGCCATGTGTTTATTGCAATGGGGCTGCATTGGTGTATTTGCAGCTTATGTGGGCGTTTCTTAAAATTTTGGTAACAACTTATATCCTCTCATCCCATCAAGGTGAGTGCCCACGATGTTGCTTGTTCCTTCTAACTCTAACAATGATCCCAAATATTTGAAATTATTAACTTTCTTAATTTACTCATTTACAATCTCCAAACTGTCATCGATTTGCATTGTAGATGATATATATTATGTTTTACTGAAATTAATATATCATCATCATCATCACTCCAGGGATTAGGCAATTGCCCGTTCCGACTTCATAATGCATCAGCCCTACGTCTTCTAGGTCTTCCAACATCACGTCTTCCTCTTGCTTGATAATTTCTTGCTAACAATGGATATCTCTCCTTACTCATCCCATCCATGTGATCAATCCATTTCTGTCTGTAATTCGTGACTTTATCCAATAAAGGCTGTACTTTCAATTCTTCTCTTATATCCTCATTTCTTATTCTATCAAGTCTTGTACATCCTTTTACTTGTCTTAGGAACCTCATCTCCGCCGTCTGTATTCTATCCTTCTGTTTTTTCACTGGAGCCAAGTTTCACATCCATACAATATTGTGGGAACCGCCACAACATCATACATTTTTATCTTGGTTTCTTTTCTAATTTTATTTTTGAATGTTCTCTGTATTGTTCCACACACCGTCTGAAATGTATTTATTTTGGAATCAATATCTCTTTCCACATTGTAGCCAACATCACAGCCCAAATATTTGAAACTAGACACCTGTTCTATACTTTGATTTTCTAAAATAATTTTGGATCTCACTGGATCTCTTCCTCTAAAAGCCATGGTCTTCGTTTTCCTTACAGAAATCTTTAGATCGTATAATTTACATATTTCATTTAATGAATGCATTGATTTCTGTAAGTCGTCTTCATTTTTCTGTATTATGGTTACATCGTCAGCAAATAGAAAATTATTTATGCACACTTTATTATCCATTCTTATTCCTGGATTCACTAAAACTTTCCATTTATTTAAAATATCGTCTAAATATATTAAACAAAGTGGGTGATAAACTACATCCTTGTCGTAATCCAGTATTTGTTTTGATTGTATATGTTCTTTTGCATCCGGTATCTATAATTATATTTGTGTCTTCATATAATTTCTTTAATGTTTCAACAAGGCACAGCGGGTATCTTTCATTCGTAATATTTCCCATATTTTTTGTCTGTTTACTGGATCTAAGGCCTTATCCAAATCTATAAATCCTATGTGAATTTCTAAGTTATGTTCTCTTCTCTTTTATATAATACCCAATTTTTATATTCCTCCATCAATGTTCGTAATAAAATAATAATAATAATAATAATAATAATAATAATAATAATAACAATAATAATAATATTAATAATAATAATAATAATAATAATAACAATAGCTTCATTTTACCTGGTAGAGTTAAAGCCTGAAGGTCTTGTTTCCTATTCAACCAGATTAGGAAAATTACCGTTACATCTACGTTACAATAAACAAAATTATTACACAATATATCTACAATACAATTATCCAATATATTTTTATTTACTCTAGATTTAACGAATGAAATATAAAATGTAAGATTAAAAAATGAAAAAAAAAATATTAATGACACAGAATAAATTTAGTACAATATATTTATTTTGTTAATTAAATTTAATGGTATGCAGTTATATTGCGAGAAAACAAACATGGCGACAGATGCAGATTTTTTTAATCTTCGGATTTCAAATAAACTCCCACTTGTGTTGCGCGGAAATCCCGATTTTTAGATAATAACTTTTTATTTAAATAGTATATATAGAGTTTCGTTGCGAAAGAAACTAAAATTGAGGAGCTAGAGCGGCTTTTTAAGTTTCCCTTCAGCTTAACTACCATTCCCAACGGTCATATGTTACTGGTAGATAAAATCGACACTACATTTTTTAATTGATTACTATGTCCTGAGTTTAGTTTTGACAAAATAAAAACAGAAATTGCGGCCTCTATAACATTAACAGGTATACATACATACACATACATACACAAACACACACACACACACACACACACACACACACATATATATATATTAGGGTGTGCCGAAAAAAACTCATTTTTTTCGAAGTTGTAATAGCGCGGAAAAATTGCGAATGATATAGGTAAAAAAAATTATCAAAATCGGTTGACATCTTCCGGTCGCGCAAAGGCTCTGACGTTTGGCAAAATATGAAAAAAAAAAAAAAAAAACTTCATTTTTGTAATTATTTCTTTCTTTTTAATATCAAGTAGGCATTGCTGATCTTAGCTAAGCACGTTTGTGTCTATCTGTGGGATCTGATAATTAATACTCTGGAAGTTATTTATCAAATACCAAAAATGCGTAAAAATATAACTTTTTCTTTATTCTGGCAAATTTTGGTGCTTATGCCCGACCGGAAGATATCAACTGATCTAAACCAAATTAAAAAAATAATGTTTTTAGGCTCTATTTGAAGACGTTACGAACTATTACATTACGAAAACATCTAATTAAAAAATTAAATAATAATCTCAAAAATTAAGTTTTTCTTTTTCATATTTTGTCAAACTTTAGAACCTTTGTGTGACCGGAAGATATCAACCGATTTTGATATTTTTTTTCTTTTGTCTATATAATTTGCAACTTTTCCGCGCTATTACAACTTCGAAATAAAAAAAATAGTTTTTTTCGGCCCATCCTAATATATATATATATATATATATATATATATATATATATATAGATCCGGGTTCGAATCCCGTCCAGGCATTTATTTTTCTTATCATACCATATATATATTACTTTGGCATTACCTTCCCTTTTATACGGAAGTGAGATTTGGATATTAGTAGTAGTAGTAGTAGGACTTTATTAGACAGAAAGTAAGATATTTACAATATTATTTACAAATATGGGTCGCACGGGCAGTAAGCCGTACGTGCTGTTGACAGTCCGTTACAATAAAGTAATAATTGGTACTAGTGTAAAGAAAAATAAACAACAAAAACAGCAATAACATTACAATTACATAAAGAAAACACAATAATAATATTACAATTAAATAATAACACAATAGCATTATACACTAGAAAAACATTAACATTACAATTACATAAATAAAATATTACAATTAAATAATAACACAATAGCATTATACACTAATTAATTTATATATAATTGTTAATAATTAATGGTATTGCATTTTGATAACATATATTTATTCATGAATGAGTGTTGTCCTATTTTTCGCGTTTTGTCCAGAAATTTACCGAGGTTTATCCAATTTTCTGGATTTACCAATAACTCGTAGCATGCCAATCTTTCCCGATTTGAAGATTTGGATATTAAGAAAAAGATACATGAGCAGAATCGAAGTTATGGAAATTAAATGTCTCAGAAGGACAGCAGGATACACTCTTCCAGATCGAAAAAAAAGAAGAAATTTTAGAACATTTAGAAGTAGAATGAGTAAAAGAAAGACTCGACAAACGTAGACTAAACTAAACTAGCTGGACTACGTAAAAACAAAGGATAATTCAAGAATATGATAAATGATGATGTAGTATAAGTCCAAAAGATATCGTCGATCAGGAAGTCTGCTGGATGAGGCCGAAACAGGTCTACAAGGCCTAATTCGTGACGGATGATGATTATTATTTTCATTATCATCATCATCCGGTATCATGGTAGCTGCCGCCGTCTTCCGAAAACCAAACGGCATTCCTCTCTGTTCATCCATTGATCTTCCTCCAATCCCCTGATATTCATAGGTACTTGTACACCTTCTATCCAAGATTTCTTCGGTCTTTCTCTCTTCCTCCTTTCTATTGGGATCCATTCCATAACAATTTTAGACAATCTTTGCTCAGGCATTCTTTTGACATGGCCATACCACTGTAATATTTTATTTTCTATAATGTCTATGCTGTCCGGCTCCTCTTGTACACCTGTGTGGAGTTTCCAGTCTTGCATTAGGCGCCTCCCCAGGTGGGGGATAGGGAAATGCTCAGCAGATATGGCGGGTACTGGGGAAATAAAATACCCAGGGCGGACCAAAACTAGCGCTGCTGCCTTGCAGTAAGATACTGGACTATCTAAGGCTAGAGGAAAAAAAAAAACTTGAACAAAAATTAGCCGTCCCGCAGGTTGGGGGTTCATGCATCGGGCCAACTTCTCGTTCATCATAAAAAAATGCTAAAACACCAAACATCATGCCTCGGAAAATCACTCTAGGACGATTAAAGCTAAGGAAAATGACTTTGAAAATTAGCACATGGAATATTCAAGGCTGCAGAAATAAAATGGAGGAAGTAATTAAAGAAGTAGATGCAATGAAATTACATTTGGTTATTTTAACAGAAACAAAGAAGAAAGGCACAGGAAATGAAACATTAGGGAATGATTATTGTTTTTATAATTTTAATTTTCGGTATTATAGCAAATTCCGAAAGAAAATTTTCATGAAACATTTTTGAAACAATTTAACAGATATTAGCGTTGCGAAGGAATCTAAAAATCAATAATCTTTTTCAATACACATTGTTTTTCCATGTTTATTAATTTTTTATGAGACAATGAAAGAAAGTTGTAGAGAATTGATAGATTTTGACATTCAATTCGACGGACAATATGTGGAATGTCAGCGGTCAGCAAGATGGAAGATAAAGAGAATGTGACAGGTTAAGTTTACATTATTCATGTGGAAATACTTTTTTCCTTCAAGTTATTGGCTGACGTCAGCAAGATGTAAAAGAGAAGGGGAAAAGAACACAAACTGACGCATAGCATGACGAATCTCAGAGCCTATGTGGAATGACTTGAGATTGAAAATGGAAATCTCCTGACAACATGCAAAAAAGAATGAAACTATGAAGTTATTTCGGTGAAACACACACACACACACACACACACACACACACATACACAGTGTATTAATAAAATGGATGGATACACATTTTTGACACTGGTTTTCATTTGTAAGGTAAATTAGCGGGAATTCTTCAGGTTCAAACTTGACTGCGTCTTTCTCTGGGAGAAATATATTAGTAGCAGTAGTAGTAGTAGTAGAAGTAGTAGTAGTAGTAGTAGTTGTTGTTGTTGTTGTTGTAGCAGTAGTAGGTGAAGTAGGACATTTATAGTAAAAAAATAGCAAAAAATCGTCACGCAGGAGCTGGTTTATGGATTATATAATTCCATTTATATAATATCCACGACCATACCATATTGAAAATACCGGTTCTCGTCCGATCACCTCAGTCAAGCAACATTGGTCGTGGTTAGTACTTGGATGGGTGACCGCTTGGGAACACCACGTGCTGTTGGCAACTTTTAGTCTGCTACGGTGGACTAGTGGTTATGCTCCTTGCATTTGGTTCCGAAGGTCGTGGGTTCAAATCCGGCCGGAGTTGATGGAATTTTGGGATGAAAAAATTCAAGGATCAAGTCCTCCGGGAGGGACTTTAAGCCGTGGGTCCCGAGGGCCGTAAAAAATCCTTTAACCTGAATAAAGAAGCCTCTAAGCAAAATTTATCATCCTCAACGTCCTAGTAATACCTTAGTTGCCTGTTAGATGTCTCAATAAGTCGGTGTGTTGACCTCTTGCCATTCATGACATCTATGGGCAAATAAGGTAACTCCAAATTAACTTGGTCTAGTGACTCCTGACAAGGTAAAGGCTAGGCTATTATAGATAGCGGTGGGCTAATTGTTATGTCATTTGCCTATATTTCCAAGGGACGAGGGTTCAAACCTGGTCGTGGTCCATGGATTTTTGAGGATAGAAAAATCCAATGGAAATTCATCAGGCATGAAGTTCAAGCCGTGGATCCCGAGTCTGAAGATTTTCACGCTCGTGAAAGAACAAGTCTGAATAAAAATTCATCTGTGCAAAATTTACCGAAATATTCCCATCCTAGTAATACCTTGATTTTCTAGATGTCACTATCAGGTGGAAACGCTGATCCAGGACCACTCAATGAGATCTATACTAAAACAAGTGTAAATAAATTATAAATTCGTATGGTTACTAACACGTGTGGAAGTGAGGTCTAGAGCCGGATGGTAGACCATGGGCTTGTCGCGCTTTGGAGTCCAACTGTTTCATTTCTTGTTCTATTCTATAGTGTTTTGCCCTAGGGCAGGTCCCTCACTATTATCATAGCGTTGTCATGCTATGCTTTGCAGTTTTACTAGGAGATTATAAGTGTCGTAGCTTCCCGTTGCTTTACAGACCGGACATCATAATAATGATGATGGTGGCCAGATTATGTTCGAGGACATTTTTGGTCTCAAAGATACCTGACATTTGTCTTACAGGTGAGCAAAAAATTGAAAAATCCTCACTCAGGAAGTTTGTCTCGACCAGGAATCGAACCCCGGTTCGTTGCGTAACAAGGCAGCGCACTACCTCGATACCACAGCGGTGAATTGAGTGAAATCCAATTATTTGTATTTAATTATAATTTCTAGTTTCGTTATATTTGTAAAATTGTTTTTTTCATCTTTGTTTTCTGACCAATTTGTTGACAATGCACCGGGTATTGTTTGTATCCACTTATTACTGTCAGAAATTTTATATAATTGTCCAGAAATGCGGGAGCCTCAACCTCCTACAGGTTTTAATGATAGAATTAGAAGATACGTTTGACCAATAATTATAACCTAAGTTGATATCAATGTAACATGAAACACTTTGTCGCCAGTTTGAGTTATAATCTGTTAGCTTGAAAACGGGTTTAATGATAGATTCATAATTAACGGATGACTGAACCAATGACAATTAAAATTATCGTGACAGCTTCAGCCAGTGATCGAAAATTAACGTTAAAGACAAGCGGTCTATGAAATTCAACGACAGCTTGTGACCCGTTCAATTTGATTCAATTATTCGACACAAAACAATGACAAGGTTCACAGATAATATTCTTGTTTATGTGCTTGTGAACCAGGTCACATGATCATTTCATACAAGGGGTGTACACTCAGAAAAGTTAAAAGTCTGTTATACCAGAACTCCGTAAAACTAACAAGGGGAACCGCTAAAAAATACCAACGGATTCTAAAGAATCTGGTATCAAAGATAATAGGGCTGAACTTTAGATTGTAACGTTCATGATTGTTTTCCATACATTTTTATGCCATTTTGGGTCCACCGCTATGTCTTGAGGTAGCGTGCTGCCTTGTTACGCAGCGTGCCTGGGTTCGATCTCCGGTCGGGACAAGTTTCCTGGGCGTTTTTTTTTCGGGGTTTTTCCTCATCTGTAAGGCAAATGTCAGGAAACTTTAAAGCCCAAACAGTCCCCGAAAATCATCTGGCCATCATTATCATCATTCATATTCTTTAAGTTTAGGATTAAGGCCTCTCCTGGCGCATCATTACCATCATTATCACCATTCATATATCATCGGGGAGCGAAACTCCGTCTTCCAGGCGCCTCAACCTCAGAAGTGGGTTTCAATAACACCATGCCAGGAAGAATACCAGTATGAAGAAATGACAACATTCTGGCACTGAATAAAAAAAACCTTCTGATCCCACTGTTGCACTATAAACGTTTTACCATTAGCAGTAAGATGTCATAAAATTTTAAACATTTCAATTGATTTAATTGATTAATAAAACATATTTTACGATTATTAAATATTTATTTATGTACCCATATTGTGTAATCAGGGTTCTCTTGAATGAATATCTTAAATTCAGGATAGCAGTTAAGTATAACATTTGAGTAGCATTCAGTCATTTATCTCTCGATCAAGTCATATAGAATTGCAGTGCGCATGGGGGAATGCTTAATGTAACATCCACCAGATGTCAGGACAAATATGTGAAATCGGAGTGACCAACATTATTAATTAATTCTAAAATATATGTAAGGAAATTAACTTAATTTTGTTAGGTTCCGATAGGAGAAGTTAGTGTACACCAGAATAGTTTATAGAGACGGCACTTCTTACCGGAAATATTTCTAAATTCAAACCGTAAAAGATTGGCATGCAACGAGTTAATGGTAAGCCCAGAAAATCGGATAAACTTGAGTACATTTCTGGAAAAATTCACAAAATAAGAACAATAATCATTCATGCATAAATAAATATATTAACAAATTGCAATACAATTAATTCTTAACAATTCTACATGACCTAGTTAATGTATAATGTAGGGGTGGGCCCACTGCCTGGCGGGCACGCTAGTCTGACCTGACCTGATCTATTTATTTTTGTAGGGTTACATGAAATCTATGGTGTATGAAACCGATATTGACTCTGAAAAAGATCATGTAGCACGCATTTTCTGCGCAGCAGCTGAAATAAGGGAAACTCCTAGCATCTTCGGAAGGGTACGACAAAGTATGGCACATCGGTGCACTGTTTGTATGGTTGTCAATGGACGTGTGTTGGAGTGTTGGGAGGGCACAATAAACTGGATCCATCCTGACAATACAATACGCTAGTTTTTTTTTTTTTTTTTTTTTAGAATTAAATACATTTTGTTTCTGCTTGTCTGTAAAGTATATTTGGATTAACACACAGAATTATGCGACACAAATAACTTGCTATTTGCACGTACCTACTTCCTTCCATCCCTTACTCTAAGACCTCTCTTAAACTGAAACGAAACGTCAGCCTATAGGTTCCTTAACAAAATATACTTCAACGAAGGTAAACTATCTGCTCCCAACGTTTGTCGGTCTAATTTAGAAACACCCTGTATGTTTGAATGTGAAATTATTGACTGTTCACTTCTAAGTAAAGAAATTACATGAGTAAGAAATATGTTTAAATGTAAGATATAAATAAAAAGCTTGTTACACACATCATATATATTTATGGTTGTAGAGTAATAAATACACCATTCAGTGCGAGGATAAAAGAGTTAACAAAATTTATCACGTACAAAGAGAGACATTTTGCAGTAAATCAGAAACAAAAATTGGATCTTGAAATATTGTTATCCTTGCGCATGAATACCACTTTACATTCCTCGGTTTTTGTAAACAAACTTCTAAAAAATATCCCTTTAACCCAATTTCAGTTTAAAATTATCTACATCAAGAATAAAAAAAATCCGCGCAATAAAAAAACAAGTTCTGTCACATCTGGCTTAATTCCAAATTCAAGGCGACCCCATTTTAGAATAAGCAAAGTGACTGCATGCAAGATTAGAGGGTGGGAGGGAGAGATTCTCACACAAAGTAAAAAAGTTTTTAAAAAGTGCGAAATGCATGCAGAGCCCATATGAAAACTTTTAAGACAAAATGCTGAGAGAGAAAGAACTTTGTTAAATGTTTATCATACTATTAATTTAAAAATAAGAGTTTAAAAAATGTTTTAAAACTTACCAGAATATTTTCTCTTGTTCACAGCTAAATCGTGCAACAATATTTGAAACAATATAATAGTCAGCGAGCGCGGGTTCAATCCCTGAGTATCATTAACCATTTATTATGAATTACTTTTTAAATAACTTGATGTTTGGCATCGCATACCTATATTGAGGTACAGTTTTCTCATATTCTGTAGTAAACAACAAAGGCAATCTCCAAACTGAACTACAAATTAATAATCATTATACAGAGTGTTCGGAAATTCTAATTGTTAACTTCTAGAGCTTGTAGAGGGGACAGAGTAGATAACATTTTCAATAAAAATGGCTATTCTATTCCACCGAGCCTCCTGTAAATATTCTATCAGAGAAATGTGAATGATAGCATCATATAGGCCAAAGTGATAACAAACGTTCCCGCCAGATCCAATTACCAAATTGTTCACTCACATATAAGGAGATTCTGTCCCAATAGTCGACCTACATTAGTGGGCAAGTTAATGTGAGAAAATGGGCCAGTTAGTGTTTACCAGATTAGTTTTATGTTCACTTGTTTATTAGCGGGTTTTTGTGATAAGTTGGCTATACTGTCTGATCAATGGTTAATATGAATTTTTACATTACATGTCATGATTTGAAGTTACTATGAGTTCAACGTCTCATTTCATTTTATGAAAAATTTTCAAATTCTGATCTTTTTTTAACAGCACACACACACACACAAATATATAATATATATATATATATATGTTATAATTAAATGTTTAACATTGAGCAATGCAAGCTTAATATGGAATGATAAGAAAAATAAATGCCTGGACGGGATTTGAACCCGGATCTCTGAGTCTGTACCTCAGCGTGATATCCATTACACTACCAGGCGAATCCAATTCAAACACTTATTTTTCTTATATATGTATTATACTCTCCATTATTACTAGATGTCGCGAGAACTCGGTCTTCACCGCCATCTAGCAGCTGACTATATCGAGTTCTCGCGACATCTAGTAATAATGGAGAGTATAATACATATATAAGAAAAATAAGTGTTTGAATTGGATTCGCCTGGTAGTGTAATGGATATCACGCTGAGGTACAGACTCAGAGATCCGGGCTCGAATCCCGTCCAGGCATTTATTTTTCTTATCATTCCATATATATATATATATATATATTGAGGAGGATAATTTACAGACAGCAGAAATGCTAGTCGCAGAGCCAAGTCCATTAGAGGTTGAAATGGCGATTGAAAAATTGAAGATGTATAAAGCATCAGGTTCAGATGAGATCCCAGCAGAACTGATAAAATCAGGGGGAGAAAAATTGATGGACAAGATACGCTGGTTGCTTAGTATGATTTGGGAAAAAGAAGCTCTTCCAGACGAATGGAAAGAATCAATTATCGTACCAATTTATAAGAAAGAAGATAAAACCGATTGTAACAACTACAGGGGCATCTCATTACTTTCAACTTCGTACAAAATTCTAACAAATATATTAGTAAGCAGACTTACTCCCTATATTGATGACATTATAGGAGATCATCAATGTGCATTTAGAAGAAACAGGTCTACAAAAGATCAGATGTTTAGTATAAAACATATTTTAGAAAAGAAATGGGAATATAATGGTACTGTACATCAACTATATGTAGACTTCAAAAAATCATATGATTCAATTAAGAGGGAGAAGTTATATAGTATCCTGCTGGAGTTCGGAATTCCTAAAAAGTTAGTTAGACTTATACGAATGTGTCTAAATGGCACAAAGAGTAGGGTGCGTGTAGGCAAACAGTGTTCGGACACTTTTGAAATCCAGAATGGGTTGAAGCAAGGAGATGCACTATCTCCTCTACTATTTAATTTTGTACTAGAGCATGCCATTAAATCTTTAGAGAATGAGGAAGGCTTACAACTCAATGGTATTAATAAGCTGTTAGTTTATGCTGATGATGTAGTATTGTTGGCCGATAGCGAGGAGATACTAAAGGACAACACGCACACACTATTGAGTAACACTAAGAAATTAGGACTGGAAGTAAATATCAATAAAACTAAATATATGGTCACACGTAGAAATTCATTATATAATGGAAATGGACAGCTAATGACAAATGAGGGAAATTTTGAGGAAGTGGCTGAATTCAAATACCTAGGAACAATAATCACAAATAGGAATGAGATGCACAAAGAAATTAAACATAGGCTCAATTCTGGAAATGCATGCTATTATGCATTGCAGAGACTCTTGATGTCCCAACTCCTTTCAAAAAACGTTAAACTGAAAATATATAAAACTATTATTCTACCAGTTATATTATATGGGTGCGAAACATGGACTCTTACTTTAAGGGAGGAAAGGAGATTACAAGTATTTGAGAATAAAGTACTTAGGAAAATTTTTGGACCAAAGAGAGATGAACAGACAGGTGAATGGAGAAGACTACATAACAATGAACTACATGGTCTTTATAGGAAGCCAGATATAATAAGAACAGTTAAGTCTCGTAGACTGCGATGGGCAGGACATGTTGCACGTATGGGGAATGAAAGACTTGCATGGAAGCTTCTTGTAGGAAAGCCAGAGGGAAAACGCCCAGTTGGTGGACCAAGAATAAGGTGGGAGAATAACATTAACTATGATTTGAGGGAAGTAGATTATACAGGGAATGATTGGAAAACATTAGCTCAGGATAGGGATGTATGGAGAGCTTATGTCCGCGCGGCCATGAACCTACGTGTTCGATAGTGCCAGTGAGTAAGTAAGTAAATATATATATATATATATATATATATATATATATATATATATAAATTACGTGCACGTTGTTTGTCCGCGATGGAATCATAAACTACTGAACCGATTTTAATAAAATTTTGCACACTGTGTGCTGTTTGATCCAACTTGATACCTACTGTTGTTTATAACTAAATTTATAGTCGCATTATTTTTATTGAAAATTATTTTGTTTATTATTTAACAAAGAGTTATAATTATCTGTGAGTTCCATACGATTCTAACAGATGGCCGTGTAAGGTAATTGGTTTATTATTTAACCAGGTGGCTGTACTTTTTGTTGCAACAGCGAATTTCAATTGAATTACAAACATTGATTATTTCATCATTTAAGTTTGTTTGTGTTTATCTTATTTTCAATATATTTTATTAATTATATTAATTTCGTGTGTAAGTATTAGTTTTAAGTAATTGCTGAAAGACAGCAACTTGATTAAAATTTAACTAGACCGAGAGATGGCGAATCGGTTCCAGAGACCATGAATGGTAAGATATCAAGTGAATTTCCAAAAATTGGTATAGGCCTATGTGACATACGTAAGTCTGCTAGTTATAATAATATTACAGAAACAACTCACTTACTTACAGAAACAATCTCCATGCCTCAATTAAATGAAAAACAAGATGATATTACTATACAGAGACTTCTTGATGATGATGAGAATCCAAACTGCCAACAAGTTCGTAGGAAAAAAACGGGAGTATAGTGGAATCAGCAAGCCTCCTCAAAATATTCCATCAATGAATGTATATAATCCTTATGATACACTTATGGATGATAATGAGAATGCAGACAACATAAATTCATCTCAATCGACAAAACCACTTCCACATAAACCACCACCCATATTTATACCGGGTGTATTTAACGTACCAGAACTAAAAAATTGTGTAAAACAAAAACTTTCTGATTTAGATTTCTCACTTAGTTTACTACAACATAATTTAACGTATACCTTAGCCAGAGCAACGCGTGGCCCGGACTTCTATATTCGGATTAGTTATACTATTTATAGCCTAACTCAAGAACGGCTGGACCGATTTTTATGATATTTGATTTGTTGGACTTGTTTACGCCCCGAATAGCAGATAACTATTAAAACATCGGAAAAATTAAAGTAAAAATATTTTAAAGGCGATACGACGTTCGTCGGACCAGCTAGTGTATATATATATATATATATATATATCGAGTAACTATCCACATTCTGCAATAATAAATTGTGTGTTTTTCTGTTTGATTTTATTTAGATGGCATTGTGACATAGAGTACCCGAAACTTTTGTCCGGAAATGCACCGTTTTCGTGCTGCAGTTTGGCCTAACAATAAGTTCGCAGTGTTTGACTCTCTCTCATCTGCAGGGGTAATTTAATTATTAGTCGTTCAATTAATTAAATTTACACAATCCAACATCAGTGATTTTGTGCCAATGTCCAATATCAATGGAAAAATAAAGAAACTTCACTTTGTTACTCTAAGAATAATTGTTTATACCCAAAATAACCAAACTTCTCTACTGTACTAAACAATGCTGTTAGTAAGATTAAATTTAAATGTTTCATATCTTACCTCATATTTAGTCTTCTAATTAGACCGCTGTTTCAAAGCCTGGCAGCTTCATTTTTCAGTAATTTCTCGTCGATTGATATTATGCCATTCAGAATAACTACTTCTCCTTCCAGAGTTATTTTGATGGACATGATATTAAGCGACGAGAAATTAATGAAGATGAAGCTGCCCAGGTTTTGAAACCGCGGTCTAATTAGAAGACTGGATATGAAGTGAGGTATGAAACATTTTAATTTACTCTCAAATTAAACCTCATAATGATGTTTTCCTTACAAAAGTTCAATTGTTGTTAGCAGTTATCCACTACAGTATAGAATGTGGCGACCACCAAGTTTACTGCACACATTTTATCTCCGAAACTAATTCTGGTACACTCGTTTCACCTTATTCTTGCAGAGCCAAAATGAAGTTTCTTTATTGTCCCCTTAACATTGGCATCGCCATGAAATCAAGTGAATGTATGTAGAGTTATACAAATGTAATTAATTCAGTCATAAATCATTAAATTATTATCAATTTATCGCAGGCGAAAAGGTGCATTTCTGGTAAAAGGTTCCTATTCAAAACGTTACATACTCAGTTCCCTTTAAAAGTTTTAGAAGAGCATCATCGTCATTTCCCTTCCATGGAGTTAGACCACTACTAGACCTGTTCGGGTTATTTTTTTTTGGCATTTATAAGCTTAATTTCTTGGCGCTTCTATGTCTAGTTTGCTAAAGTTTCTCAGTTGAATTCCTATTCTGAACTAGCGTTTTCTAATAATTTGTCATTAACTGTCCATTTCTACTATATAATGTATTTCTCTGTTTGATCATTTATTCCCAAATAAAACAAACATCTAAAAAGATCATCTCTATAATGCATTCCCTAAGGCGTCTCAAGAACTTTCTTCTTACAGCTCTTAAAAGAATTTTAATTCAAACCTTAGTGATGCCGCATTTTGACTATTGCAATGTTGTACTAACTGACATAAGTGACGGATTGTCGGACAAACTGCAGCGTGTCCATAATATGTGTATAAGATACATATTTAACGTTCAAAAATACGTTCACATTTCTCCAATTTTCCACGATTTGTCATGGCTACATCTTTCTTATAGAGAGAAGAAAATTACACTGTCTAATTCTCCTATTTAAGATCCTATATACATAGATTACCAATTATTTATCCATAACTTAAACACTTGTCTTGTAAGCCCATGTTTCCCTTAGCAGAGATTTAGGCGCCCTCCCCCTACAGGGAAGAATTTTAACCGTACTAATTTAGTTATACTTGTTTTCGTATAGATGTCATTTGAGTTGTCAGTGGTCAGCGTTCCGCCTCATACTGACATCTAGGAAACCAAGGTAGTACTAGGACGGGAAAATTCGGTAAATTTTACTTAGAGGCCTTTTCATTCAGGCTTAAGGATCTTTTACGAGCCTGAACATCTTCAAACTCGGGACCCACGGCTTAAAGTCCCTCCCGGAAGACTCGCTCCTTGGATTTTTCCATCCTAAAAAAATCCATCCACTCCGGCCAAGTTTGAACCCACGACCCTCGGGACCAGAGGCAAGGAGCATAACTACTAGTCCACCGCGACCGACTAACTAAACACAAGATCACAATATACCGCACAACAGGATATCACATCACTCCATTTCTCGCAACTGGAATTTTCTACCACAAGAAATAAGGGGCTGCTAGACATTGAAATCTTTTAAAAGAAATCTAAATTTATAATTGATCTAACTTCGACTTCATCATTACTGAGTGAAAGGTACATATATTAATTGGTGATTCTCGTGCAACTTATTATATTTATATTGTAATTATCATCATTATTATTATTACCATAAGTATTATTATTGTTATTAATATAATCATATAAAATGTTGTTTGTACATGAAATTTCCATTGCACCATTTAATATATTTTTCATTCTTTATAATTACTGTAATATATAAATATATTTTTTTTGTATGCATATGTTTTCCCATGTCCGCATTTCTTGACGGTTGTATTTTTACGGTGAAAGATATGCACTATCTCCTCTACTATTTAATTTTGTACTAGAGCATGTCATTAAATCTTTAGAGAATGAGGAAGGCTAAAACTCAATGGTATTAATAAGCTGTTAGTTTATGCTGATGATGTAGTACTACTAGCCGATAGCGAGGAGATACTAAAGGCCAACACGCACACATTATTGAGTAACACTAAGGAGTTAGGACTGGAAGTAAATATCAGTAAAACTAAATATATGGTCACACGTAGAAATTCAGTATATAATGGAAATGGACAGCTAATGACAAATGAGGGAAATGTTGAGGAAGTGGCTGAATTCAAATACCTAGGAACAATAATCACAAATAGGAATGAGATGCACAAAGAAATTAAACATAGGCTCAAATCTGGAAATGCTATTATGCATTGCAGAGACTTTTGATGTCCCAACTCCTTTCAAAAAACGTTAAACTGAAAATATATAAAACTATTATTCTACCAGTTATATTATATGGGTGCGAAACATGGACTCTTACTTTAAGGGAGGAAAGGACATTACGAGTATTTGAGAATAAAGTTCTTAGGAAAATTTTTGGACCAAAGAGAGATGAACAGACAGGTGAATGGAGAAGACTACATAACAATGAACTACATGGTCTTTATAGGAAGCCAGATATAATAAGAACAGTTAAGTCTCGTAGACTGCGATGGGCAGGACATGTTGCGCGTATGGGGAATGAAAGAAGTGCATGGAAACTTCTTGTAGGAAAGCCAGAAGGAAAACGCCCAGTTGGTAGACCAAGAATGAGGTGGGAGAACAACATTAACTATGATTTGAGGGAAGTAGATTATACAGGGAATAATTGGAAAGCATTGGCTCAGGATAGGGATGTATGGAGAGCTTATGTCCGCGCGGCCATGAACCGACGGTTTCGATAGTGCCAGTGAGTAAGTAGGTGAGTAAGTATGCCTATTTTTTCCCTTCACAGAGATTCCCTACAGGGAAGAATTTGAACCATACTAATTTAGTTACACTTGTTTTCGTATATATGTCATTCTGAGAGGTACGTGGTCAGCGTTCCGCCTTATACTGACATCTAGGAAACAAGGTAGTACTAGGACGGGAAAATTCGGTAAATTTTGCTTAGTGGCCTTTCATTCAGGCTTAAGGATTTTTTACGAGCCTGAAAATCTTCAGACTCGGGACCCACGGTTTAAAGTCCCTCCCGGAGGACTTGCTCCTTGGATTTTTCCGTCCTAAAAAATCCATCGACCCCGGCCGGGTTTGAACCCGCGACCCTTGGGAACAGAGGCAAGTTGCATAACCACTAGATATATATATAATCTATATTGTCAAATATTTATTTGTAATTTGTGCTTATGGCCTTAATTCTGCCAGAATAAATATATTATTATTATTATTATTATTATTATTATTATTATTATTATTATTATTATTATTATTATTATATTCTTAATTTTATTGGTGTTAACTTGTAGCTCCAATTTCCCAACTGTCCCTAAATTACAGTATCAATAGGAAATAACACTACCAAAGACGAAACAGAATATATTCACAACCGATGAACCTATAGTACAGAACAGTTGCAGAAAAGCTTTTTTTTCTCTCTCTCTCTCTCGGGTAGTGGATTTTATTTGCGCTGGGGATCGAAGTAAAATAGACGAATTGTAGCTTTTACATTACGGTTCCCGGGCGACCATTGGTTCTGTTTTACTTTCATGAATTGCTTTTTGGTAGTATAAAAATGACTGTCGCTTCTAACTCGCAGTGCTGGATCACCATAGAAACTAATTAAAAACTTTCACCCCCCTCTCCTCCCCACTCCCATACCCTTTTCAAACAACTGAACACAAACTCACGGTAAAAAAAAGTGTTAAAATAGAAGGCATTCATTCTGGGCTGCTAACAAGACACAGACATATGCAGCGAACCAAGTTACAAATATTTTATACTTTTTAATGAATATTTTTCATGTGACCTTTTTTTTTAGTTTTACATATTATTAATTCCATGATAAGTTGTATTCAACATTTTAAAATGCGTGTTAACTTTCGTAGGGGTCAGTGTTACACTCTGTTCCATAATGTTGATTCCAATTTATCTCTGTCGTTTTGACAAAATAAATTGAGGCTTTACTAGGAATTGAGCACAAGGTCTGTGAATAAAATCCACTACACTTCTGATAATGTGATATGTCTATCAGACCAACTATCTATTTACCCAACCGTCTATACCATCTACCAGTCTTTCTCCCATTTTAATTCTTCTATTGAATGTGTACCTATCTGTCTGTTTTTATTCGCACATATATCTATTCATGTAATTATGTATATCCCTATACAAGCAAATAATTAAATAAATACATTCCATAGAAATCCTGCCCGAGGGCAGGCCTTTCACTCCAATCATTGCATTTTCATGCTATGCTTTGCATTTTACAGAGAAATATAGGTGTGATATCTTAACGTTGCTTTCCACACCGGTGAAGGATGATGATGATGGCCGGATGATTTTCCGGGATCGTTGGGCCCTAATCTCCCTGACATTTGTCTTACAGATGAGGAAAAAAATTCGAAAAAACCTCACCCAGGAGCCAGTCTCGACCGGGAATCGAACCCGGGCACGCTGCGTGACAAGGCAGCACGCTACCTCGAGATCACAGCGGTGGACATGAAGTAGATAAATAAATATATATATATATATATATATATATACGAGGGTAATTTCATAAGTCATGACAATTTATATATCTTTAATGTATTTAATGTATTTACAAAATGTGTTTAATCAATTTCGAAAATTAATTATCTGTATCACTTTGCCCTTGAGGCAATCCACTAATGAGGAAAGTTGTATATAATATAAAAAATAGTCCAGTGTACATACAATTCTTCTATACGTGTGTATAACACTGAACTCCTAAACGACTGGACCGATTTAGATGACTTTTTTGTGCTTATTTGAGTGAATCCCTGAGTGGTTCAGATTCACAATTGGACCCGATATGTGGCGCTGCGATCGGGTTTTCATACCAAAACCTATTTTGATTATTTTTTTGTGATATGTCTGAGTGGGTCCCTAGATGGCTTAGATTGACAATTAGACCCGGTAGTTGGCGTTGCGATCGGGTTATAGAATCTTTCTAAATTCTTTTGACAATTTTGTTTTATATTTATAACATATTTTGCATGTCAGAACATATTACCCCAAAATTTTACCCTCCATCACCCCATACGTTATTTTTAATTTTTAAAAAATCATAATTTTATAGGATTTTAAAATGTTTTTGACGATTTTGTTTTATATGTATAAAATCGTTTGCATGTCAGAACATATCACCCCAAAATTTCATCCTTAATCACCCCATATATTTTTTAAATTAAAAAAAATCATAATTGGCCGTTAAAATCTTCACAGAAGTTCATGAATAATTTACATTCTGAGAATCATTTATAGTTATGTGCGTGTACCATAGATGGTGCTGATGTCGAATTTTTACGCCGTAGTTTGGATGTGTTAAATCAATCAAACCTAGTTTTTTTATTATTATTCAACGTTCGGACAGGACATAAAGATTTTATTAAACTAAAAGTAAGATACATACAATGTTATTTTCAAATATGGATCGCACGGGCAGTAAGCCGTATGTGCTGTTGACAGTCCGTTACAATAAGTTGATGTTTGGTAATAATATACATAAAACAAAAAAAAACAATAATATTACAATTAGATATCAATACAATTACATTATAGATTAACGTAGTTATGTAGAATTATTAAGAATTAACATATTTATTTATTCTTGAATACGTGTTGTCATTTTCCGCGTTTTGTCCAGAAATCTACCCAAGTTTATCCAATTTTCTCGGTTTACCAATAACTCGCAGCATGCCAATCTTTCGCGATTTGAATTTAGAAATTTTTCCAGTAATAACTGATGCCTCCAATATTCTAAATCGTTACATTTTCCTAATATATGTATCTCGTCTTCAAAGCTCCCGCACACTGGACACATTCGCATATCGTGATCGTCGCTAATTTAAAAAAAAATTCCATGCCCCTAACCTATATATACAATATAGTGAGTATGGAAAGTGATCGTACAGTGGCGAATTTGATCAATTATTTATTTCTCTTTAACTGAGAAAATATTATCTTCGTGTCATTTTTCTATAGTAATCATTTTCTCTTAGGAAATTATGAACTGTGAAATCGCTTCCAGTGATAGTGGAACTTCGGGTAATTTGGACCCCTGTTTTAAATTTGTTGTTTTTCTTCTTTTAATTAAGGGATTTGGATTTTGTTAAATTACAGTGATTATCATTATGGTTGTAACTATGAAATAGTTTATTCAAATATGGAAACATCTTCATAATTTATAAACTTTTTTACATTACAAGAAAGGTCGACATTAACCTCCATATTCGGATAAATTGGACCATAGAGTCCATCTTAGCTTTTAGTCTATTTTTAAGATTATTTACTCTGTTAATTTAGGTCAGAGAGGCACAGATTAATCTGAAAATATCTATGACTGATCATAATTAAAAAACGTTAATATTTATTTAATGTTTTGAAAAATTATTGTTGATTATAACATTCTCATATCATTCCACTGCAGAAAGCGGCCTTCTTTGGGTTTAGTAAAATTACAAGGATATTAAATAAAATTAATTAAGTGAATGGTTTTTGCAGATAGCATCCTCATTGATAAAATATACGTACTCGTGTAAAGTGAACACAGGTCCTCATGGAGGGTCCATATTAACCGAATTCTTTTGTTATGTTTAATTATTTTATTCAGTCACCATGTCACATGATATCAAACCAGACCCGTCAAGTATATTAAAACAGCATCTACATAATATAATATATCTACGAGATTTTTCAACATTTGTAATATTCAATAGCAGAAATTAAAAATTGATTCTTAGCTTAAAAATTTTTTAAAGTGGTCATTTTCATAAATATCACAAATAAAACCTTCGCACAAAGAATAAAATAAACTAGCCTTGAACCCGTCAAAGTTGATGAGGGGAATAAGTTAAAATATGTTCTGTTCGAGGGCAGCACTATTTAAATAAAATATTAACAGGTTCCACTCAAACAGAAGGGTCCACACTACCCAAACTTCCATATAGTAATTTGAATTCATATTCAATCGTACTCTATTGAGTAACATTACAAAAATGGAACTGAAAGTAAACATCAATAAAACTAAATGCGCCGTAGCCTAGTGGTTAAGGGAAGATACCATGGCACAGAGCTTCGGAACTGCCGATATTATGTCATAAAATCTTCGCTTGTTTTTCGAAATTGCACCAATGACTACGGATAATAGCTTCTGTATTCTTTGGAATACGCAGGAAAATTGCATCCGTAATTCAAGTAGTTCGAATACACGACGAATCACGTCAGCGTAGAATTCTCGCACTAGCGCTCAACGTTGCAGAGAAACCACGTACATTCAATAACAAGGGGAGCGATTACAACGACGATTTGCGCTTTCGTTTTGCGTCGTAAATAAACAAAAGCTTTAGGGTGACATGTGGTAGCATGTCGGGTGCCCCAGCCAACCAGGAGGTGCTACATATTATAGATATCCAAATGCCTTACGACGACTCAAATTCTATGAGAAAATTCCTTCCATGAAGACTCGAACCAGCGCAAGTCCCATAACTTTGCGCCAAGCCAACTTCCCTTAACCTCTCGGGTACGGCGCGGGACGCTTAGGTATTCCCTTCATTTAAGAAGTTCCCACCAGACAAAATTTTATCCCCGCTAAAAAATGTATAACTTTTTTTTTTTTTTACCGGTTGGTAATATTTCGCGTGTGAGACTGTACAAAGTAAGATTGCAACATGGTTGAGATGACAATACTGGTAACAAGTGGGTTGCGTGATGACGTAAGGGAGACGAGATGTTGTCTAATTATTACCGCAAGAAACACTTGACTCGTGGTATCTGGTCACAAACTTACTTGACCTTACAACAACACTTGATGCTCTCCTGCGCCCCACTTAACAAACTCTATACAAATAACAACAGCTACATCATTATTTTAAAAAAAAAGTAGAATATCCTCAGAAACACAATTGTGTACACGACTACAGTCCAGGGCATGGTTGGCCAGTTGCGTGCGATAATGTTTTGGTAATTATGGACTAACGTATGAACGATTAAATAATAAATGAATGATAACTGAACTACTAATTAATCAATTGAGTTGGTGTTTACTTGATGAAAATCCATATTAATTAATTAAATAAAAATAAAACTTAGTTTTATTTGATTTTCATATTTATTATGATATAATTCAGTGACAGCTGTTTCGGTACACTGTACCTTCTTCAGACATGTTAACAAATTATGAATCGTGTTATTATAGTACATATCAACTTATCTAAGCAACAATACAACAATATTTATTTAATTTTTTTTAATTTAACAAAGGAGATTCATTCAAATCAAGTTGAGAATTTAACAGTTTATTACTACTTTTCAATTTATTCATTTCTACAGCCTCCAAAAGGTCCAAAGGGGATTCATTCAAATCAAGTTGAGAATTTAACAGTTTATTACTACTTTTAAATTTATTTATTTATTTCTACTAGAATTTGGACCTTTTGGAGGCTGTAGAAATAAATAAATTGAAAAGTAGTAATAAACTGTTAAATTCTCAACTTCATTTGAATGAATCCCCTTTGTCAAATTAAGAAAAATTAAATAGGAATTATTGTATTGTTGCTTAGATCAGTTGATATGTACTATAATAACACAATTCATAATTTGTTAACATGTCTGAAGAAGGTACAGTGTACCGAAACAGCTGTCACTGAATTATATCTTAATAAATATGAAAATGAAATAAAACTAAGTTTTATTTTTATTTAATTAATGAACTTCTAATCGTTCTCGTTCATCTGAACCAAGTCCTTGAAGGAGAAAATTCAGCACACTTTTTTGGTACTAGAAGCTTCTCTCTTTCGATCTCTCTCTCTCTCGCTCTCTCTCTCTCTCGATTCTCTCTCTCGATCTCCCTCTCTCTCGATCTCTCTCTCTCTCGATCTCTCTCTCTATCTCTCTCTCTCCTTCCCTCCCTCTCTATCCCTCCCTCTCTCTCTCTCTCTCCCTCTCTCTCGATCTCTCTATCTCTCTATCTCTCTCCATATCTCTCTCGATCTCTCTCTCTCGATCTCTATCTCTCTCCATCTCTCTCTCTCTCGATCTCTATCTCTCTCGATCTCTATCTCTCTCCATCTCTCTCTCTCTCGATCTCTATCTCTCTCCATCTCTCTCTCGATCTCTCTCTCTCTCGATATCTCTCCATCTCTCTCTCGATCTCTCTCTCTCGATCTCCCTCTCTCTCTCGATCTCTCTCTCTCTCGATCTCTCCTCTCTCTCCTCTCTCTCTCTCTCGACTCTCTCTCTCCTCTCTCTCTCTCTCTCTCTCTCTCTCTCTCTCTCTCTCTCTCTCTCTCTCTCTCTCTCTCTCTCTCTCTCTCTCTCTCTCTCTCTCTCTCTCTCTCGATCTCTCTCTCTCTCTCGATCTCCTCTCTCTCGATCTCTCTCTCTCTCTCTCCTCTCTCCCTCTCCTCTCTCGATCTCCCTCTCGATCTCTCTCTCTCCCTCTCTCTCTCGATCTCTCTCTCTCCTCCTCTCTCTCTCTCGATCACTCGCTCTCTCGATCTCTCTCTCTCTATCTCTCATACTCTCGTCTCTCTCTCGTCTCGATCTCTCGATCTCTCTCGATCTCTCTCGATCTCTCTCGATCTCTCTCTCTCTCTCTCTCTCTCTCTCTCTCGATCTCTCTCTGTCTCGATCTCTCTCGTTCTCTCCCGATCTCTCTCGATCTCTCTCTATCGATCTCTATATCTCGATCTCTCTCTGTCTCGATCTCTCGATCTCTCTCGATCTCTCTCTCTCTCTCGATCTCATCTCTCTCTCGATCTCTCTCTCTCTCTCTCTCTCTCTCGATCTCTCTCTCGCTCTCTCTCTCTCGATCGATCTCCTCTCTCGATCTCTCTCGATCTCTCCCGATCTCTCTCGATCTCTCTCTCTCTCTCTCTCGATCTCTCTCTCGATTTCTCTCTCGATCTCTCTCTCGATCTCTCTCTCTCTCTCTCTCTCGATCTCTCTCGATCTCTCGCTCTCTCTCTCTCTGTCTCTTATTCTCCCTTATTTGCCCTTTATCATATTTTCTATTCCTCATCTACCTCAATTCTACTTCTACCATACAATTGCACGCAAATCAAAATTTGCTACAAATTATAAATCACACTATTATCTATCGTGTCTTTCGGCGAGATTCAAACCTTAGACCTTCATATCTGTAACACCACGCCTTAACGATTTGAAGTAACTAGCTAAGTTAAGAAAGTAAGATTTTAATAAGCCTTATATGTTATTGTTCGGATTTTGGAAAATTAAAATTTAATTGTAATATTTTCCAGAATATGTAAATTACTTCCTACATAGGAAATGACGAAATAATTGGTCTTAGGCAATAAAATTAACGCTTTTGTAATTCATGCAATAAAATGTTGAAATATGCGCACAAAATAAAAAAAAATGCAATGGCATACAACCGTGATGTCATTCACAATGTTTATCTTCAACATTAATATGCCATATTAGTAAAGGTGGCACATCAAGTTTTTTAATGCGCCCAGTTTTTGTCATTTTAGACATTTCTGGTTTCTCTCCTGGCAATGGCGTAATTGTAACCCACTTCTGAGGTTGGGGTCTGTAAGGCAGAATTACGTTGCCCCGATAATATGATTGGTGATTTTGATGATAGTGGTACGCCAGGAGAGCCCCTATTCCTAAGCATAATCCAAGATGAATATGAATCATGATGATTGCGATGGTCATATGATTTCGGGGACCGTTTGGACCTTAAAATGTTCCTGACGTTTGTCTTACAGGTGAGGAAAAACCCCGATAAAAACTTGGCAAAAAAACCTGTCCCGTCCGGGTCTGCTGCGTGACAAGGCAGCACGCTACCTCGAGACCACAGCGGTGGACATATATATATATTTATTGTATCTTGTAAGCCCATGTTTCCCTTATCAGAGATTTAAGCGCTCTCCCCCTACAGGGAATAATTTAGTTACATTTGTTTTCGTATAGATGTAATTTGAGTGGTCCGTGGTCAGCGTTCCGCCTCATACTGACATCTAGGAAACCAATGTAGTACTAGGACGGGAAAATTTGGTAAATTTTACTTAGAGGCCTTTTCATTCAGACTTAAGGATTTTTTACGAGCCTGAAAATCTCGCATACTCGGTACGCACGGCTTACATTCGCTCCCTGCTTGCCTAGCTCCTTTTATTTTTCCATCCTAAAAAAATCCATCGACCCCGGCCGGGTTTGAGAACCCGCGACCCTCGGGACGATAGGCAAGGAGCACAACCACTAGTCCACCGCGGCCGATATATATATATATATATACGAAAAAATATAATTGTGACGTAACAATCAAAACTATACAGAATGGATTAATGAAATGTTAATGTGAGTTATATATATATTCATTTATAATTGAAGTTCGATGTTTGTCCATGTAAACAAAAACTGAAATATTATTTGTGCAATATTAAAACCTAATCAAAATGCGATATTAACTAATGCTAGACAAAAAGGACTAAAGTTAGTGTGAGTTTATTTTGGTTAGTGTGAATTCACTTTTGTAATCTTCTTAAATTCAAGATAGACGTGTTTAAAAGTGATGTATAATTTAAATATTATTCTCTGTGTATGGGAAATGGGATGATGTGTGTTAAATAAGATCTAAGACACAGTTAAAGTTGCAATACTTTCGCATTCTGAAAACCTGCGTGAATGGCGCCGAGCGCGACGCGTCACAGACTACTCAACGAGACGAATTATTTTATCCTTTATCTATCGAGTGGTGTAATTAAATTTTGGATGTATATATAGATATGTAGCTGCAACACCAAACTGTACTGTGATCAGTTTTCTGAATTTCCTCCCACTATGGACGCAAATTTAAAGACGTATACAAGTCAATATTCTAATATCGTTCATACAAGGTTTCTTCATAATTATCAGTACGTCAATCGGCCGCGGTGGACAAGTGGTTGTGCTCCTTGCCTCTGGTCCCGAGGGTCGCGGATTCAAACCCGGCCGGGGTCTATGGATTCTTTTTAGGATGGAAAAATCCTAGGAGCAAGTCCTCCGGGAAGGTCTTTAAGCCATGGGTCCCAAGTCTGAAGATTTTTCAGGTTCGTAAAAGATCCTTAAGCCCGAATGAAAAGGCCTCTAAGCAAAATTTACCGAATTTTCCCGTCCTAGTACTACCTTGGTTTCCTAGATATCAGCATGAGGCGGAACGCTGACCACGGACCACTCAAATTACATCTATACGAAAACAAGTGTAACTAAATTAGTATGGTTCAAGTTCTTCCCTATAGGGGGAGAGCGCCTAAATCTCTGTTAAGGGAAACATGGGCTTACAAGATACAAGAAGATTAATACTTTTTAGGGAGAACCAGCAGTAATACAACACTGCTATTACACTTGGAATTTTATCCAAGCTGGTTGCAAATTAAAATATAATGATTGAAGATCCATAGGTATTAGTGATTAAAGAGACCGAATTATATGCATTTGCATATTTAGATCTTTTTCACCTGTTATTTCACATTTTAACTAAAAACTACTGATAAGACATATTTTCGCGCTATATTTACAATATTTTAAAAATATTTGTTTTTTTACAATGGGCATTTCGAGACCATCAAAAGTGTAGTAAACGTTTTCGATAGTGCAGAGGCTTTGGCAATTTGTCAGTGCAGGGAAGCATTTAACGATTCCAGTATTTAGAAAAATATTGTTGTGATAAGCACTCATTTTTTTTCCATATACCTGCAGCTATTAAAAAGCTTGTATCTCAAGGTTTGGCGTTGATTGATTCTATTGAGTTAATGGATAAAATCCGTCAACTGAACTCCTTATTGCCGGAGGTATTCCCAAGCAAACTTAAAGAAAAGTTTGAAAACATTTTGAACCATAACCCAGGCATTGAACTTTTGTGTCAAATTAATAGTTTTATAAATGGGACGGGCGAGCTTTTGCCAGAAATAATAAGTACCAAAATAGCACCCAAATTCAAATACAGTCCAATTACATCAGTTGACGTACAAAGATCCGTATTTGTTTATAAAAATATTTTGAGCGATCGAAGACAGAACCTTACTACCGAACATTTGGAACAGTACCTGATCGTTTCTGTTTACAATAATAGCAAAATGTAGAACTTATTAATTTTTGAACAATACTTTTGCCTGATACTGATTTATAATTTATCATTTATCAGTGATAAAAGATGATATTAATAAATATATACTAAAAATGCTAATTATTATGTTAATTTAGAAATAAAATATCTAATAAAGTAATAATTATTGTTTTTTATTATTTGGTATTGCATATATTGACATTTTTCATGTATATTTCGAGCTTGTTATGTTGCATGTAATCCGGTCTCTAGTTATAAATAACTCCAGAGGGTTACAAGTGATGAACATAGTTAATTTCATAATCGCTTCCACGATTGTGTGGTACATTTTGTTTACTGCTTATTAAGATATTAAAATATCATGTTATCACATATGAAGATCCATCGATCCTAAAAACCGTCACAAATTATGGATTTCTTCCCGATATAATACAAATTGACCACCGTTAATTAAAAGAATACGCATACATTATCCAACACTTAGAATTCACAAGAATTAACTCACTATGTGTTCCAAATTGATCCAAACCCATGACCATTTGGCAAGCTAGACATCAAATCGAACACACATTTCATGTTACGAATAAGAGAATATATAAATTATGTAAGGATAACACATTACAATGTACAAAAAAGCAATGCCACCAGAAATATATCGACCTGATTACAATATAGAAATCACTGCGCACTAGAGTCATTATAACAATAACAACACAAAACCCGTTATTAAACACTACAATACTATTTAAAAATTTACATTAAGTTTTTTTTTGTTCAATGCCACCATGTCAACATTCTGGTATTCTCTCCTGGCATGGCGTTATTGTAACCCACTTCTGAAGTTGGGGCGCCTGGAAGGCAGAGTTACGTTGTCCCGATGATATATGATAGGTGATGATGATGGCAATGATGCGCCAGGAGAGGCCTTAATCCTAAGCATAATGAATATGTTAACGATGATAATGATGGCCGGATGAATTTCGGGGACCGTTTGGGCCTTACAGTTTCCTGACATTTGTCTTACAGGTGAGGAAAAACCCCGAAAGTAGCCAACAACCAGGAAACTTGTCGCGACTGGAGATCGCACCCAGGCTCGCTGTGTAACAAGGCAGCATGCTACCTCGAGATCACAGCGGTGGACGCACCCATAAATATAATAATAATAATAATAATAATAATAATAATAATAATGATAATAATAATAATAATAATAATAATAATAATAATAATAATAATAACATATAAGTATTTTTTAAAACGAAAATGAAGTTTCCTCATTGATATTTTCATAAATGAGGGAAATTTTGAAGAAGTGCGTAAATTAAAATACTTAGCAACAAGAACTACAAACACAAATTAGGTGCTTAAATATTTATAAATAGGGTCAACGAATATATATATATATATATATATATATATATATATATAAAATCTAGAACAGTAAGTATATTAAATTCCATAAAAATGATTTTTTTGGATTCGTTCAGTTGTAATTTTTAGAACAGATAAAATTAGAAACAATATGATTAAGCAGAGTAGTATGAGAATATCCAGGCTACAACACATTAGAAATACATATATCAGACGAGAAATGGATGCACAAGAAACTGTTATCGATAGGATAACAAAGAGAGCTTTACAGTGTTATGGACAAGAACAACACATGTCGGAAGAACAGTGGCCTAAATAGGTGTTAGATTGGATGGTACCAGTCAGAAAGAAGAGGGGGGAGAAGTAGAAGAACATGGTATGAGGGAATATATGATGCCATGATGAAGAGGTATATGAAAGAAGGAAAATGGGAAGATAGGAAACTCTGGAAAGCAGGAATCAAGGGCGAACTGCTGTAATGTGGAAAGCCTGTATTAAGTATTAAGTAAATAATTAAAAGCAGAATTTACAATCTTCAATAATTGTATATTAATAAAAAAACAAACAATTAAAAACGTATGGTCAGGTAAAAAGGATCATGGAAGACAGATGTCCAAAAAGAATAGTACAATGGATGTCACTTGCTGGAAGAAGAGGACGGTAAAAAATCGCGGCTTGATGGTGTTTTGAGCAGCATGAAGGGAAAAGGATTCGACGATGAAAATTGAAATGACCCGAGAGGTGTGGAGAGCGGAATGATAGTAGAATAATTGGGAGAATGAGGATGTTGTGAAGCATTGTGAAACCTGCTCTCTCTCTCTCTCTCTCTCTCTCTCTCTCTCTCTCTCTCTCTCTCTCTCTCTATATATATATATATATATATATATATATATTATAAATATATTTTTGACATTTGGCAATGAAGGCAACTATGATATGAAAAGAAAAAAGAATGCTTGAGTCGGGATTTGAACTCGAGTCTCTAAAGTCTGTACCTTTAGCGCTCTAACCAACTGAGCTACCCAAGAATTCCAAGACAAGCATACAATTTTCTTATACATGTAGTATTCTCAATTCACACAAGAGGTAGCGGAAAGATCTTCCGACTGTCATCTAGCGGCTAACATAACAGTTAAGCAAATTATTAAAGAGAAGATTTACTTTATAGCAGTAACGCTTGTATATATAGATATTATAAATATATTTTATTGTATGCTAGTCTTGGAATTCTTGGGTAGCTCAGTTGGTTAGAGCGCTAAAGGTACAGACTTTAGAGACTCGAGTTCAAATCCCGACTCAAGCATTCTTTTTTCTTTTCATATCATATATATATATATATATATATATATATATATATACACATAAACAAGTTATAATATTAATTATACATTTAAGAAATCCTTATTATGTGGTGGAATAAGAAAATTTCATCAACAAAGATACATATTTCGTGGACATATTTTCTGCACTATCAAATAAAGTCATTTCGTTTAAGAAATTTACGTTGAATCACGCTATATTTTGATACACTCTGTACACAGAAACATCTGAGTGCATTTTTTATTCCCTTTCTATGAGATGTTATGGTAATTTTGCACTGGGTTACCAGCAAGAAAAAAATGCTAAGATACTTTAGGTCGAATGTAAAGGAAATATGTATCAAGGCATTAGGTTCAAATGGCACTCTGACAACATTCCAGATGCATATCCTTCAGCTACGTTATTCCTAGGACACGAATGTCTGCCCTACATCTGAATAACACTGTTTTTCTCACAACATATTTCCAGGGCAATATATCCATCTCAACTTTACCCTCAACCCCACTGGTTTCCCTTCAGACAACCACTTTAATATATATGAGAAGAGAAAAGGAAGCGCAATGGAATAAGTTTTAAAAACACTGGGTTATGTAAGGAATGTAAGTAAATTCCAAATTTTCAACACATGGCGGAATTTAAATAATTAGGAAAAATAATTCTATATTTACCATGTCGTGGTGTAATGGCGTATCTTTCGTAAATGACCTCAGAGCTATCTCAAAGGTTAAAAAAAAACATCGCTCGAAAAAGTGACTAACTTTCACCGAAAGTATGCAATTGTCAAGCAGGAGACGTGGATATAGGAACCACTTGGGTAACATTTTCCTGAGGTAAAATAGTTCACCAATCGTATCTCTGGGGGAATCCATGGCAATGTCTTAAGGGGGGACCTACACCTTTGAGGATCAAAAAAAGTAATTTGTTCAATTTATATAGATTGATACTTCGTCTTTAAATTAGTGAAAGATTTTCAGTGATATCTCTATTACTTTTCGAGATATGTTTAAAAATGTGCAATGCTGTCACTCGAGTGAGCCATTTAATTTAGAAGGTACCTACATCTTCGGTAAGATTGCCTCTTGTTTTTCGTAACTTACTTTTTTTCAATACGGTTTCCCTGATAACTCCCAAAGTTTTCAAGATATTGAGATGACATTTTGCATGTGTATGTAGTTTGTGTCCGCCGCTGTGGTCTCGTGGTAGCGTACTGCCTTGTCACCCAGTGGACCCAGGTTCGATTTCCGGTCGGGACAGGCTCCTGGGTGAGGTTTTTGTCGGGGTTTTTCCTCTCCTGTAAGACAAATGTCAGGAAGCATAGGGCCCAACGGTCCACGAAAATAATCCTGCCATCATCATCATCCTTATCGTTATCATCATCTTTCACCGGTGTGGAAAGTAACGGGAAGCTACCACACATATAATTCCCTAGTAAAGCTGCAAAGAATATCAATGCAAATGCTATGATTGCAGTGAAAGACCTGCCCACGGGAAGAATTACAATGGATGGATGGATGTAGTTTACAGACATGAACAAAATATACTACAATTAGTAATTCATCTATTGTATTTTATTTTTTAAAATATTTTTAATGCAAATTTAAACAAAAATGAGTATACATCAATTTAAAATGACTATTTAACACATGCCCCAAATGGGAGTGAATGACCAATCACATTTCAATGATTTTTTTATTTACAAGCAATCACAGTCGTGTTTCGCATAAAATTTACCAACTAAAGTTTATCATAATAAAGAAAGCACCTCCTTTTTTAACATTCTGAATAGGTCTTAGCATTATTTTGCAGTGACTGACTCTCTAAGAAATACGGCAACCAGATTGTATATATACAGTGCATGAATGTCAACACGTAGCGCATACGAGAGATAATATAAAAACATTTGTAACAATTGATTATACCACAAAAAAAAAGAAACCACTGTTTGCACTTTCTTAAACGAATTATTTTCCAGGAATTGACGCAGAAAAATATAATTGACATATTTACATCATAGTTCTCGGAAATTAATTAATACCTATAACGTTGGTTATACATTTCTCCACTAGGGTGCATTCTTAAAACATTGCGATCTTTTGGCAATAAATAATATTATGATCTGGTTGCAGTGAACGAACAAAAGAAGCAAATGAAGCGTACCAATCGTTTCTCATTTGTTTTCAAACATCTCCGTTTAAATTAAATATATAAATATTTTAACAAATGCTAGTCAATGACCAATCACGTTTCAATGAATCTTGTTTTACAACCAATGACAGTCGTGTTTCACCTCGCTCTTTATCGATTTCTCTTTATCAGCTCCTGCTTTTGTGATAAAGAAAGCTCCTCCTTTTTTAATGTTCTGAACAGGTCAAAGCATTATTTTTCTCCAACAAATACATTGAATATAGCAAATAATGAAAATATTCCTTGTTTTACTGAGTTGTTTACTATAAAAATAAATGAATAACTCGTAATGTTGATTATGATATATAGTTGGATGTGTTTCATTATTTCTCCACTTGGGTGCATTCTTACAATATTGCGATTATTTGGCAATAAATAATATGATCAAGCAGCAGTAAATGAACATAACCTCACATTTCTGATTTGTTTCAAACATCACCGTTTACATTAAACATATAAATATTTTAAAATAACTATAGTTAAACAATGATTTGCGAGTAAACAGTTTAATTTTATTCGTTAAATAGTCCTAACAAATGCCACTCTTGATTTTCAAATTCTCTATATAAATTTACTCCTCACTTCGTGAGTCGTGAATTTATCGATAATTTGGAAAACACTCGTGACATTACTTATGACAAATAAAATATTTACACTCTATATAATTAAACAATTGTAGTATATTTCGTATCTACAACATTAGTGAGTAAAATAAAACAAGAATAAGTAAGATATATTGAAATTTAGGAAACTTATAAGGAAAACGCCAAGATAATGCAAAATGTTCAGACGACATTTTGGATATTTAATTAACTGCAACGACTGAAGTTAGATTGTACTTAAATACACAAACATGCCCACATCGTAACATAGATATCACATACCACATTTCAGTCCTGTAACCAGCATTGCTGCTAAGAAAAGAATTAAATATGCCATATCTTTAATGGCTAAAGGTGTAGGCTCCCCCCTTAAACATAGGGAGATCTTATTACAGTATGTTTTATCATCTTATCCATTCTGGTCCACCGCTGTGGTCTCAAGGTAGCTTGCTGCCTTGTCACGCAACGGGCCCGGGTTCGATCCTCGATCGAAATAGTTTTTCTGGGTGAGGTTTTTATCGGGGTTTTTCTTCACCTGTAAGACAAATGTCAGGAAAACTTTAAGGCCCAAACGGTCCCCGAAATCATATGGCCATCATCATCCTCTTTATCATTATCATCATCATCAGCTTTCACCGGTGTGGAATGCAACGGGAAGCTACCACACCTGCAATTTCCTAGTAAAGCTGCAAAGTATAGCATGAAAATGCTATGATTGTAGTGAAGGGCCTGCCCTAGGGCAGAACAATGTACAATAGGAATCTTTATTCAGCCACTTTTAAAAATAAATCTTTCATTTATCAGGAACTGTCTATTTCCATTATATAATATATTTTTATGTGAGAAATAATTTACAGTTTTATTGATGTTTAATTCTAGTCCTAATTTCTTACTAACAGGCATTAAACATTCGAATAAATCTAGGGATCCAGCAACGGATGTGATGATGTACAGGGAATGGACAGCAGCCAGATACGACCTCAGACACACCGTGACAAGAGTCGCGGTCCATGGTTTCCACCACCGGATATGCACAACAGTGAAACTCCATAATCCAGAAGAGAAGTGCAAGTGCAAACTATGTGAGTCTTACTGCGACCGATATCACCTCTTACAGTGTAAGAACATGGGAACCTCGATAACAGACTTCTGTAAGACACAAAAACAATACTTTCTACATGGTCATGAGCTGCAATAATATATATTATTATTATTATTATAAATCTAGGGATACACTGTTATGTGCAAGTCAATCATGCAAACTGGTACATTCCATCTATAAGTGCACATACCTCGACTATGGTACAAAGAACGTTCACTAACCCAGTAGCCTCACCTAAATCCCACCCACCCCCCTTTAACGTCATTGACCTTCCCTCTCTCTGTGTTGAAAAAAAAAAACCCTACTAACATGGAGTAAATATCAAATAAAACTAAATATATGATCACACGTAGAAATTCATTATATAATGGAAATGGACAGCTAATGATAAATGAGGGGAATTTTGAGGAAGTGGCTGAATTCAAATACCTAGGAACAATAATCACAAATAGGAATGAGATGCATAAAGAAATTAAACATAGGCTCAATTCTGGAAATGCATGCTATTATGCATTGCAGAGACTCTTGATATCCCAAACTCCTTTAAAAAAACGTTAAACTGAAAATATATAAAACTATTATTCTACCAGTTATATTATATGGGTGTGAAACATGGACTCTTACTTTAAGGGAGGAAAGGAGATTACAAGTATTTGAGAATAAAGTACTTAGGAATTTTTTTGGACCAAAGAGAGATGAACAGACAGGTGAATGGAGAAGACTACATAACAATGAACTACATGGTCTTTATAGGAAGCCAGATATAATAAGAACACTTAAGTCTCGTAGACTGCGATGGGCAGAACATGTTTCACGTATGGGGAATGAAAGACTTGCATGGAAGCTTCTTGTAGGAAAGCCAGAGGGAAAACGCCCAGTTGGTAGACCAAGAATGAGATGGGACAATAACATTAACTATGATGAGGGAAGTAGATTATAAAGGGAATGATTGGAAAGTATTAGGTCGGGATAGGGATGTATGGAGAGCTTATGTCCTTGCGACCATGGACCTACGGGTTCGACAGTGCCAGTGAGTGAGTGAGTGAGTGAGTGAGTGAGTGAGTGAACATGGAGTGTTTGAACAGAGCTGCTGTCCATTCCCTGGTTCTTTGAACCCGAGGACCATCTGTGGGGGCACCAAGTGAAATGAACACCTGGATGCCTATAGTGCTCAGTGTGCTGGACTCACAGCAGCGGCACGACGAGGCCTGGTCTTGGGAACGGGATGGCTGCGACAATACCAAGGCGCCTGCTTTGAATGGGAACTACAGGCCAGGTCACCGGGCGCGGCGACGGAGGGGCGCGAACTCTGGATGTGGGATTTGTGCCGTCTCCCGGACCGTTGCAATGACTAACTCGAGGATAACATGTGAGGTCATCTGGAGTTGAGGGACCTGACGTACTAGTGCTCAGGCTGGACCAACTTCAGCAAACAAACGCGTCCCCGCGTCGTGTACAGGAGAAAGGTCAGTGGATCTGTTACAGTCAAATTCGACCCAGGAAGTTATTGTATGTTTGCAATAGGGAACTGCGTTGCCATTTTAACAGTATTTTCTTGAGAGAAATCCTTAAATAAAACGGAAGTATGCAACACAGTAGGTACAGTGTTGTAAGTTGTAGCCGTCCAAGCCACCCCATCTTAAACAAAGAAAAACAGTTACCATTTGTCACTGAGCTCGTGCGGACCTGTACTATCTTGTGTGAAAGTGTCGATTCTCATATATCTACCCCATGTACGTAGGGCGAGACTGGCTGTAGTAACTTCCTTGGTTGAATTAGAGTGTAATCAGTCCTTCCGGCTGAGTCCGAGGGACTCGTGGACCATAAGTGGGGTCGGCAAAAGTTGAGCGCCCTGTCGTAATATTGTCATTTTTTTTTCAAAAGAAAGGAAATACATATGCACGTGCCTGCTTGGCCGTTCGTGCATTATTTTTCCATGGATTAAAAAACAATAAAAATAATCATAATATAAACAAATACCTACATGGCTTCACACCTGTATCAAAACAATGAAGATATATATATGTCAACACTACATAGACAATAATGCACATCTACACTTATTCATGAAAATGCCATGTGTATAGATATAAAAAAGTGTCAATCTGTATATTAATAATTAAAAATTACTACAAAACAAATTTAAAAAGAGAGAAAAAACACACACACACACATGCATACACACACCCCCATACACAAACACACGCGAGTGCTCATACCCCGCTCCATGTGCTTACCTGTTGGAGCTTGCGAGCTCCGTGATGGCCCACAACGGCGGCAAGACACGTCCCTGGGAGGTAGACCAGGGCACGGCCTGGATCAGCGCGGTATGGGAGAGGCTATGGTGAATCCCGGTTCAGCCTACGGGCTCGTGGACCAACTGTGGTGTTACCGGGAGATGAGCACCTGGATGTACTAAAGTCTCACACTGCGGGGCTTAGTGGGTCCAGCCTAGCTGATCTCACAACGGCTGCAGGATGCGTCCCTGGAGGTCGAACAGGGAGTTGGTCTGTGGATCTACGATGATTCCGGCAAAGCAGTCCTCCCGGCTAGGCTCGAGGAGCCCGTGGACCAACTGTGGGGTTGTCAGAAGTGAACGTCCTGACGTACTATGAAGCTTAGCAATTTCTCGAAACTGTGACTCCAACACCTTATCCTAGGGTGTTTGTTTTAAGCCGAGAACTTGGAGTGGTGGCGCAGTAAGATAAAAGAGAGAAGTAAGTTGGCATTTGGGGAGTATGGGCTTGTTCCCAGGGTATCCCAAGGGGTGGAGGAGGGTCCAACTTGTAATAAGAACACGTAAGTCTCATGAATTGCGATAAACAGGACATGTGGCATTAATACTGATTGAAAGATTGACATGGAAACTGATTGTAGGAAAACCAGAGGGAAAACGCCAGTTGGAAGGCCAAGAATTAGCTGAGACAATACCATGAATCTGAGAGAGATAAATTATGTAGGGAATTATTGGAAAACCTCAGCTCAGAATAGCAAGATGGGTCCGCTCGGCCATGAACCTGCGGGTTCGATAGTGCTAGTGAGTTAGATAGTTAATAATAATAATAATATGAAATATAAATGAGACATGAGCACCAAATTTAGATGAAGATATAGGAAGATACCATAAGAATGGAAAGGAATAAACTTCCAAAACTGACGTTCAAATATACTCCAACTGGACATAGGTACCAAGGAAGACCAAAACATCGGTGGAAACATCAAGACCATCTTCGTTAAGTTTACCGTCACAGGTCACATGACCTAAAATGGATTTGTTTATGATGATGATGAGAAATGAGACATAAAAATAAATTACTCATAGGCTCAAATCTGGAAACCTACGCTATTATGCGTTACAGAGTCTCTTGTGTTCCCAAATTACAATACAATTAATTTGTCAATTCAAATTTTTAAACCCGCCGTGTTTCGAACACGGGCCTTCAATTCAGGAAGCAGGCATGCTACTGTCTGAGGAAGTATGACCAACATATGTGGATTTAAAGAAAGAAGCCAGCGACTAGGGCAATTGTAGTCCTTTTCTTTCTCGGCCTAAGCCACGTAAACTTCAATGGAATAGCAGACACTCAGAATGATCCAGTTTTTATTGTGCGAGGTTGGTATGATTGTCATTACATTCTAGAAACTAAAGTTGGTGTGAGGGAACTGTAAAAGTGATTTGTTTAGAAGAGTGGAAGCTTTTATAAAAACACATTTTTAATGGATGTACTTTAAAAATTATTAGTTGTTTTGTTTTTACGTTTTACAACTTTTGTTTTCTATCCGAGTTTCTGATATGAAAACGTAATAGTAAGTTTGTTCACAAAGTTTCCTATTCTGCTTTTTACCCACAGCTTTTAGTAACTTCTGTTGTGTTACCTTTTTTCCTTTTTCCCCAAGCGTCTATGTTTCTGTAGTTTAGGAAAGTTATGACTGAGAGAAGGATTGAATATAAACTTCATACAGAGTGTATTCCTTAATAAATCATTCTACTCAATGTCAAGGCTTTTTCTTGTGAAGTGGGGTCGGTCAAGATTTCTCTATACGGTACGTCATAATGAGACTGGTATTTTCAATGTGCTTAAATATAACAACAACAATAATAGTAATAGTAATAATAATAATAATAATAATAATAATTTATAGGTTATTATTTTTATTAGAAATATTCCACAATACAGTATTTCTCCTTCAACCCAAAGTGATTTTTCGCCTAAAGCATCTTCTTCCCTCAAATCTCTAACTTCCATACTTCTTCTCACTCCATCTATCCAATATTCTCTAGGTCTGCCTCGTCCATTGCTTCCATTAGCTTTCCAATCAAGGGTCTTCTTTGGCATTCTATCTTCCTCCATTCTTATGAGGTGTCTATACCATTTCAAACTTATTTCTTCTTTTTTCTAATATTTATTTCACTTGCATTATTATTATTATTATTATTATTATTATTATTATTATTATTATTATTATATTTAAGCACATTCAAAATAAAAGCCACACTATGACGTATAGAGAAATCTTATCCCACTCCATTTCACAAGATAGATCAGGAAATATTTTAATGGGAAGATAGAGAAGAATGGAGCAAGAAGATAAAAATTTAAAAATCTGTGGGCACAAGAAATTGTTTTTTACATTGTAATCCTGTTTATAATAATAATGATGATGATAATAATAATAATGATAATAATAATAATAATAATAATATTTTTAATTAGGAATATTAAATGGAGAATGAAAGAGGGGAATGGGAACTCATTGTAGGAAAACCAGAGGGAAGTTGCCCAGTAGGTAAGCCAAGAATGAGGCGGGATATTAACATTACCCATGATTTAAGGGAGGTGAATTTTTCAGGGTTGAAAACATCTCGGAGAAATATGTATGAAGAAGTTATGTCTGCGAGATCTTGAACCTATTAGGTTCAATAGTGTAGTGAGTTAGTTAGTTTGTTTAATCAGAATCATGAATCTAATTTTTTATTACAAAGTTCCTTTTATCCCTCTACAGAAATGCCATCATATAAGTACATTTGCTGAGATAATATTACACAGAGAATTATATCCAGGAGGAGAAAAGGGGTTCGGAGAATTTGATAAATGGTTTTAGGTATTAATGGAATCAGAACAAATGATGTCGAGGGAGGTCTCTGATTCCAATCTCGTCAAAGAGTTTGTTACAGCGATCATAGATCAAATAATTTGTAGAGAGGTTGATGAAGATATTTCAACACGTCTTACTGTGTGACATAACCTCAAAACCCACCGACATTCAATGATCTGGTGTTAGTGTGTACCCTTGAATAAACAAGCCACCCTGGTTTCTAATGATACAAGGGGTTGATAATGAGACCTCCAGGGAAGGAGAACCATCAACTCCGCATAGAAACATGATATCAATCTTCGTAAGTGACACAGAGGTCCTTTTCCTCAACAGAAACCCAAGGCTATTACCACACACAAGTACAACACAGGCCAAAAGCCTTCCTGCATAACCGGATTAAGGAAAGGAAGTTCGCTCTGACTAATTCCATAACAAAGCTTTGCATTAGTTACAACAAACAGGAAGGTCGATGTTTTCAGCCAGATTAGCCAATCATAATTTCCACTAACTTATTTATTTAGCAAAACCTTGGATTGTTCAGCTGGTGTATTATTATATGATAGTGAATATGTATTAGAATTTAATTATTTAGGTGTATTAATAACAAACACTAAACATTTAATAAAGGAAGTAAAGAAACAAGCTGATAAAGCAGCACAAATATCTGGATACCGGTATCTGAAATATTTAATTTGGCGCAACAAACATATGTCAATAGATAACAAAAACCCCCATATACAAAACGAAAGTTCGACCAGTTATCGTGTATGGGGTATAAACTAGGGCTGATACAACAAAAACTAAACAAATAGTAAGCACATGCGAAATGAAAATCTTAAGAACTATTCAGGGGAAAACATTATTTGTTAAAATACACAACACAGAAATTAGGGACAAATGTCATATTCAAGACATAACCAAATGTATTATAGATAGACGAAAATATTGGAAGGGTCATATAGAAAGAATGGAAAAGAACCGTTTTGCAAAAAGAGCTAAAGAAGATAGATCAATGGACGGGAGAAGAACAAGAGGAAGACCAGCCAAGAGATGTACAGACAGTGAATGAACATCCAATACGTCTTCCTCCGAGGAGTGATTTTGGAAGTAAACAGGATGAAAATCCTACAAATTATGATTAAGAATAATAATAATAATAATAAGTACTAACAGCCAACATATATTATTTTAAATAGCATTAAGAAACATGGGTGTCCGTATATCTCGATAAACCATATTGGTCAGAAGTATAAATAAATTATGATGATCTTGAAGAAGATTTCCGGGCTGTAGGCCGTGGTCCTGAGGTTTGAAGTTCCCCGACGTGTCGCCAGAGACTGTGTCTGGCATCCTCAAGGGTTGTCTTGAGATTCCGGCCGTGAAAGCCTAAGTCAATACATAAATAAATTGTTTTATTCAGCAGTTGTCAATGTTTCACATCTTCCTGCGCCAAATTAATCTACTGCCATTCTCCTCCACATCTCTCTGTCATTCAAATCTCCGTCGTCCAATCCTTTCTCCCTCAAGCTGCTCAAAACATCGCCAATCCACGCTATTTTTGGCCTTCCTCTTCTTCTTCTACCAAGTAGCACCCATTCTTATGAATCTGTCTGCTGCCATTACTTTTTACATGACCATACTATTTTCATTTTTTTATGAAATCCACAATTGCAGTTTGAACATTCATATTTTGTTTAATTACACTATTCCTTATTTTATCTCTTCTAGAAATTCCAACTGAACGCCTCCAAAAATCTATTTCTGCAGAATTTAATTAATTACTGTTCTTGATTTTAATTCCCATGTTTCTGCGCTGTATGTTATTTTACTCCTTATTAACTAACTAACTAACTCACTGGCACTATCGAACCCGTAGGTTCATGGCCGCGCGGACGTAAGCTTCTCATATATCCCTATCCTGAGCTAATGTTTTCCAATCGTTCCCTATATAATCTTTTTCCCTCAAATCATAGATAATGTTATTCTCCCGCCTCATTCTTGGTCTACCAACTGGGCGTTTTCACTCTGGTTTTCCTACAAGAAGCTTCCAAACACGTATTTCATTCCTCATTCGTACCACATGCCCTGCCCATCGCAGTCTACGAGACTTAACTGTTTTTATTATATCTGGTTCCCTATAAAGACCATGCAGTTCACTGTTATGTAGTTTTCTCCATTCACTTGTCTGTTCATCTATCTTTGGTTTAAACAGTTTCCTAAGGACTTTATTCTCAAATACTTGTAATATCCTTTCCTCCCTTAAAGTAAGAGTCCATGTTTCGCATCCATCTGTAATATAAAACTGGTAGAATAATAGTTTTACATATTTTCAGTTTCACGTCTTTCTCAAGGAGTTGGGACGTCAAGAGTCTCTGCAATGCATAATAGCACGCATTTCCAGAATTGAGCCTATGTTTAATTTATTGTGCAACTCATTACTATTTGTGGTTATTGTTCCTAAGTATTTTAAAAAATCATTGCACTCCTTATCATTGTATTAAAATGTTTTTTTTTAGTTTTAGAACTTATGTCCTTATCCCATAAAACACCATTTAATTTTGATATTGCAGATTTACCTTTATTTATTCTCATTGAAAACCAGGGTTCAGTATGATTGGCTGATAGAGCGAGATAAGCTCTCCGTATATTCCTATTCTGAGCTAATGCTTTAAATTCATTCACTCTATAATCTACTTCCCTCAAACCATTATTAATGTTGTACTTACACCTCACTGATAGAGCGAGATAAGCTCTCCATACATTCATATCCTGAGCTAATGTTTTCCATTCATCCCCTCTATAATTTTCTTCTTCTTCTTCTTCACTTCACTGGCTAGGCAAATTGCCTGTTCCGCCTCACAGTTGTTCTGTCCATCTTTCCACTGGCCTTCCTACATTCCTTGAACCTATTGGCTTGTAGTTGAATGCTGCTCTTGGTAATCTTGTTACATTCATTCTTTCCACATGTGTAAATCATTTCTCTCTATATTCTCTGATTTTTCTCATCCAATGGATATATATTTAACTCTGTTCTTATATCTTCATTCCTTATCCGATCCAATCTTGTGCAGCCTTTTTTTCTTCTAAGGAAGTTCATTTCTGCGCTTTGTATTCTATTTTGCAATTTTTTTGTCATTACCCAAGTTTCGCTCCGATAAAGTAATGCAGGAACTGTCAATGTATTATAAAACTTCAATCTAGTATCTCTTCTTGTTTCATTATTTAATGTTTTGTGTATAGTTCCGCATATCATTTGGAATTTCGACAGTTTAATATGTATGTCTCTTTCAGTTTTTGTGTTTATAGTAAAATTACAACCCAAATAATTAAAATTTGTTACTTGTTCCAGAGGTTTGTTGTCTATTACGGTCTCTCTATAATCTACTTCCCTCAAATCATAGTTAATGTTGTACTTACACCTCATTCTTGAATTACTTACTGGGTACTTTCCCTCTGATTTTCCGACAAAGAGTTTCCATACACCTCTTTCATTCCCACATGCCCTGGCTAACACAGACAACGAGACTTAACAGTTTTTATATCCCCAAAAAGAAACTCCATCGCGCGACAGGCCTAGAAGTCCCTTAACCTACCAGCTGGCTATTGGCTTCACATGTAAATGTGTTAATCACAGAGGTACGCGATCATCCATCCAGTGTAGGGGTGACATATGGTCAACATATCAGGTCTCCCAGCCGTTATAGCTGATTTCCATAACCTGGAGCCGCTACTTATTGTATTTATCCAAATGCCTCACGATGCCGGGTGGGCACCAATCTCATTCTGGCATAAATTCCATGAGAAAATGACTTCCTCCATGGAGACTCCAAGCAGCGCAAATCCGGTAGCTCTGCGCCAAGACATCTTGCATTAACCACTCAGATACTTGGTTTCCCCATAAGATCATGTACTTCTTCATTCGCCTGTCTGTTCATCTCCCTTTGGTTCAAAAATTGTATGGCATCCATATTTGGTTCGTCTTCCGGGCTTATAGGCCGTGGTCCGGTTGTCTTCATACTCGACGTTTCGTCTACTGCTGCTGTAGACCTCATCCGGGGATACTGCGTGTGCAGACTGCAGCCGACTGTTGAGGAGTTCACAGAGAGCACGCAATATCTCCGGATGAGGACGAAACGTCGAGTATGAAGACAACAGGACCACGGCCTATAAGCTAGGAAGACGAATCCAATATGGATCAAGACGCCGGCCGTGAAAGCCTACAATTATACATTGTATGGCATATTTTTTATTTTTTTTAAGTCCAAGTTTCAGCTGCATAAAACAATGTTGGTAAAATTATGAGGTTTTCAGCAGTTATGCTTCGTTGTTCTATTTAAGAGCTTAAAATCGTATTCTCTCCTGTATATAGCTTACAAAAATTTCCAGAACATTCTATATAAAATAGAGATACCATTTTAATATCTTGTGTAATCCTGTTGGGTTCAAGACATCAAAAGTAAAAGCACTTGTTTCTCAGAATGGAAGACTCCCCTGTCGTTTGTTAAAACACCATAATTCCATTTCCCCCTGTGTCACAGTGAAACCACATTTCTCTAGAAATCTGATCATGAATACCGTGGCGTGGTGTAAAAGAGGAGAGGTCGGATTGAGAAGGAAAATAGGGCAAAGGCGATAGTTTGAGGAGAGGAGATGTATTCACAAATCAGACTGACAGCAGAGCTCACCAAGATTGATGGCACTTCTATTCATTGTACGTATTACCGATGATTCATGGAGGACACGCTAGTCTAGTTGTGCACTGTATCATCCACCTATACAGCGCTGAGAAGAACCTACTTCGTGTATCTCTGTTTATGCAAGGATAAGATCTGTTCTATTTCAACACATATACACCGTCTAGCCAACAACAACAAAAAATCTGGAACTAAGCGAACTCTTCGCAAGTCCAAATTATGATCCGATTTTGCCGGCGTATGGAACACACACACACCACACACACACACACACACACACATATATATATATATATATATATATATATATATATATATATATATATATATATGGTATGATAAGAAAATAAATGCCTGGACGGGATTCGAACCCGGATCTCTGAGTCGTACCTCAGTGTGATATCCATTACACCACCAGGCGAATCCAATTAAAACATTTATTTTCTATATATGTATTATATTCCCATTATTACTAGATGTCGCGAGAAGTCAGTCTTCACTGCCATCTAGTAGCTGACTATAACAAGTAAATTAAAGAGAACATTTTTACTTTATAGCAGTGACGCTTTATCGATGTTATAATTATATATATATATATATATATATATATATATATATATATATAATGACCAGCCTCATGGGCTGGTGGTCAGCATTACAGACTACTGTTCATGAGGTCCCGGATTCGATTCCCGGTCAGACCATAGGATTTTTTCTTAAAGGGAATCATTCCTGTGGTTGTCCGTGGTCTGGAATTTAGCTTAAGTTTTGGTTAAGTGCTCTCCTGGCGCTTCATTAACATTTATGACCCATCATATCATCGGGGTAACGTAACTCCACCTTCCAGGTGTCGCAATCTAAGAAATGAATTACAATTCCGTCAATGCCAAGGGAGAAAGCCAGAAATGTCCTTAGCCTACCAGCCGGCTGCTGGCCTCACATCCACATGTGTCAATCACAGAGGTAGATGGTCATCCAGCCAGTGTTGGGGTGACATGTGGTCAGCATGTCGAGTCCCCCAGCCGTTATAGCTGGTTTTCGCAACCTGGAGCCGCTACTTATTGTAGCTACCCAAATGCCGCACGATGATGGGTGGTACCGGTCCCATACTGGCCGAAATACCATGAGAAAATTTCTTCCCACATGGAGACTTGAAGAAGCGCAAGTCCCGTAGCTCTGCGCCAAGGCTTCCTGCCTTAACATTCGGCTATGGCGCGGGGGTGCCCCATTCAAACCTCCCACATTTTAATTAATCATAACTAACAAAGTATGCGGAATTATGAAATGAGGCCGGTATTAAACGAAACAGAACCTCAAAGAATTTTCATTGCCATACATTGCTCACACTAAAACACCTCCATCTTGCTATAATTTCTTCAATTTTTTCTTCTGAAACACGTGTACGAGCAGCTCCTGATTCTTTTTTAACGCTTCCAGTCGCAAGAAACTTCTCAATCCATGCCTTAATAGTCTTCCCATCAGGTACGTTTCCTCCATATTCTCTCCGGTAATTTCTTTCCACTGTCATAATTACAATATGCAGAGACGAAATCTATAATTATTATAGACTTCGTCTCTGCATACCAGAAAACAGTTTGTGCTCGTTGCTGAAGAGTCGCCATTTCCTTTTTTGCCATTTTTGTCCAACATGCCACAAATGAATTAACTGCAACAATGAAAACAAATATTCTTTGAGTTTCTCTTTATTTTAATACCAACCGCATTTCATAATTCCGCAAACTTTTGAGAGTTATGATTAATTGAAATGTGGGAGGTTTGAATGGGACACGAATATATATATATATATATATATGTGTGTGTGTGTGTAGAGAGAGAGAGAGAGAGGGAGTTCGGGTAATGTGAAGAGACCCTTCGGTTTGAGTGGACCCTGTTAATATCATTTTTAATTGGTCCCTCGAACAGAAAATATTTTAATTTTTTCCCCTCATCATCTTTGACGTAATCAAGGCTAGTTTCTCTTATTTTTTGTGCGAAGGGGGTTTATTTATGATATTTATGATAACCATTTTAAAAGTTTTTCAAGCTAAGAATTAATTCTTAATTTCTGCTATTGAATATTACAAACGTTGAAAAAACTCCTAAATATGACTATGTAGATGCTGTTTTAATATACTAACGGGTTTGGTTTGATATTATTTGACATAGCTACTGTATAAAATAATTAAAGAAAACATAGGAATTCTGTTAATGTAGACCCTCCACGAGGACCAGGGTCCACGTTACACGAATACGTATATTTTATCAATGAGGATTCTATCTGTAAAAAAAACATTCACTTAATTAATTTTATTTAATATCCTTGTAATTTTACTAAACCCAAAGACCGTCGCTTTCTCCAATTGAAATAAGTGTGAATGTTATAATCAACAATAATTTTTCAAAACAGTAAATAAATTTCAAGGCTTTTTAATTATGATCAGTCATAAATATTTTCAGATTAATCTGTGTCTGTATAATTTAATAGAGTAAATAAACTTAAAAATAGACTAAAAGCTAAGCTGGACTCTGGGGTCCACTTTATCCAAATATAGAGGTCAATGTGGACTTTTCTTGTAATATAAAAAAGTTTATTAATTATGAAGATGTTTCCATATTTGAATAAAATAACAATGTTATTTCATAGTTACAACACTAATGATAATCACTGTAATTAAACGAAATGTAAATACCTTAATTAAAAGAAGAAAAACAAGAAATTCAAAACAGGGGTCCAAATTACCCGAATTTCCTCTATTATTATTATTATTATTATCACCATAATCATTATTATCATCAACTTCACTTCAAAAGGTATACGCATTAAATTGCCTGTTCCGTCTTTAATTTATTTCTAGTCATCTTCTTGGTCTATCCACTCAACTGTTTCCACTAACTCTATAATTCAATATTTGTTTAGTTGACATTCTTTCTAGATATTCTATCCACTGTTATTTATAATATTTTAATCTATCATTACATTTAAACATTTCTATTTCTCTTGTACTTCTTCATTTATTATTCCATTCCATAGTGTTCAGGGCAGGTCTTTCACAACAATCATAGCATTTTCATGCTATGCTTTGCAGCTTACTAGGGAATTATAGGTGTGGTAGCTTCCCATTGCTTTTCACACCGCTGAAGGATGTTGATGATAATGATAAGGATGATAATGATGGCCGGATGATTTTCCTGGACCGTTAGGCCCTAAGCTTCCTGGCATTTGTCTTACAGGAGAGCAAAAAGCACCGAAAAAAACCTCACCCAGGAGCCTGTCCCGACCGGGAATCGAACCCGGACCCGTTGCGTGTCAAGGCAGCACGCTACCTCGAGACCACAGCGGTGGACTTATTTGTTATATGATCTAGTTTTAAACATCTTTAAACGTCTCAAAAGAATTTCATTTTTGAAACCTGTATCTTACTTATTATTATTATTATTATTATTATTATTATTTTATTATTATTATTATTATCATATTATTATTATTATTATTATTATTATTATTATTATTATTATTATTATTATTATTATTACTACTACTACTACTATTAGTATTATATCGTATAAAGTTTTGTTCGTCCATTAAATCCACGTAGCATATACTCCTGTATGTTTAATCCATTGTAATTAGCATAATGCACATACAATCTATATGCTGTAATGGTATGTTACAATGCGAGGTAGGGAAGTGATTTTTACAGACGTGAGAAAATGATTCAAAACAGAGCGATAGCGAGTATTTTAATTTCTGTAAAACACTTTACAAACGTGCGATATACATCTTTTTTTTTGCACGATTCATTCATTCATAGTAATTCTGCCCGAGTACAGGTCCTTCACTGCAATCATAGCATTTTCATGCTATGCTTGCAGCTTTACTAGGGAATTGTAGGTGTGGTAGCTTCCCATTGCTTTCTACACCGGTGAAGGATGATGATAATGATAAGGATGATGATAATGATAAGGATGATGATGGCCGTGTGATTTCGGGGACCGTTCGGACCTTAAAGTTTTCCTGACATTTGTCTTACAGGTGAGGAAAACCCCCGATAAAAACCTCACCCAGAAAAACTGCCCCGACCGGGGATCGAACCCGGGCCCGCTGCGTGACAAGGCAGCACGCTACCTCGAGACCACAGCGGTGGACGTTTGCACGATAGTGTTTTCCAAATAATAAATAACAGCAAATAATAACATCTTTGTTGGAAATATTTGCGTTCATTATAAACAGACTGACGTTAGCAGTATTGTAAATGTCGGAAAATATTTAGTTGAGACTACAGCAGGCCGTGACACTAATCAGACATAAAATGTCGGTAAGTACGAATTTATTGTTACAAATAAGCTTTAGTTTATTTAATATATAGTGATTTGTTTCGTATAATATATATATATATATATATATATAAAACACTACCCTTTGGATATATTTTTGTACATACATTGTGCGTAATATATATTATATATATATATATATATATATAAAGGGCAGTGGTTTTACTTTCCGCACTAGGGAGGTAATTTGTAATATTACAGTATAGTTATTTAGTTATTTATTGGTTGGTAACACCGAAATTTAGGAAATTTAACTTTCAATCAAGGTCGCCATTGCTGTAAGTACGACAGAATGCACTATCGTGCAAAAATATATATTTGTATATTTCTGCTGGTGGAGTAGAATAGAAGGCCTTATGGTATTCTCAGCTAGGATAAATTGTATTGTTATTATTATTATTATTATTATATTTTTATTATTATTATTATTATTATTATTATTATTATTATTATTATTATTATTATTATTATTATTGAAACAAATCGTGCATAATTAACTCTTACATTTTTTATAATTTGACACACATTTTAAATACTTTCTGCTGATTAATTTTCCACTACATAGGTAGTTTGAAATATTAAATTAGTAAACTAGTATATGAGTATATTTCACAGATTACATTGTTAATAATTTAAGGCTAAATCAAATTGAATGGTATAGGCCTAGAGTTACATTGCAACGAACCAAACGTGGCGGTTGCTACAGCGATTTTTTTTATTTCGGGTATAATTTCTCCGATTTTTTAAACAATACCTCTACCTACATCGTTTCATTTCAATAGCATATACCGAATTTCATTGCATACACCAAAAATTGCGACCATTAGAGCGATTTTAAAATTTTCGTTTCAGGTTAACTACACCTAATAATAAATAAGTTTAAGACGTGCATGGAAGATTCTTGTAGGAAAACCAGAGGGAAAAAGCCCAGTTGGTAGACCAAGAATGAGGTGGTAGAATAACTATGATTTCAGGGAAGTAGATTATACAGGGAATGATTGGAAAACATCAGCTTAGGATAGGGATGTATGGGGAGCTTATGTCAGCGCGGCCATGAACCTACGGCTTCGATAGAACCAGTGAGTTAGTTATAAACTGAAGCCTAAATTAGTACTCCTAAAAGAGTTAAAAATATAAATTAATGCTCTTAGAAGAATCTCAAGTCTTAATTAAGAAACTGCATTATTAATTTCCTGAGACGGTATAAAGCGTTTACGATGCAAAAAAATCCAGTATAAGTACAGAATTTCAAAATTGTGTTGGAAAATGTTATATTCTTACGGTTTGACCAGAAAATGTCAATTTTCTTCGAAACTTCAAGAAATGCAAAAATACTCTCTAGAGACTGTGTTCGGGATTTATAATGCAAACAATTCGGACTAAATCCAAAATTTCAAAATTGAGTTTTCCGTGGTTATCGTCTTACAGATTAACAAAAAAAATGTAAAAATTCTCGATTATTAAGAAATTACAAAATTACTTTCTTGAGACTGCGTAAAGCGTTTATGATGCAATTAGTAGCTTACACGTAGAAGAATCTAATGCCTAAATTAGTGATCATAGAAGATATCACTTATATCCATTCAATATAATGTTAAGTTTGTTAAACAGAAAAAATGGATCATCAGGTATAATTGTATCTTAGACATATGTTGCAAATTTTGTTTGCTCAATCTTCAGTTGGTACAGATTGTACCAACTGAGGATGGAGAAATCATCTTTTGTACAGATTGTACCAACTGAAGATGGAGCAAACAGGCTTTGTACAGATTTTACCAACTCAAGATGGAGCAAACATGCTTTGTACAGATTGTACCAACTGAAGATGGAGTAAACAGTCTTTGTACAGATTGTACCAACTGAAGCTGGAGCAAACATTCTGGTGTACAGATTATACCAACTAAATATGGAGCAAACATGTTTTGTATAGATTATACCAACTTAAGATGGAGAAAACATTCTTTGTACAGATTGTACCAACTGAAGATGGAGCAAACATGTTTGTACAGACTGTACCAACTGTAGATGGAGCAAACAAGCTTTATACAGATTGTACAAACTGAAGATGGAGCAAACATGTTTCGTACAGATTGTACCAACTGATGTTGGAGCAAACATGCTTTGTACAGATTGTACCAACTGAAGATGGAGCAAATTTCTGGTGTACAGATTATACCAACTAAATATGGAGCAAACATGTTTTGTATAGATTATACCAACTTAAGATGGAGAAAAACATGTTTTGTACAGATTGTAGCAACTGAAGATGGAGAAAACATGCTCTGTAAAGATTTTACAAACTTAAGATGGAGGCAAACATGCTTTGTACAGATTGTACCAACTGAAGATGGAGCAAATTTCTGGTGTACAGATTATACCAACTAAATATGGAGCAAACATGTTTTCTATAGATTATACCAACTTAAGATGGAAGAAAACATGTTTTGTACAGATTGTACCAACTGAAGATGGAGAAAACATGCTCTGTACAGATTGAACCAACTTAAGATGGAGCAAACATGCTTTGTACAGATTGTACCAACTGAAGATGGAGCAAAATTCTGGTGTACAGATTATACCAACTAAATATGGAGCAAACATGTTTTTCTATAGATTATACCAACTTAAGATGGAGAAAACATGTTTTGTACAGATTGTACCAACTGAAGATGGAGAAAACATGCTCTGTACAGATTGAACCAACTTAAGATGGAGCAAACATGCTTTGTACAGATTGTACCAACTGAAGATGGAGCAAAATTCTGGTGTACAGATTATACCAACTAAATATGGAGCAAACATGTTTTGTATAGATTATACCAACTTAAGATGGAGAAAACATGCTTTATACAGATTGTACCAACTGAAGATGGAGAAAACCTGCTCTGTACAGATTGTACCAACTTAAGATGGAGCAAACATTCTTTGTACAGATTGTACCAACTTAAAATGGAGCAAACATGCCTTTGTACAGATTGTACCAACTGAAGATGGAGCAAACATGCTTTGTACAGATTTTACCAACTCAAGATGGAGCAAACATGCTTTGTACAGATTGTACCAACTGAAGATGGAGTAAACAGTATTTGTACAGATTGTACTAACTGAAGCTGGAGCAAACATGTTTTGTACAGATTGTACCAACTGAAGATGGAGCAAACATTCTTTGTACAAATTGTACCAACTCAAGATGGAGCAAACATGCTTTGTACAGACTGTACCAACTGAAGATGGAGCAAACATTCTTTGTACAGATTGTACCAACTGAAGATGGAGCAAACATGCTTTATACAGATTGTACCAACTGAAGATGGAGCAAACATGTTTCGTACAGATTGTACCAACTGAAGTTGGAGCAAACATGCTTTGTACAGATTGTACCAACTGAAGATGGAGCAAACATTCTTTGTACAGATTGTACCAACTTAAGATGGAACAAAAATGTTTTGTATTGATTGTACCAACTGAAGATGGAGCAAAAATGCTTTGTACAGATTGTACCATCTGAAGATGGGGCAAACTTTTTTTGTACAGTTTGTACCAACTGAAGATAGAGCAAACGTGTTTTATACAGATTGTACCAACTTAAGAAGGAGCAAACATGCTTTGTACAGTTTGTAACAACTGAAGATGGAGCAAACATGTTTTGTACAGATTGTACCAACTGAAGATGGAGCAAACATGCTTTATACAGATTGTACCACCTGAAGATGGAGCAAACATGTTTCGTACAGATTGTAGCAACTGAAGTTGGAGCAAACATTCTTTGTACAGATTGTACCAACTGAAGATGGAGCAAACAGGCTTTGTACAGATTTTACCAACTCTAGATGGAGCAAACATGCTTTGTACAGATTGTACCAACTGAAGATGGAGTAAACAGTCTTTGTACAGATTGTACCAACTGAAGCTGGAGAAAACATTCTGGTGTACAGATTATACCAACTAAATATGGAGCAAACATGTTTTGTATAGATTATATCAACTTAAGATGGAGAAAACATTCTTTGTACAGATTGTACCAACTGAAGATGGAGCATACATGCTTTGTACAGACTGTACCAACTGAAGATGGAGCAAACATTCTTTGTACAGATTGTACCAACTGAAGATGGAGCAAACATGTTTTATACAGATTGTACAAACTGAAGATGGAGCAAACATGTTTCGTACAGATTGTACCAACTTAAGATGGAGCAAACATGCTTTGTACAGATTGTACCAACTGAAGATGGAGCAAACATGCTCTGTACAGATTGTACCAACTGAGGATGGAGAAATCATCTTTGTACAGATTGTACCAACTTAAGATGGAGCAAAAATGTTTTGTACAGATTGTACCAACTGAAGATGGAGCAAACATGCTTCGTACAGATTGTACCAACTTAAGATGGAGCAAACATGCTTTGTACAGATTGTACCAACTGAAGATGGAGCAAACATGCTCTGTACAGATTGTACCAACTGAGGATGGAGAAATCATCTTTGTACAGATTGTACCAACTTAAGATGGAGCAAACATGCTTTGTGCAGATTGTACCAACTGAAGATGGAGCAAACATGCTCTGTACAGATTGTACCAAGTGAGGATGGAGAAATCATCTTTGTACAGATTGTACCAACTTAAGATGGAGCAAAAATGTTTTGTACAGATTGTACCAACTGAAGATGGAGCAAACATGCTTCGTACAGATTGTAGTAACTTAAGATGGAGCAAACATTTTTTGTACAGATTGTACCAACTGAAGATGGAGCAAACATGCTCTGTACAGATTGTACCAACTTAAGATGGAGCAAACATGCTTTGTACAGATTGTACCAACTGAAGATGGAGCAAACATGCTTTATACAGATTGTACCAACTGAAGATGGAGCAAACATGTTTCGTACAGATTGTAGCAACTGAAGTTGGAGCAAACATGCTTTGTACAGATTGTACCAACTGAAGATGGAGCAAACATTCTTTGTACAGATTGTTCCAACTGAAGATGGAACAAACATGCTTTGTACAGATTGTACCAACTGAAGATGGAGCAAACATGCTTTGTACAGATTTTACCAACTCAAGATGGAGCAAACATGCTTTGTACAGATTGTACCAACTGAAGATGGAGTAAACAGTATTTGTACAGATTGTACTAACTGAAGCTGGAGCAAACATGTTTTGTACAGATTGTACCAACTTAAGATGGAGCTAACATGCTTTGTACAGATTGTACCAACTGAAGATGGAGCAAACATTCTTTGTACAGATTGTACCAACTCAAGATGGAGCAAACATGCTTTGTACAGACTGTACCAACTGAAGATGGAGCAAACTTCTTTGTACAGATTGTACCAACTGAAGATGGAGCAAACATGCTTTATACAGATTGTACCAACTGAAGATGGAGCAAACATGTTTCGTACAGATTGTACCAACTGAAGTTGGAGCAAACATGCTTTGTACAGATTGTACCAACTGAAGATGGAGCAAACATTCTTTGTACAGATTGTACCAACTTAAGATGGAACAAACATGTTTTGTATTGATTGTACCAACTGAAGATGGAGCAAAAATGCTTTGTACAGATTGTACCATCTGAAGATGGGGCAAACTTTTTTTGTACAGTTTGTACCAACTGAAGATAGAGCAAACGTGTTTTATACAGATTGTACCAACTTAAGAAGGAGCAAACATGCTTTGTACAGTTTGTAACAACTGAAGATGGAGCAAACATGTTTTGTACAGATTGTACCAACTGAAGATGGAGCAAACATGTTTTGTACTAACTGAAGATGGATCAAACATGCTTTGTACTAACTAAAGATGGAGCAAACATGCTTTGTAAAAATTGTAACGATTGAAGATAGAGCAAATATGCTTGTTACAGATAGTACCAACTGAAGATGGAGCAAACATGCTTTGTACAGATTGTACCATCTGAAGATGGAGAAACAGTTTTGTACTAACTGAAGATGGAGCAAACATACATTGAAACATATGTCTAAAAGATACAACAATATGAGGTAAGAGGAATACAGACCAAACTTATTTATTAGGTAAAACCTCGTAATGTTAGTTCCTATTGTATTTTCAATTGTACCTGATAATCCAATTTTTCTGTTTAACAAACTTAACTTTACATTGAATGGGTATAAATGATATCTTCTACGATCACTGATTTAAGTGTTAGATTCTTCTACGTTACTAATTAAGGCTTCAGATTCTTCTAATAACATTAATTTATATTTTAGACTATTTTAAGAGTACTAATTTAGGTTTCAGTTTCTTCTAACTAACTCACTGGCAATATCGAACCCGTAGGTTCATGCCCGCGCTGATATAAGCTCTCCATACATCCCTATCCTGAGCCAATGTTTTCCAATCATTCCCTGTATAATCTACTTCCCTCAAATCATAGTTAATATTATTCTCCCACCTCATTCTTGGTCTACCAACTGGGCTTTTTCCCTCTGGTTTTCCTACATGAATCTTCCATGCACGTATTTCATTCCACATTCGTGCCACATGTCCTGGCGATCGCAGTCTACGAGACTTAACTGTTCATATTATATCTGGCTTCCTATAAAGACCATGTAGTTCACTGTTATGTAGTTTTCTCCATTCATCTGTCTGTTCATGTCTTTGGTCCAAAAATTTTCCTAATAACTTTATTCTCAAATGCTCGTAATCTCCTTTCCTCCCTTAAATTTAAGAGTCCATGTTTTGCATCCATATAATATAACAGGCAGAATAATAGTATAATAATAATAATATTTTCAGTTTAACGGTTTTCGTTCAGTTTCTTCTACGAGTATTAATTTAGGCTTCAGATTCTTCTATTAGCATGAAAAGCTTCAGACTCGGTATCTACGGCTAAAAACCCCTCCCGGAGGACTAGTCCCTTTAGAATTTTCCACCCTAAAAATCCATCGATCCCGGTAGTATTTAAACCCGCGACCCTCAGGAACACATGCAAGGAAGATAAGAAGATAAAGTGGTCCAACTACAGACCTAAGGAGGGCGTTATCTGGTGTGAAGTTAAGGTTTGCACCTTTCTAGAAAATCGATATGAGATATCAGCTGGATTATGAGCCTTGCGTGTCTAGTGTATTCACTGTAGAATAAGCGTCTGGTACTCATTTCCATTGAAGGCTAAATCGATCCCAGGGTCATGGTGCCACCAGAAAGTTTAAATCACGCCGCTTCATCAGACTATCCGACACACATAATCTTGACACTCGATCCCATCAGCACATTGTCTTTATATCCCTCCTCATCACACTGTGTATTATTCATTATCTTATACAGTCTCACTTGCCAAAACATGGAATTCCCTTCCGCCCTATGTCAGAGATTGTCATAGTACAACATCATTCAAAAATAAACTAAAGAACTATTTAATAACAAACTAACTTATACATCTCACTGATAGTATTCTTTTAACAATTAATAAATTAAATTATTTATGAAAATAATGTCAAGATTGACAAATATTTTATTTGTATGTTTTAAGTATTGTATAATCGTAAAATAATTTTATATGTATCATTATTTTTCTTTGCTTTTTATGTACATTATACAGGTCAGTCTACCAAACAATTTAATTTATCATAAGTAATGCCACGAGTGATTTCCAATTTATCTAGAGAATTTGGAAATCAAGAGTGGCATTTGTTAGGACTATTTAACGAATAAAATTAAGCTGTTTACTCACAAATCATTATTTAACTATAGTTATTTTAAAATATTTATATATTTAATGTAAACGGCGATGTTTGAAAACAAATGAGAAACGATAGGTACGCTTCTACTGCTTCTTTTGTTTATCACTGCAACCAGATCATACTATTTATTGCCAAAGGAACGCAATATTGTAAGGAGGAGCTTTCTTTAATATGGTAATTATAACACTGATAAATATTTGGTGAAATACGACTCTGATTGGTTGTAAAACAGAAATCATTGAAACGTGATTGGTCATTGACTCCCATTTGGGGCATGAGTTAAATAGTCATCTTGAATACATTTCATTGTTACTTTAGTCTTAATCTTAATTATCATTAACATGGTTGTATTATAGATCTTAATCTATTATATATTATCTTACTAATCAAATCTTCATTTAGTATTTAATATTAGAGTTAATTGTGATTGTTATATTTTGATGTAATATATGTTTGTCCTGGTGAGTGGAAGAGAAGACAACATGGCCTTAACGCTACCAGGCTAAATAAATAACTAAAAGAAAAAGAAAATAAATAAAATTCTGACCCCTCTGGGACTTCAACCCTAGACCTTCCGGCCTGTAGCGTAATGCCTTAACGATTTATGCTACGGCGCTACATAAGATTCCAACACATCAAAAATGTATGTTGACGCATTGAAAGGTTGCATTTAAAATAAGAGTGAAGGAACTTGATGAAATATGAGGTAAGTGAGCGAGTCGTTCACTGTAACATCACAACTCACTTTATTTCGGTCGTAAGATAAAGAGATGTTTGCAATCAAAGATGGTGGAATGTGATAAAATGATGGTAGTTTGTTCCATAAGGCGGTAGATGGCATGTGTTGGGTTCAGAGTTGAAATGTGTGAGAAAGAGGAGAAGTGAGGTGGTGTAATGCGTTCTGGAAGACCGTTCAAACCACCTGCTACGTCACAAATGATACAATAATGCCCCATGTCACGTGACAACACTGCAACGCACTTGCAATACTGTAGCAAATGAAAACTGAAAACGCTCAAGTGATATCATAATTCAAGTACAACTATTTTTACATTAACAGTATATACAGGGTGTTCTCAGAAGGAGAGATTTACAGTTCATCGACGATAGGAAGACAAAAGAAGTCTGTGCACCCATATATATATATATATATATATATATATATATATATATATATTTGGTTAAATATAAATAAACATTATTGCCATCATGGAAGGGAAGCATTTTATTGACGTCGAGGCATATGTAAAGAGGTGAACAATTTCAAAGAGGATAATTGCATTGCTTTAATACCGTATTTGCGCGCGTATTTTACGCACCCTAATTTTAAGGGGCTATTTTGAACTAATTTTTGTTCTGTGTATTTCGCGCATACATTTTAGGTACCTTTTAATTTCAGTGTAATAGCGATTTTCCTTCCTTCGATTTCATTGCCAGTTCTTACATTTACCAGCAAATGAACTACCTGCTTCACAAAGAAACCCAAAGTAACGCTACTTTAACATTGCTTGCCCTTGGTAGTGACAAGTTTTACGAAAGTAAATACCGGTATTTCAGTTGACTTTCAACACTTCTAACGTGCAGTTGCATTTTTAGGGTATATCAAGATGGGAAGAAAAATAACATTTACACTGCATCATATGAATTGAAAGTGATAAGTTTCGCGGAACATTTTGGCAAATGTGCAGCAGAAAGAGATTTAGGAGTTCTCGAATCCAACGTGCGTTATTGGTGGAAACAAAAATAAGCGCTAAATAATTATTACGGTATTTGAATTGTTACATTTGTATAATAGTATTATTGTTTATGGATTTATTATTGCATGTTTATTATTTGTATAATTCAAGATTATCTACAGTGTTATGCTATAAATTTATAAGATATGACAAAATTACTGTATTCTTAATTACTATACTTACCTACCATAATTGAGATAACTCAGAACAGAACCTCTGTTTTAAAAATCGCATATTTTACGCTCTCCAATTCTACAGTGGCGAAAGTAAATTAAAAACTGCGAAAATTACGGGAGCAAATAGATACTACAATAGGTCACCGCTGTGGTCTCGAGATAGCGTAGCCGCCTAATACGCAGAGGGCCCGGGATCGATCCCCGGTCGGGACAAGTGTCTTAGCGAATATTTTCGGAGTTTTCCTCATCTGCAAGAGACAACGTTAGGAAACTTTAAGGTCCTAACGATCATCGAATATAATCTGGCCATTATAATCTTCATTATCATATTCGCCATGTTTAGTGTGAATGTGTCTGAATGGTGTGTTGTCTCGGAGGAGGCCGTGACACTGATTTAATCATTCTGGGAGGCCGTCCATGTTCTTGTGTAGTCAAAAATGTAGTTTTATGCACAATTCTTCTTAAAAATTAATTGTATTTGTCTCTACAATCTGTTTCGTTCTAGAAGTACCCGCTGTTGTTTCAGAAGCTAGGTCCATATTTGACGTATGACTTCTTTGTAGAGTATTGTCTTGGTGCCTTTATCCAAGTACAGTAAAGCTACATATTGGTCGGGGATACCGCAAATACAGAAACCGCGAATATGGAATGGTAATTTGTATCGGTATATTGGGAATACGTTCCAAGGTTCCAGAATAAGATACAAATTATGAAAGTAAAATCAATTAATGAGAGATTTTGAACAATTTCTATTAATTATGGTCAGGTTTAGGCAAGGGTTTAAAGAACTTGGTCAATATTTCGTGTTTTGTCGCTTTTAAAAGGTCTTTCAATTCAGATTGATATTCATCTGTCAATTCAGCGACTGAATTCCTTAATTTGTCTTCGGATTTCTTGATGAATCGTATAGTTGATTCACTATCATTGAAACAGCGCGATATAGATGTAAACGGTCAAGCATTTCTGCTTTTATTTTAAGCGGCAACACTACTTTTTTCCGCTTCGAAATTAATTTTCATTCCTTTTCCTCGACATTATAAATTGGCAACAAAGCAGAAGAGACACGCTTTTTTCAATCAAAATGATTGCAACGAATCACAAGTTGAAACAATAAAACACCGATCTTGGCGTGGGCGGCAATTAGCAACGGACATGACTGCTCGTGAAATAATGCAGCGGTGGCTTTTAACAATAAAATTCAGGCTTAGTGATATTAAGGTTTGTTTTACTTTGATATTTATTTGTCCATTTAGTTTAAATCGCTCTTTGTAAAAGCCGCCTTGGCACGTGCCTGCAGTAAAAAAGTTGCCGATGCGTCAATAAAGAATATTAATCATGTTAATATACCGACTGGATCCGCGAATAAATATATTTTTAGCTGCGAATACAGGAACTGAGTCGCAATGTTTTAACCCGCGAGTAATGAAAGCGGGAATAAGGGAACGGCGAATAAGGAGCTTTTACTGTATGTTTTTCCACATAATATTAATCATATATTCCGCTATTCTCGCTGGCTGATTAATCCTCATAAAATTGTATCTTATGAAATGTAGCCTCACAATCAATTTATAGAGAATTAAAACATTAATCATCATTAACCATCACGGATTAAGCCCATGTGGCTTGTTCCGGTCTCATAGATTCTCATTCAAAAACTTGAATCCATCTCTTTTTCGGTCTAGCAACATTCTTATCTCCTTTTGGTTTGTATAATTTTTGGAATGCGATCATTTTTTACTCTTTGAACATGTTCTTTCCAGTTTTTTTTTTCTAGATTATTTTATCTAAAAGTTTAAAAATATTTACCTCATTTCTAACATCTTCACTTCTTCTTTTATCTAGAAGTTTGCAGCCACTCTCACCTCTCAGAAATATAATTTCAGCTGATTCTATGATATTCTCTTCTATTTTAGTTAAAACCCAAAATTCACTACCATACAATAGTAAGGGGACTGCTATTGCTTTATAAAATTTTAGTTTTGTTTCCTTTCTTGTGTTTTTCAATATTCTTTTAATTGTGCCACATGTATAATTAAATTTATTAAGATTATTAAAACATTAATTGAATACAAAAATATTAATAAAGGAAAACATTTGTATTTATCTCAGTATTTTCAATTATTATGTTTGATATGCAACATCATTCTGCACAGCTCCCCAGCTGGTTACCTCAACATACAGATTTTATTTTGTGTTTATAAATTACACATCTTATTGGGAGTTTACTTATAGCCATCGATTTAGTTTTTGTTAATGATATTTTCATATTGTACTTTCTAAACCAAGATAGAATCTATGTAGTAATCTCCTCCGTATCCGTCATCAGAAACATATCATCAATACAAAATTAGGGTGTTTATCAGTCATTCTCTAGCAGTGGTTCCCAACCTTCTTCGACTCGCGAATCCCTTCCACAATATCTGAGCTGAGTGAACCACTGACTTTTAAATATACATATAGTAGACATGCATAAAATTTAATTCCAAGCAAAAGGTTTAATAACCTTAAATTAATTTAACTCTTAACGGTTATAACCTGAAGTTACTCTAGTTACGTCTTAAAAGTTACACAACATGTAGGTCTAGTTTTAGCGAAATTAAATGCATTCCTAACATTCTTACATAGTATTGTGGAAATAATGTGATAAATTCCCGATGTTACTTATATGTAACAAGAGACATTAAAGGGTTAAATAAATTTTAAAATAATAATAATAATAATCAATATCATTATTATTTTATTATTATTATTATTATATTATTATTGTTATGACAACGCCACAGAAATGAAGGAAACAATAATAGGCCTAACCTCGAAACTCGCCATTACGGAAACGTTTTGGTGAACCCCTTGAAGTATTTTCCGTACCCTCTGGGGATTCGCGAACCACAGCTTGGGAAAGGATGTTCTATAGGTTCTTTCGCGTATTACGCAATTTTTAAAAATGCAATAATTAAGTATTCTGGCCGGCTTATCTCTATTAGGTTTTTTAGCATTGCATTTTTTCTGATGGGAGGGAGCTGGCCTACCACATCAACCCAACCTGGAGGACTAGGGATTTTTTTTTCAGGTGTCCCTCCTTAAATCAGTTGCTTTCACTACAGCTAAGAGCCTGATCTGCCCTTTAGGAAGAATTTGACATAAAAGTAAGATGAAATGATCCTCTCGGCCTCGAATACTCTAATACCATCGGAGTCGGAAAACAACAAGTGTTCAGTCAAGAGAGACTGGATAGGAAATATTAAAAAAAATAGATATGGTATGGAAGCCTAAGGGAAGACAACGCAGAGGAAGACCTAAAACCTCCTGGAGTCAGGGAGTATATTTGTACATGAAGGAGAAACGTCTAGAACCAGGAGATTGGATGGACCGACAAAATTGGCTATTGGGAATCGAACGATGTCAAAGACAACCGATGATCAAACTAATAATTAAGTAAAAAATGTATCGAAATAAAACATTAATTTTGTTTTTATTTTCATCTACATAAGCTCCCATTTATATCCATATGTAAGTCAAATGAATGCTTTGTATAATCTTGTTCATTATTAAATTACACAGAAGAAGACTTAGGCAATCTCTTTGCAGAACTCCTCTTCTGACTGTTATTTTTTTCCAACACCGTGCGGCTTTCATAGTCTCCCATCGGATTACTCCTTGGGTGGTAGATAAAGGAATATTCGACACATCTTGAGAGATTGGGGGTACAGAGGAAATAAAATACTCAGGGCGAACCAAACTAGTAGTAGGACTTTATTAGACAAAAAGTAAGATATTTACAATATTATTTACAAATATGGGTCGCACGGGCTGTAAGCCGTACGTGCTGTTGACAGTCCGTTACAATAAAGTAATACTTGGTACTAGTGTAAAGAAAAATACACAAAAAAAAGCAATAACATTACAATTACATAAAGAAAAAACAATAATAATATTACAATTAATTAATACCACAATAGCATTATACACTAAAAAACATTAACATTACAATTACATAAAGAAAACACAATACTATTACAATTAAATAATAACACAATCGCATTATACACTACAAGAAACATTAACATTACAATTACATAAAGAAAACACAATAATATTACAATTAAATATTATCACAATAGCATTATACACTAATTCATTTATATATAATTGTTAATAATTAATGGTATTGCATTTTGATAACATATAGCGAGCAGAGTGGCGCAGTGGAACCAAACTAGCAGTGGACGAGCCTCTTGTCAGCTGTGGTGGAAGCAACTGATCTAGAAGAAGTAATACTTAAATAAAACTAACTAACACCTAACCTAGCAAGCCACTCGAGATGTATTTGGTGAATTACTTGGCAACTGACGTAACAAATGCAACAAAGTAAAATAACATTTTTAAGTTTTTCTTATCCCTCAGATAGTAGGGCATTTATTTTCCTCTTCAAAACAGTTATATACAAGTTCCGATACCTATAACAAAATATATGAAGATTCTACATTCAATGGTTGTACTTAAAATGTAGGGTTTTACATCGGTAACTGACGTAACTGTATAATGACATCTATTTTACAGAGTGAGACTAAATTAATAATCTCTGAAGTTTTTAATTCTATTTCAACAAGCAATATTTGTGAATGTAATATATATAGGAGGAGCTACAAAATACACTTTTGAGTTTTATGTTCTAATACATATTAGTAACTAATTAAATAGAATAGAGATAACTGATGTAATAATTAACGCTTCTGCGTAGTGTAAGAGTTTTAATTAAAATCAATAATCAATTCTTTATTACGTTCATATTCTACAATATTTTGGGATATACACAATTGAAAATATTTTTAATAGGCCACATATCACTTTGGGAAGAAACTTTAATTTTCACGTATTATGTCAATTTTTTGGTGGAATTCGGCATTTGTATTCAAGCTCAGAGTACCACAAATGAAGAGACCCGGAGATTGATCTAATTAGAAAAAACACATTTATTTGTATAAAATTAAGTTTCTACTGGTGAAAATATAATTTTATTATGATACCAAATTATAATATTAATAATAATTATATATTTGTAATAGCATAACTAAATAACACGTGCATTGAAGTAATTTACAATTATAATATATGTATAAAGTATAACTACTAAATTATTTTAAAATAATAGATTTAAGTTGCTTCTGCTCCCGAGAGTTGTGGATTCAAACCCGGACGGGGTATATGAATTATTTAAAATGGAAAAATCAAAAGGGCATCCGGGAGGGATTTTAAGTCGTAGATCTCGAGTCTGAGGATCTCAAACTGCGATGGGCAGGACATGTGACACGAATGGGGAATGAAAGAGGAACATGGAATATTCTCGTAGGAAAACCAAAAATGAATTGGAATAAAATGAACCATGATTTCAGGGAAGTAGATTATACAGGACATGATTGGAAAAGAGCTCAGAATAGAGATGTATGGAGAGCTTAGGTCCGCGCGGCTATTAACCTACGAGTTATATAGTGCCAGTTGGTTAATTAGCGATTATGAATTCGTGTGTGGATAGTGTGTTACGTTTTAATGTTGCGTTTTGGCGGAGGAGGCCTTGAAATTGAGCTGATCACTCATTCAAGGATATCCTCCATATCGTTATGTGGTCAAAAAGTTCGTGTGTGACCCACAACATAACCCATTCGCCTCAAAAGATGAGGTAGATTCTCCGGCAGTTAAATGGTATTCAACTCATAAGACGAGATACACTCGCTTAACTATTCTGTTATATAGTTTGCAATATTTTGTACATCCCTTGGCAGGGTAATATTTTGTTAACATTAATTAATAATAGAGGAATGTGTTTGGGATTTCACCCTTATTGTGATCTCATGTACCGTTATATTTTGTTTGTTTTGAAAGTCTAAAAATAGACAATACAATTTATGGTAATTTAAATCCGGTTTCCGGGGAAATTCATTGAGCATTTAAACCTGAAGCGAATGGGTTAAAATCCCTCTCCGATAGGTCGTGCCATTTTAAGGTCCGGGTGGCATGTGGCATATAAAAACTACCTATAATTTGAGAGGTTAAACTAAGTTAATGAAATTGAAAGATATGTAAATATTTCACTGATATGGAAAGCATTTTATTATTTCTTAATTACAGTTTAATTATGACAGCATTTTGTTTTTACTAGAGTCTGCTGGAGAAGGTTCTCAATGCCTGAGGGCAGGAGGGAGGGAGGGGAGAAGTAAATTCGTTTTTAATTAAACGACACGAGCGCTATTCTTGAAGGTAAATTCATTCTAGTTATGAGATTACGGTTATTTAATTGTTTAGTTACAACCTTAACAGCTCGTGCAATATTTTATGTTCGTTAAAACAAAAGATGGAGATTGCTGCAACTCTCCTAACAAATTGACTTTATAAACATGTAATAACGAACATTTTCCAGAAATGTTCTGGCAGTGTACAGTTACTCACAAAAATGATGCAACATTTACCAACATTTCTAGAAAAATCGTAAAATTAAAAATATACAGATTTAAGAATATCTACATCTAAAACAAAAATTTTAGCTCTGAAAGGAAAATGTGCAATAAGAACAAAAATAGTGATAAACAATGTAATTATAGACCAAGTTCAGAATTTTAATTATCTAGGATGTAATTTATTTAGGTAATGACAGAAATGTAGATAAACACAATAAAATACAACGATTCAATTATCTATGTGGCACAATTAAACGTACTTTATTGAATATAACTAGAAAAGAAACTATTTTAAAATTTTACAAAGTATTGGCTGTTCGATCTCTTATCTATGGATGTGAAACCTGGACATTAACAAAGGCAGATAGTAAACAAATAGAGGCAGCAGAAATGAAGATGTTGAGAGCAATAGCAGGATACCAAAGGGCCGATAAAAAGAAAACGAAGATATAAGAACAGAATTTAATATATTTAATCTCTGTGAAAGAGTAAAACAAAATGCTTACCTTCAGCACGTATAACCAATGAATGAACAGCGCTTACCAAGAAGAATGTATAATTATAAACCAAAAGGGAGAAGATTGTTGGGAAGACCAATGAAGAGATAGAAGGACCAATTCGACCTATAATGAGATCAGAAGAGGCCATTGGGCTTAATCCTTGTTGTTGTTGATGATGATGATGAAAAGTATACAGGGTGGAAGTATTTTATATATTTTTGGACGCATATACACAGTTTTATAAAAAAATTCCAATATAGAAATTTATTGGTTCATTACTTCGTCATTATCTTCAAGGATTAGACCTTAAGGTCCATTCCAATCTCATGTTAGAATTGTCTGTCTATTTTTATTGGGTCTTCCTACATTTCTTCGTCCTAGTGGTTGGTAGCGTAGAATCTGTTTCGAGATTTTATGACTATACATTCTATTGATGTGATCCATCCATTCATCTCTGCATTGTGCAAATATATATAATAGTTTTAATATATTCAGTCCTCTTCGTATATTTTCATTTCGTTTTCGATCTGCTATTTTATAGCCAGCCACATTCCTAAAAAAAAAATCTCATTTCTGAATTTTCCATTCTTCGTTCCTTGTTTTTGGTTAAGACCCAGTGTTCTGATCCATATAACAGTGCTGGAATCCCCATTGTTGCTGAAAAATTTTAAAGCGTCTCCTTTCTTGTTCCTTTGAGATTTATTTTTATGATGCCACACGTATAGTTAAATGTATTTATTTTGTTTGCATTCTCTTCACTTTTTTCTATATGACACATTGTGTCGCAGATAATTAAAATTGTTCATATGTTCTATTGTTTTATTCTGAATTGCTTTTTAATGATGACAAATACTGGTTCGAGTTTCACAGAGTACACAGGAGACGTAAATTGAACGACATTCCCCTTTATTACTTTTCAATAAAATACACCCCTGTAATATTGCCTATTTCTTCTAGTGTAATATTAATACAAAGGTTTATTTCACTTCTTTTAATATAATTTGAGCTAATGCAGACCATGGGATCAAACATTATCAAAGGAAAACGATATTCCTCTTCATGCGTCCTATGAATTGTGTGAAATTCATAGCCAACCTGAAGAAGTTGACTGTGAACAGAAAGCCATATATGAGCCAACAATTGACTATTGCAAAGATAAATATAAATTAGATAGTATAACTGTCACAGGATTGATGATCGGGGCAAGAGGTACTATACCTGGATTCGTAGCTAAATTTTGTAATTTCTTAGATTTGGACAGAGTGCATCTTTCTAAAATTGCCTGCGCTGCCATTAGAGGATCAATTTAAATTTTAAGAAACCATCTTTACAAAATTTCTACTTTACAGTATGTATACTTGAATTACTATTTGAAATTTGTTTTAATGTATTTACAAAATGTATTTTTTAATGTATTTACAAAATGGGTGCGAAACATGGACTCTTACTTTAAGGGAGGAAAGGAGATTACACGTATTTGAGAATAAAGTACATAGGAAAATTTTTGGACCAAAGAGAGATGAACAGACAGGTGAATGGAGACGACTACATAACAACGAACTACATGGTATATATAGGAAGCCAGATATAATAAGAACAGTTAAGTCTCGTAGACTGAGATGAGCAGGACATGTTGCACGTATGGGGAATGAAAGACTTGCATGGGAGCTTCTTGTAGGAAAGCCAGAGGGAAAACACCCAGTTGGTAGACGAAGAATTAGGTGGGAGAATAACATTTACTATGATTTGAGGGAAGTAGAATATACAGGGAATGATTGGAAAGCATTAGCTCAGGATAGGGATGTATGGAGAGCTTATGTCCGTGCGGCCATGAACCTACGGGTTCGAGAGCGCCAGTACGTAAGTAATGTATTTACAAAATGTATTTCAACAATTTCGAAAATTAATTGTCTGTATGACTTGTTCTTGAGGCAATCCTCTAATGGGGGAAGTTTTATATAATAAAAACAAATACTAGCCATTATTATAAAGTAATGCAGTAGTCAATTTCTTTACAAAAAAAAAAAAAAAGAAAACGTACATTTGCGTCCCAAAATGTATAAGATATTATGATTATGTTTACCACACGGAATCATAGTTAACATCTGCGCACTTATATTGCTTCCACTCTGTATAAAAACGGTTATTCTTCCTATTATGTTATACGGATGCGATCACAGATGCTTACTTTAGTGGAAGAGTGCCAATGGTCACCCCTAGAAGAAATAAACATGGCAGACTAAGATGGAAATGGAAAACCTACGTCAGAACCATAATGGACGATAGGAATTTGGAAGAGTGAGATTGGAATGATAGAGATAAATGAAAACTGAAGACGGCAAACCTATAAGTGGGGGAAAGCCGAAGAAGAAGAAGAAAAGTGCCATAAATGTACGATACGGGACCCACGACTTTAGTTCCCTTCCGAAGGATCCCACACTCTGAATTTTTACATCACTATCATCATCCATGCAAATATGAGGCCATGTGGCCTGTTACGGTCTCAAAGACGAATTTTCATTTGCAGAGCTTTTTTGGACGTCCCAGCGATCTTTTGCCTTGATTATAGTAACAACTCTGTATAACGGTATTCGTTGAAGATGGACTTCCCAGTTTTTTATATGGTGGAGAATAGGTTCTACATCTAACTCTTCCATAATTCCCCCATTTCCTTTCTGGTCCCACTTTGTATAACATCTCATCTGCTGTTATTCGGCATTCATCTCTTCTTCGTATTGTCCATGCTGCAATACGATATATTAATACATGGTCTTGCGAGAACCTTATAAAGTTGTAATCCTGTGATCTTTTGTACTAAAGATGGTTTCATAATACTATTAATTTTCCCCGTTATTTTTGTGAAATTTGTGATTTTCTTTGTTTTGTCGGCTTCGTCTTGAAATGTTAAATGATGGCCCAAATAATTAAATTCGTTTTACTCGTTCTAAAATGTCATCATCTAAAACAATTTTGCTAGCTTTAGGTATTTCCCGCAAAAGGCCATCACTTTAGTTTTCTTTGTATTGATTTCCATATTGTACCTTTTTGCAATTATATTAAAAGTGTGTATAGAAAGAATAGTGTAAATCTGTTTCTGTTAGAGCTATTAATACCAAACCATTTGCTAAAAGCAGGGAGTTTATTTTTTAGATTTCTATTAATTTGAATAGAACCGTGTCTCACCTGTTGTCATTTTTTAACTATTCTGTCGATGTATATGATAAAGAGCATCCTTATCTTACACCCTTATTTATTTCGGACAGGATTTTTTACATCATTATAAGTTAAACAACTCTGATTCTACGGACGCCCTCCATATCTTTGCGTGTGATCCAAGACTTGAAAATTCTCTCGCGTCAGGTCGTGTGCATACAAGGCCCGAGTGCTATAGGGCACGTAAAAATACCTATAAAGGGAGAGGTTAAAATGAGATAAATATAAAGAATTAAAACATATTCCTTTTCAACTTAAAGACAAAAAATTGCGTTGAAGCAAAGAAGCAGGTTGAACTGTACTTCATTGTTATGTCACCTTTAAGAGTTGACCCATCCTACATATCCTTCGTTACTCAGCGTTGCCGAATACAAAATGGCCTCGAGTGTTTTTCTATGCTGTTGTATAGAACTAGCTGTGGAAGGTGCAAAAGAAAGACATAGAAAATGAAAATGCGGGGTGCGGGGAAGGACGTTTCTCTAAATCCTCTTATATTCGGTAAAGACGATGACAGTAGTACGAGCAGCCACTGGGAAGACTGCCTGCGGGAAAATGGGAGGTTACATCCACAAGCCTCAAGAGATGTCTTATATAAAAAAACAGTAAAATAAACAAAACAGATCAGACTCACAATGACAAACAACTTCATCTTGAAATAAACTCTTATTTTTATTGTACATTTAGCAGCAAAATAAATCACATTTCTATTGTGACTTGAACCGTATCTTGTAAATAAAAAATGGGGGGGGGAGGTTCAGTTTTACATCAATACATAAAATACTGGACTTTCACAAATATACTTCTGGATCCAAAACCCCGAACATGTATTAAAAGTCATAACTATTGTAGCGAAAATAATAATATATCATAACGGACACACGATACGAACTATACCATTACATCTTCGACAACGTCTTATGATCCCACAAGTCCCTACTATTGCGACCAAGCTTCTGAATTCCTACATCCCTACTTACCTCGCGTCCAGATTTGAGAAGTTATCCTCTCACCACAATATTGACACTAGATCACAAGATAGAAGTCTACTAACAATTCCTCTTCGTAGCACTTCCTCCTATTCTACTTCCTTCACATTAGCCTCTGCCCGCTCCTGGAATCTCCTTCCTCAAGATATCAGGGGTTGCCGCACACTTGGTACCTTTCAGCCACGCTTATACAGTTACCTGTTGTCTAATAATTAATTTTTCTCTATTTATTTAATTTTATACTATGTCATTAATCTTTTCCTTTTTTTTATATATATCTTGTACATATTATATATTTAATTCGTTAAATTTAGAGTAAATCAAATTACATTATAAATATTAATTGTATTGTATTCATAACTTGTAATCGTTTATATATATATATATATATATATATATATATATATATATATATTGTAATTTAGATTTAAGACTTTTTTTTTGTATTTTTTAAAACCTGGTTGACTGGTAGACAAGGCCTTAAGGCCTTAACTCTGCCAGGTAAAATAAAGCTATTATTATTATTGTTTTAATAATATTGTTCGCTATTATATCCTATTTCGTTAGTTATTTTAACCCTTATTTTCAAAATGCATCCTAAAAGATACATCAATTGGTTTCATGCATTTAATAGTTTTAATAAAAACAAATGAAAACTAACGAGAAGATATTACTTTTTTTTTACAGTTTCACAATTTACCGAATAATAACAGTTACGCACCCTTTCGTCTTCACTGCGGTCCGCCACATTTAAAAAAACTGACACGAGAAATAAGTGTTTTACCAATTTTAGGGTTAATTATTTATTGTATCTGATGGGATTAAGACCATAATATCTTTTCTTCCATTCCATCAGGGTTAAATTATACATACAATAGCAGTTCTCAATTATCTATAACTTGATTAATAATACATGAAGGACATAGGCTGCACAATATACGATGACAAGAAAATAACATTTTTTTTTCAAATGCCCCATGTTGTCTTTCGACATTCCTGGTGTTCTCTCCTGGCATGACGTACTTATAACTCACGTCTGAGGTTGGGGCGCCTAGAAGGCGGGGTTACGTTGCCCCGATGATATGATGAGTGATGGTAGTGGTGCGTCAGGAGAGTCCCTAATCCTAAAGCTTAATCTAAGATGAATATGAATGATGATGATTGCGATGGCCATATGATTTCGGGGACCGTTTGGGCCTTAAAGTTGTCCTGACATTTGTCTTACAGGTGAGGAAAAACCCCGATAAAACCTCACCCAGAAAAACTGCCCGGACCGGGGATCGAACCCGGCCCCGCTGCGTGACTCACGCTACCTCGATACCACAGCGGTGGACTAACAACAAAAAATAATAAATAATAATAATAATAATAGTAATATATAATTTGATTAAATAATTGGCTTAGTGAAGAAAATGAAAACCTAATATATGGTTATATGTTACATTGTTTGAGAAAATTTTAGTAAGTTCTTTTAAACTGTTTTTGAGTCGGACTGTCCTTTGTGAAAGAAGGGAGGCTGAAACAAGGAAAGGTGAATGTATGCTTTTTCAGCGTATTCAGTTACTCATTTATTTGTTAACAGTGTAAGTCCATATATATATTTCGAAAATATCCGATTTAGCAGTACCTGTGCTCGTGTACAGTCCGAAGACAAACAAAAACACAACTGATTTCGAAATAAAAAAAAAATATATAGTTCAATTTGATATTAAATTTAATATATGTGTTGTGAAAACTAAGAATACGAAATAGAAATAATACAATTTTAAAACAGAAGAGGAAAGGAATATGGGAGCAAAATATAGACATTTTATTTACAATTACTAGTGTGAAATTACGCAAATTAAAGCAATAAATCTTGCTCGATAGCAGAAATCTGTACCAATCCAATTTTTATAAGTAGTACAACGGTACGTCAATCTCCACGTCATCACTGACTAATGGTATTCGAAGAATCCACCTGCATGTAAACTCAACACTCTCCGTTCCGCACTAAAACGTCTTTTTTTTTTCACTGGGAGTACAGTATCCACCTCTTTTTCTCCCATATCTACCTACCTATCATTGTTGAGCCATAGCACCTCCTTTGTAAGGAGTTACCTTATTTGCTCATAGATGTCTTGGAAGACAAACGCTCAACATACCGATCCAATGAGACATCTAACAGGCAACTAAGGTAATACTAGGACGTTGAGGTCGGTACATTTTGCTTAGAGGTTTATTTATTCAGGCTTAAGGATCTTTTACGAGCCTGAAAATCTTCCGACTCGAGACCCACGGCATAAATTCCCTCCCGGAGGACATACTCCTTGGATTTTCTGTCCTAAAAAAATTAATCGTCCCGGCCGGGTTTGAACCCGAGATCATCGGAATTAGAGGCAAGAAGCATAATCACTAGTCCACCGCGGCCGAATCTTTTTCTCCCACCAAGCACAAAAATGACGTCACTTACCAGCAATACATCAGTTCGCGAGCTACAGCATGCCGCCATAATAACTAATAAGTACTAATTAAGTAGATAATATAAAGAAAGTCTGTAAAACGTTTTGAATTGAAATATTATTTGGTATAGACACATTCATGTATAAAGTCCTAACATTCCATGTTCCTAGGAACATGTCCCTCTATTTGAGCCTTTGACATGGGTTCGCCGAAGTAGTCCCCGCCAGGAGAATCGAATGGGGGACTATTTGACCTCCGGAAAAATTTACTCCAGTTGACCCCATGTCCGCATTTCTTGACGGTTGCATTTTTACGGTGAAAGATCGTCACTCTTTCGACCAAGGTACTTTTTTCGTCTGGCTTATCACCTTCGACCAGTCCGGCATGGGTAACCCTATCGGCAACAATGCTACCGCCGGCATAGCTCTCAGGATCATTTAAGCATGCAGGCCACTCCACTACGACAAGGTAAAGATACCATGGAGGGAAGTAGATTATACAGGGAATGATTGGAAAGTATTAGCTCAGGATAGGGATATATAGAGAACTTATGCCCGCGCAGCCATGAACCTACGGGTTCGATAGTGCCAGTGAGTAAGTAAGTAAGTATAGACACATTCATGTCAAATCAGAATTATGAAGACATGCGCAGAGTCACAAACGCTCTTATCTCTAAGAGGAAAAACTTACTGCAATACTGTGATGCATAATTCCAGACTTCGCTAACAGATGGAGTTGATATTTCAAAGTTACCTCCTGGAGCAACGAGAAAACATTACATCACGCGGCTCTACGGGGACAAAAGGATAATGGACTAATGTAATAGCATAGTACAATCCACCAGAAATGAAACACAATGCAAGATACAAACATGGAAACTTCGTCTTTCTTGAATTCTCACTTAATAATTTTCAAGATTAACCCAAAATCAAGATCAAATGTAATTTTGTAAAATAATAAAAAATGACAAATCTAGTTTATTTTTTAAACTAGTTAATGTCTTGCGTTCGCTCCTGCGCCTAATTAAATTAAATATGATTTCTAAATTTTCGTTTCAGGTAAACTCCTATACCTAATGTTTTTAGAGATTAATAGCAGCTAAATACTCCCGTAGTCCTATCGAAAAATATGTATACACAAATTTGTACATTGCGACAAACCAAATATGGCGGTTTGCTAGAGTCAATTATTTTCGGATTTCACGTAAACCCCACTTCTAATGATCAGATTTAGCTGAATTTTAGAAAACACATATCTCGGTTTATTTTAATACCATATACTGAGCTTAGTTGTGAAACATCGAAAATTGCGACCGCTAGAGCGACATTTCAATTTTCGTTTCAGGTAAACTCCTACACCGAATGGTTCTAGAGGATATCGGCTAAACACTCGCCGTACTTAAAAACATATACATAGGCCTACAAATTTTCATGAAGGTCGGTTGAGAGGTTTATAAGTCTATAAGTGACAAACATATGTAGGCTGAATTATTTGATTAACCCTTAATTAAATTGGCAAAACAGTAATTTCTCGTATCAGTTAATTAAATGTGGCGAACCGTGTTGAAAACGAAGTCATGCTTAACTGTTATTATTAGGTATATTGTGTATTTCCACACACATTCCAGTAATTTCTTATCGTCAATTTTCATCTATTTTATTTAAACTATTACAGATAAATTAAAACAAAATATGTATCCTACAGGATACATTGTGAATTTAAGGGTTAAAAGGAGTGACAATAAAAATGTTATATAGCACACTGTGGATTAAAAGAAATCCGACACGCAGGAATTGCATAAACTAAGCAAATTTCTTAGCAAGTCTAATTTATGGTTCTCTTTGGTTGATAAACGGAATATATATTTAATTTATTAATTAAATCACATTAATCCAATTACGAAATTCTTATATTGTTTACTTAATTTAATTTGAATTAAGTATCAACCAAATAAAAGTTGAAAATCGCTGTAGAGTTTGTTTTCCCGCTCTATCGTGAGGCCGTTCTCACCTTGTTTTCTTCTAATAAACACAAGAGATGTTCACGTAAAATTTCCACAACATATTTATTTGGTCCACATAAATTTTCAGTGACATTTCACTTATCAACTTTCTGCAATAATTAAACTTGCTCTATAGTTATTTGTCACCAATTATCTATGTGGCACAATTAAACGTACTTTATTTAATAACATTAAAAAATAAACTATTTTACAATTTGACACATTATTGGCAGTTCCATCTCTTATCTATGGATGTGAAACCTGAACATTAACAAAGGCAGTTAGTAAACAAATAGAGGCTGCATAAATGAAGATGTTGATAGCAATAGCAGGATACCAAAGGACCGATAAAAAGAAAAACGAAGATATAAGAACAGAACTTAATATATTTAATTTCTGTGAAAGAATAACATATTATCAAAATGCTTATCTTCAGCACTTATTACGAATGAATGAACAGCGAATACCATGAAGAATGAATAATTGTAAACCAAAATGGAGAAGATTGTTGGGAAGACCATTGAAGAGATGGAAGGACCAATTCGACCTATAATGAGATCGGAACAGGCCATTCGATTTATCCTTGATGTTGATGATGATGAATTATTTTTGTCTCTAATGATTTCATTTGCCACCGTTTCTTCTTATCTAAGTCCACTTATCGCTGTCACAACACTACTCACTCGCTCCCGACCCTGGAAACCGGGGAAGTACATTTATCGGCTAGTCACCGAGATCGTCCTAGTTCGAAAGCTTCGGGAATGGAAACTCCTGGACAAGAAGGATGGATGTGTAGAGAACCTTCCTAAATGGAATGCTAGATGATATCGGAATTTCTGCGCAGTATTCTCACCTACAGAGTCGTCAACTCCTATTTTTTCCATCCACTAAACAATACGAGATATCTACTCTCGCCTTTTCCCGCGCAATTCAAACGCCATTATTACAATACGTCACAATATAAAAGTATATAACTTGTAAGAACGTCTCCTCAACTGGTAAAATATTAATTTACTGTAGACCTTTCGGGACTAATCACATCATCAGCAGAAGATTTGTTCGTTGTTACTAACCACGGATGGAGTATATCGCAACTCCAAATAGCCAGATTTACTTTGTCTAATTTAAATTGTACACAACGAGTTTGGTTGCGAAACATAAAAAATTGCATTCGCTACAGTGATTTCTTAAATTTTCGGTTTAGTTAGCATCCCACTGCTAATCAGATTTTGCTGGTCAATAAATTCGACCTTACAGTCATTCTTCCTGTTTCATAAATGCAAATATGGTATCTTACTTTAAGAGTGAAAAAAAATATGGAAAAACTTTAGAATAACTCACCAATGAAATCTTCTTAAGTTCTATAGAATATAAGTTTGCATGCTTAGACGTTTATGGAATTTTCGCCAGATAGAACTATATATATATGAAATATGTAGGGTCAACCTTCGAAATAAATTCCCAAGTATGTATATAAGAAATGGATGTACACTTAATTCCTGCTTCATAAATTAACTAAATAAATTACATTGATATTTTTAATAAACTATAAATAAACCTGGTGTACAATAATTTGACCCATAGGAACCAACAAAATAAAGTGAGTGAACATTATTTTCCTAAATTATGTTTTGGAATTAATAGCGAATATTGGTAATTTCGATTTCACAGATACGTCCTGCCATCTGATGGTAATTTTGTAAACGTTCGCGCATGTACATTACGATTCTATAGAAATGCGACTATTTGTATGTATGGTAAACAAATTCTTATGTATGTATGTATATACATATATATATATATATATATATATATATACACATAAGCACATACATCTACTGATACATAAAAAAGACCCTATGTATAAAAAACCCTTTTTCTCATCCATAAACCTACATATCGCATCTTGGGAAGAAGAGGACCACAAGTGTAAAAATTACATAAATTAATGCTACTATCTTTTAGAAAAATGGTTACAGATTTATTTCTTTATGACCACAAGTCATGTGCAAGTATATAGAGACAGGATATAATTGTGTCCATATCAAATTGTGTATGTACTATACCTTTTTAAAAAAATATAATTGTTAATAACTTGGAACTAAACTTTTTATACTTCTAGCTGTCTTCTTCCCAAAGTGCGATATACACTTACTTACTTACTTACTCACTGGCACTATCGAACCCGAAGGTTCATGGCCGCGCGGACATAAGCTCTCCATACATCCCTATCCTGAGCTAATGCTTTCCAATCATTCCCTGTATAATCTACTTCCCTCAAATCATAGTTAATGTTGTTCTCCCACCTCATTCTTGGCCTACCAACTGGGCGTTTTCCCTCTGGCTTTCTACAAGAAGCCTCCATGCACGTCTTTCATTCCCCATACGTGCAACAATGTCCTGCCCATCGCAGTCTACGAGACTTAACTGTTCTTATATATATCTGGCTTCCTATAAAGACCATGTAGTTCATTGTTATGTAGTCTTCTCCATTCACCTGTCTGTTCATCTCTCTTTGGTCCAAAAATTTTCCTAAGAACTCTATTCTCAAAATACTCGTAATCTCCTTTCCTCCCTTAAAGTAAGAGTCCATGTTTCGCACCATCCATATAATATAACTGGTAGAATAATAGTTTATATATCTTCAGCTTAACGTTTTTTGAAAGGAGTTGGGACATCAAAAGTCTCTGCAACGCATAACAGCATGCATTCCAGAATTGAGCCTATGTTTAATTTCTTTGTGCATCTCATTCCTATTTGTGATTATTGTTCCTAGGTATTTGAATTCAGCCACTTCCTCAAAATTTCCCTCATTTGTCATTAGCTGTCCATTTCCATTATATACTGAATTTCTACGTGTGACCATATATTTAGTTTTAGTGATATTTACTTCCAGTCCTAATTTCCTAGTGTTACTCAATAGTGTGTGCTTATAAAGTCCTAACATTCCATGTTCCTAGGAACATGTCCCTGTGTTTGAGCCTTTGGCATGGGTTCCCTGAAGTAGTCCCCGCCCGGAGAACCGAATGGGGGACTATTTGACCTCCGGAAAATTTTACCCCAGATGAACCCATGTCCGCATTTCTTGACAGTTGTATTTTTACGGTGAAAGATCGTCACTCTTTCGCCCAAGGTACTTTTTTCGTCTGGCTTATCACCTTCGACCAGTCCGGCCATGGGTAACCCTATCGGCAGCAATGCTACCGCCGGCATAGCTCTCAGGATCATTTAAGCACGCAAGCCACTCCACCACGACAAGGTAAAGATACCATGGAGGGGCGATATACACATTTGTACAATTAAAAAAGTATAGCTACAAAACGGACTTATCTAATAATAAAATCGTTGGAACACCCTGTAGTTGATATATGATAGAGAAGAACAAAGATGAGCGAGTGAGTTGCAAGTGGAGTGGGCGTTAGGAGGGAGGTAATGAAACAAAGATTAGTCTTGCAAGTTTCCATGGCAACCGAAAGGAATTAGAGTAAGAAGAGAGTAGATGGAACAAAATAAAGAAACGACGGGTATAATTTGTGTAATTCTAAGACTAGTTAACGTATTGCTATGTCAGAAGTTAGTGTTCATCCTCTCTATTACAATTTGAGTGAATAATTAATTACACTTCATTTATTTCATTTACTCGTCTAGTAATCAAGAAATCCTTTGTAAAAATTTAATCAACTATTTCATTACTCAAATGATATAAACTCATAAATATATTATTTCTCCCTCTCTCTCTCTCTCTCTCTCTCTCTCTCTCTCTTTCTCTCTCTCTCTCTCTCTCTCTCTCTCTATATCTATCTATCTCTATCTACTTGCCCCCTTATTTTAACTTTTTCCTATTTAGGTATGGACTAGATTTTTCATACCTGATGGCTGTAGGGTCTTACAAGCAAACGGCGGCTCAGAAGATAAATTTTAATTCTGAATCACATATATACGTTTTTTTACCACACAAAGACATAGAAGCCTCACCTGAGGAAAACTAGAAGGAAAATGCTAAGAAGAAAATAACATTACTCTTGATTTGAGAGAAGCTGTACTATACATGAGAAACATTATCCCATATTTTAAGGTAATAAAGTAATTAGAAAAAAATTGGTCCATAAAAAGGCGAACAATCAAGTGAATGGAGAAAAATACATAGTAGTGAGCTACATGATTGATCGCTCTACTTTCTTCCATGAACCTTTTGGTACTTCTGCAGAGACCACATCACGTAACTAAAGATGTTTCTAATCGGAGGACCACTGGGGAATGAACCCTGGAAACTAGTTGATTAATTTATTGTAGAGCACGTGTATTCCGTGGTAGAATAACATTGGTCAACATGATTTGTGTCTCATGAGTACCAATCGTTGTACTTAATGCAGTTTTTTTATCTTGTTTTCAAATATGTATTCGGAATTTCTCCATCACCCACAGTTTTTATATTTCAATTTCAATTAATGGAATTAAATAATTATTTTTAATAAACTTTTATCGTCCATTTGTCCATTGTAAAATAAAACAAAATGAGTTACCTCAGGAGATTTCAGCTGTGGAAAAAGAGATATCAAGGCAAATGGAATCCTAATATGCTGGCCGATTATTGTAGGACCATCAAGACGGTTGCTCCACAGGAAAAATATAGCAGAAAATCGTAATTTCTTACTTTCTAGGTGAGTCCGAATGTTCGAATATTGTGTAGTTACGAATGTAGAAAATATTAAAGTGTTTCAAATTATACATGCCTGTCTCTCGGAAACCTTGTGTGATGGAGACAAACCGATATCATATTTGAATTTAGGAGAAAAAATAATATCAGAATCACATATTTTTCTATCTGAGACAAAAAAAAAGGTTATTCTTTGTTAGTCAGTGTAATAGTGCGATATTAAATTGTAACTGGTTTATTTAATAATATATATATATATATATATATATATATATATATATATATATATATATATATACATATGAAGCAGTGACTACATTCAATCAAATTAATCAAATTATGCACTTTAATTGCATCGTTGTATTTTTAACTAACTATTTAACTAATTCACTTGCTATATCGGACCGTTAGGTTAATGGCCGCGCAGACGTGAGTTCTCCATACATCTCTATGAATGGATTAACAAGATTCCCTCTGTCCCTATCTATCCTGAGCTAATGTTTTCTAATCATCCTCTGTATAATCTACTTCCCTCAAATAATGGATAATGTTATTCTCCCACCTCATTCTTGGTCTAACAACTGGACGTTTTCCCTCTGGTTTTCCTACAAGAAGCTTCCATGCAACCCTTTCATCCCATACGTGCCACATGTCCTGCCCATCGCAGTGTACGAGACTTCACTGTTCTTATTATATCTGGCTTCCTATACATATAACGTAACTCACTTTTACGCAGTTTTCTCCATTCACCTGTGCGTTCATCTCTTTCTGGCCCAACAATTTTCCTAAGATCTTTATTCTCAAATATTCGTAATCAACTTTCCTTCCTTAAAGTAAGAGTTCATGTTTGGCACATAATATAACTGGGAGAATAACGGTTTTATATATTTTCAGTTTAACGTAATTTTAAAAGAATTTGGGAGGACAAGAACTCCTGTAATGCATAATAGCACGCATTTCCGGAATTGAACCTGTGTTTAATTTATTTATGTACTTCATGCCTATTTGTAATTATTGTTCATAAATATTTAAAATCAGCCACTTCTTCAAAATTTCCCTAATTTGCATTAGCTGTCCATTCCCATTATATAACGCATTTCTTTGTGTGATCATATATTTAGTTTCGTTGTACATTTAGTAAATAATTTTAAATATACATCCAAATAACACCAAGATGAGGGACAAGCAACGTTCCGTGCACGCCGCTCTCCATGAACTTGCAAGATATCTGGCTTAGTAGTTAAATTGAAAATATCTTAAGGGGTGATGGGTGAAATTTTTATTTTCTACATTCTTTGACCTAAGGACTTGATGTTTTGTACAAACATTCACTACATGATATATAATGACCTGTTTAAGTTTCATTCTTATGAGACATTTATTTTACGAGTTATTAAATATTATATTTTTTAAAAATTGCATATATTACAATTAAATGGGTTCCACAATTTTTTTAGTAAAATGTCTGACTTTTTACAAGATCCCTAAAATATTTAGAAAAATATCATGCATTAGAATTCTTATAATGTGAATACAAAGGGAGAAAAAAATAATGTTGTATCTCATGTGTGGAATTACAAAATCAAATAATTTCATACATTTTATTTTTTATTTCTTAAAATAATACTTCAATCATGCAACTCATCCATTACGTTGTTACCCATTGTTTTTAGGACATGCAGTAAAAATTTGAATCTTCTAGGACAAAATTCCTGAATTACATTCAATTTTTGAATGTATAAAAATGCAGTGAAAATAAAAGTGTGGAAAAGCAAGTTTAAAGATTTGCATGCAGGTAGTATTTAACTGGTGCAGCCTTTTAACTCTGACGTACTTTAGGGCACATAGAAGCGTCATAGGCCTCTGAAACTTTGCCAACATATATATTAGAGAACAGGCTATCTTTTAGTACAAAAAAAACAAAAAAATATCAATTTTGATCTCAAAAGGTAAATTTTCACCCATCACCCCCTAAACCAAAGTGGTGGACTAGAAGCTTCCGCACACGACACCTCTCCATGAATTCTCAATTACTAGTGAAGCTAAGAAAGCGCGGGATAATAAATGCGCGCGCAAGATAATTAGGAACATTCTGGAAAGATTTACAAGGTTGATAGCACTGAACTAACATCTTGAGTGCACCAGAGATCATAATATGACTAAAGAAAGAGCAGACCAATAAGAACATGTCCCACCAGAATTACTCAGTATATCCAACATGAGTTGAGGGACTACGCCGAATTTAATAATAATAGTGACGTCATTAAACAAGTCACAACACGTTTGACCTAATTGCCTAAGTGTAAAGGTGTACTAAGTACTATATAATTTACATAAGTAATGCCACGAGTGATTTCCAAATTATCGATAAATTCACGACTCACGAAGTGAGGAGTGAATTTATCTAGAGAATTTGGAAATCAAGAGTGGTATTTGTTAGGACTATTTGACGAATAAAATTAAGCTGTTTACTCACAAATCATTATTTAAATATAGTTATTTTAAAATATTTATATATTTAATGTAAACGGCGATGTTTGAAAACAAATGAGAAGCGATAGGTACGCTTCATCTGCTTCTTTTGTTTATCACTGCAACCAGATCATACTATTTATTGCCAAAGGAACGCAATATTGTAAGAATGCTCTCTAGTGGAGAAAAAATGAAACACATCAAACTGTATATTACTTCATTTCTGATGTCGTATGATGTAAATATGACAATTATATTTTTCTGGATTGTTACCTGGGAAAAAAATACATATAAGAAAGTGCAAACAGTGGTTTCCTTTTTTGGTGGTATAATCAAATGCTACAAATGTTTTTATATTAACTCCCGCATGCGGCATGTGTTGACATTCATGCACTATATATACAATTTGGTAGCCGTATTTATCACAGGCTCAGTCACTGCAAAATAATGGTAAGATCTGTTCTGAATATTAAAAAGGAGGAGCTTTCTTTAATGTGGTAATTATAACACTGATAAATATTTCGTGAAACACGACTCTGATTGGTTGTAAAACAGAAATCATTGAAACGTGATTGGCCATTGAGTCCCATTTGGGGCATGAGTTAAATAGTCAATGTAAAGTATGTCACATTTTTCTTCTACGTCATGGAGTTAAGCCACAGACCTGTTTCCTCAACAAACGACTGCATCCCTCAATCTAATTGTGAGGCTCCCATCATATCTTCTTCCCTTGGGATAGTAGTGAAGCAAAATTTGTGGGATTCTATTGGGTGTCCTCATTTCTATATGTTGGAGCCAGTTGGATCTTAAATATTATATAAAATTAAAAATAATATATAAATTCTATGAAGATAGAATGATATTTTTCTATCATTCTTTCTGCCTAGTTCACAGATAATATCATTCTCCTATTTCAGTGATCTCGTTACATCTGTTTCCCCTAAATATCATTGGACGATTTGTTCACCGTCTTATTTACATTAAAATTTTAAAATAGTCAAATCGAAAACTAAATATAAATGTTAAGTATAAATAAGACTATAGTCCATTGGTATTTATGGGAAACCAGATGCAATCAGAGCTATGAAATAGGAGAATAACATTAACTGTGAAATATGCAGAAAGAATGAAAAAAAATATATTGTTCGTGTTAAGGATATGAACAGTTTGTGTCACAGCAGCCATTAACTCCGCGTTCAATATTGATTTCCGTTGAGGTTGCTGATTATAAAATTAAGAAAATCTATACTAAAATTTAACGATTTCAAACAGATAATAAATGGAACGTTATTTATTTCCTAATGCTAAAGTAACATGTAATTACAAGGTACTAGATACCACAAAAAGCACCAAGATAAATTTTAAAACGATATTTATAAAATTCCTTCAAGATTTTTAAATTTATTGAAGAAAAAAATATTACTATTAATCACTGGATGATTCTTAATTTCCACCCTTACTTCTAATAATAATTTATTTTAAAATTTAATATACTTGCATATTGTTAATTAACTAACTCACTGGCACTATCGAACTCGAAGGTTCATGGCCGCGCGGACATAAGCTCTCCATATATCCCTATCCTGAGCCAATGTTTTCCAATCTCCTCTGTATAATCTACTTCCCTCAAATAATAGTTAGTTATTCTCCCATCTCATTCTTGGTCTACCAACTGGGTGTTTTCTCTCCGGTTTTCCTACAAGAAGCTTCCATGAACGTCTTTCATTCCCCATTCGTGCCACATGTCCTGCCCATCGCAGTCTACAAGACTTAACTATTCTCATATTATCTGGCTTCCTATAAAGACCATGCAATTCACTGTTATGCAGTCTTCTACATTCACCTGTCTGTTCATCTCTCTTTGGTCCAAAAATTTCCTAAGAACTTGCATATTGTTACGTAATATATTTACATAATGCACTTTTGCACGTAGAGAAGATTCTAGACGCTTCTTTGCCTGTACACCTGCTGTTGAGTCATAGTTCTTTGTTTCTTAATAATGCAAGTCATGGTAGGATTTAATATAGAACATGTGGTATATACAGACCTCCCCCTTTTACTGGGAGGTGTCCATTAAATATGAATTTTTGGAACTGGTTATTGCGCTATATTATAGGCGGCTCTGTTACACTCAGGACTGCCAACATATTTTACGCTAATCTCGCGAAAGATCTAGACGCTTTGTTTGAAACTCTTTAAATACGGTTACATTTGCTGTAGGCCCCAGTCGAGGAGTAAATTTTAGTGTGAGCAGAAACGCTGCTCCTTGTTCTCCCCGATGAAGCTTCGCATATTTTTTTAATTACTTAATAACAATTATTTTACAAGTGCAAAGGCAAATTTTAATCTGAATTTATAAATAACTTGGTGGAAATAACTGAAGATGTGCAGGTGTTTTTCTTAAATAATAAATATAAATTATTTTTATACGACCTTTCGGAATCTTTCTCCTTTTAATTACAATCCACTGAAAACTTGTTACCTTGTAACGGTTCTTGAACTGGAATCCGCCACTTCCAATTACATTGTTTTGAAACCTTTAACATAAAAATCCGCTCCCTAGTGATCACTCAATGTCCGTTAACACACGAGACCAAATATTTTCACCAAAGGGACATTTGTCCTTGTTCTAGTTATAACTTTGGACAGAACTTATTTTCCTGCAATGACATGAAGTGTTTTGAACTGCGGATGCACGCAGAAGAGAGTAGAGTAGTGAAAGTTTGAAATGGATAAGAAAATTCTCATTTGTAAACGGAAGATCAAAAGCAATAAATTGCTTCATATTCTGGTATCTTCCGCATTGCTACAGCATTGAGAGGAAGACGAACTAAGAGACGAAAAGAGAGTTAACTTATTTTCTAAACTAAATTATGATGAAGTCTTCACCTCCTTCCTTACTTTCTCCATCTTTTTTGCTTCTTCCTTATAAAAAGTTATTGATTTTTTCCTACTCAAAGTTCTCATCTTGGCATGATTTATGATTTTGCCTGGTATAGCGGCAACACTCATCACAGAGGAGTAAAAGCATTAATCTAACGTCGCGGGGAACAGCAAACCTATTTCTCCTTTGAAAGGATCCTTATTATTATATAATTATAAAAAACAAGTAAGTTTTTGCGTACATTTCTCTTGTTTATTTCGGAAAACTAATATAATCCTGGACTTATAATGATTATACAGAGATGTAAATTAATAATCTGTCATTTTTATTATTACTTATTTATTATTTGAGAATTTTCCTAATCATTGAGCGTTTTCCTCCAATCAATCTTAGTAATTAACATGAATTTAAAAAAAAAATACATAATGACTACGGACTTATAGACTGTCAGTTTGCAACAAAAATTCACAGATTTCCCTTAATTAATGTTCTCCATCGTTCTCTGTGTCTTCATCTGTTACACCAAATTTCCTCATTGAAATTTTAATATTATTCTTCCAGATTGCTCTTGGTCTTCTTTTCCTGCTCCTTCTTTCAATTTTACATGGATTACAGCCTTTGGTAGTCTTCCATTCTGCATTCTTCTTACGTTCCCATACCATTTTAGCCTCCTGTGTTCAAATCTCATCCATTATACTTCTTTCTGCATTCGTCCATTTTCTAATTTCTGTATTTCTAAGTTTTTCCAGTCGATATTTTCTGGCAGTTCTTCTCCAAAAATCCATTTCAACTGAAGTTATTCTGTTGACATGTTGTTGTGTTATTGTCCAAACTTCCGATCCATGTAACATTATACTTTCTAGTATGGATTTATAAATTAGTTGTTTTGTTCTGTTGAAGTTTTTACTCCATTGTATAGAGTTTAGTATTCCTATGGGTTTTCTTCCATTACTAATCCTTTTTGCTATTTCTTTATTTGATGTTTCATCTTACTCTATAATTTTCTCATATTTTTATAAGTTTGTATATCTTCGCAAATATAACTAAAACGTTTTTTTTTAAACTCAGACTTTATACAATTTTTAATGGAAAATGTTTTTAAGATTACAGTAACCCAATATTTTTATTTTAATCTCCGCTGTTACCATTTACTGGCGTTTGTAGTTAATCTCTTGGGTTTGATCATGCAGAATGAAATGGTGAAGAGATGACTTACCATTTTTTTCGAATTCAGAAGGAATCAACCTATTGCGGTGGTTATTATATCATGAAAATACCTCAAAATAATTTTTACAGATTTTCACTGATTTTAACTAGCAGACACATAAAATCACTATAATCAATATATATATATATATATATATATATATATATATATATATTATAATTAAATTTTAGACATTGAGTAATGTAAGAATATATGTATAAGAAAAATTCAAGCATTTATTTTTCTTATCATATCATATATACATATGCGTGTGTGTTTGTTTGTGTGTGTGTATTTTTTTCTAACCTGGTTCAATGGTAGAAAACGCCTTAAGGCCTTAATTCTGTCAGGTGAAATACATATGTTTATAAAGAGATCAAAAGAGAAGTCAAGATATCAGAGATGAATTACAAATATATAATATAAACGAGAGAATACACAGATATAAACGTAATTGGTTTGAACAAATACAAAGAATGCCAAATAATCGTTTATCAAAGCAGCTGCTTCATTATAGGCCTCCAGGCTGAAGAAATGTAGGAAGACCAAAACGCCGTTGGAAAGATGACCTGCACCTACAGCATATGGTGCACCGGGGAGCGGAATGAGCCAACAGGCCCATACCTTGTAGATGAAGATGATGATGACGATATATGTATATGAGATGAAAAGAAAAATAAATGCCTGAAACGGGATTAGAACCCAGAAATCTGAATTGATACTTCAGTGCGCTACCGAATACACTATCCAGACAATCCTAGCACAAAAATATGGTTTTCTTTATATATATATATATATATATATATATATATATATATATATATTCAAATCACGTTTCAGGAATGTATTGTTAATTTCATATCATTTTTTAGGTTTGCATTGCTCAATGTCAAAAAAAAATATATATACGAGGACCACATAAATAGAATGGGTAACGATAGAATTCCGAAACAGATTCTTCATTACAAACCAACAGGAAGAAGATATGTAGGAAGACTCAGTAAAAGATGAACAGACCAATTCTAGCATCAGATCGGAGGAGACCTTAACCTCTAATCCTTGATGCTGCTGATGATATATAAACGCTCTTATTCTTCTTCTTTTTCATTGGCACTACAGCTCAATAAGGACCTTCGCCTCTTCGATGAGACTCCTCCAGAAAGCTTTTCTCAATTATTTATGTTTTCATTTTTAAGATATTGGCGCACACAAACCCTCCATCTCTTCTTAGGCCTTCCTTTTAATCTGGTTCCTCGAGGTTGCGAACAGAAGATTTGTTTCGCCTTTCTTTTATTTGACATTCTGTAATATGTCCAATCGATCTCAAACGTCCAAACCTTATGTCTGATACAATATCGATACCTCCTAACAATTGTATTAATTCTTTTTACATCCCACAATTCGTTTTGAGACTCAGAGTGGCCAACCTGAGGAAGTTGACTCTGAAAAGAAAGCCACATATGAGCCAACAATTGACAATTACAAAGATAAATACCAACTAGATAGTATAACTGTCACAGAATTGATGATCGGGGCAAGAGGTACTATACCAGGATTCTTAGCCAAATTTTGGAATTCCTTAGATTTGGACAGGGTGTATCTTTCTAAAATTGCCATCCCTGCCATTAGAGGATCGATTTCAATTTTAAGAAACCATATTTACAAAATTTCTACTTTATAGTATGTATACTTCAATCAGGCCTACAATTTGAATTTTTAAAATGTAATTACAAAATGTATTTCATCAATTCCAAAAATTAATTGTCTGTATCACTTTGTCCTTGAGGCAATCCTCTAATGAGGGAAGTTGTATATAATAAATAGGTTCTATATTATTTACATATATATATATTTTCTTCTCTAGACGTTATTTACACAAACTGTTCCAAATATAATATGTTAACGCTGTAGTTAACGCAAATTTCGTTTTATCAGAATCAAACTTGGCATATAGTAATCAGTAATAAAAAAATAAGGTCAAGTTGGCTAACCAGTAAAATCAGATATTTGGATTTCATCTGAAGCTAAACGTTTAAAAGCGCAATAGCGACTGCAATTTTCCAGGACCGAAAAATCCAAGGAGAAGTCCTCCGGGAAGGACTTTAAACCGTAGTCCCGAGTCTGAAGATTTTTAAGTTCGTAAAATATATTTACGCCTGAATAAAAATGCCTGTAAGCAACATTTACCGACCTCAAGGCCCTAATAATACCTTAGTTGCCTGTTAGATGTCTCATTGATTTGGTGTGTTGATCGCATGACATCTGTGAGCAAATAAGGTAACTAAAAGATTAACTTGATCTAGTAACTCCTAACAACTGAGAGTCTATGGCTCAACAATGGGCTATGCCATTACTATTAAAAATAAAATTATTATCCAAAATTCAGAGATATCTGACAAATAAAATGGGGATTTAGCCGAAATCCGAAATTACAAAAAAGTTGTAATATCCGTCATGTATGTTTTGTTGCAATATAACTGTATACCATGCAATTTCATTAACCCTTAAATTGATGGTGTATCCTTTAAGGATAGAATAGGAAACCAGATGTAGCAAGAACAGTTAAGTATCATAGTACACTGCAATAAGAAGAAAATATGGCAAAAATGGGGAATGAAAGAGGAACATGGCAATCCATTGTAAGAAAACTAAAGGTAAAGTTCCCAGTAGGTAGACCAAGAATGAAGTGTGAGAATAACACTTACTATGATTTGAGGGAGAAGCATGCAATTAGCTATGCTCCTAAATGTGTAGAGGAGGGACTGGAATGAATTTCTATAGAATTATACTGCCTTGATATTCACGTGACGTCTTGATGTAGTTAGCATTACAATAAGATGCCGAGTGTTGAGGTTTCATCACTGACCTCTTCTGTTAAACATGTGACGTCACGTTTTGCAATATACATGTAAAACAGACACTTCAGTGATTCTAACATCATGAACACTAACAGTAACGGCGGCATTTGTGTCTGAAATAGTTGGAGAACAGAATACAACCATAATAAAAGTTCACAATGCTAGAAATCCACAAACTAAGCTTTTTCTTCTTCTTCTTCTTCTTCTTCTTCTTCATAGCAATATAATTCAAATTGAACATTGGTTTTCCTCACAAAAGCTTTCCATCGACTTCAATCCCTAGCTTTTATCTTCCTGTTCTTCAGTCCCAATGTCCTACCCAACGTTGTTCATCCATCTGTTTCTTGTTCGACCTCTCCACTTTTTGCCTTATCTATTCGGGCAAGATAATATAAGTTTTGGGAAGAATTTTATCTTGCATTCGTACTCTGTGACCACCCATCTTTTTCCTATAACTTCAGCTTTTTCTGAAGATTTTCAAGCTTGCAAAAGAATCTAAAGCTTAAATTAGTGCATCTGTGCAAAATTTAATTGACTTTCCTCATCCTAAAAATATCTTAGTTGCCTAGTAAATGTATTTTTTGAGGCGATGTTCTGACAACATATTAGTCACTGACATCTGTAGGGGAAAACAAAAGCGGTAATCAAATTAGCTAGCAACGGGAAGCTACCACGCCTATAATTTCCTAGTAAAGCTGCAAAGCATAGCATGAAAATGCTATGATTGCAGTGAAAGACGTGCCCTCGGGCAGAATTAGTATGGAATAGAATAACTGTAAATCCCGAAAACATGGGGACAATGGTGTTCCCTGACGGGGTTATTGTGTGAATTGAGAATACTACATATATATATAAGAAAAACGTATGTTTGTGTTGGAATACTTGAGTAACTCAGTTGGTTAGAGCGCTAAACGTACAGAGTTTAGAGACTCGGGTTCAAATCCCGACTCAAGCATTCATTTTTCTATTCATATCATATATGTACATATCAGCAGGTTACTACATGTAGTTTTCAAATCGCTTGCAAGAGACACCTAGTAGGCAACCATGGTATTAATTGGATGGTAACAGCATCTTAAAATTTGTTCAGAGGCTCTAATTTAAGGTTGAAGTTCTTTTACGAGCCCAAAGATCTTCAGACTTGCGACCCTCAATTTCAGTCCTTCTCGGATGAATTGTCTCTAACAAGGGAACTCTTGACCATTGCATGCCACAACCTAACAAGAAATTTGCCCCATCGAACCGCTGTGATTTACTAGGTCCATATTCAAAATATTATCTGTCGGATTTAACTGTAAGGCACAGAAACAGAAGCCAGAATCCAGCAATGGCAACCCACTATGCGAAACAGATGGACGTCCCTGTTTCAATAGAGCAGTGTGAATTGCGGCGGGGCGGCCGCGGACGGCAGGTTGTGAGGAATAAACAATCCACCAACAAATAGTTCTATTACTTCCCTGTAGTTTAAACGAGAAGTTCGACACTGCATTTTAGTGCCTTGCAGTTAAAAGCGGCAGATAGTTTTTGGGCATGGGCGTGGTTGTTCACAACGCTACTCTGGGAGAAATTCCAAGGTAGGATCCGGCATGCAAAGGTTAACAGAATTATACGACAAGTACAATGAACTTGACCTTGTCACTTTCATTAAGTTAAATAAATTAAAATGGGCTGGCCATGTACAAAGGTTCTCAACAGACCGAGCATCAAAAACGGTACTTATAGCAAGTTTTATGGGGAATAGACGAGTAGGAAGACCGAAAAAACGATGGGAGGATGGTATTAAGGAAGATACTGCAAACATACTTAGGTGTCGCAACTGGAGGCTTGCCGTGTAAAATAGAAATAACACTTGTCAACATGATTTTTGTCTCATGAGTACCAATAGTTGTACTTAATGCAGTTTTTATCGTGTTTTCAAATATGTAATCGGAATTTATCCATCACCCACAGTTTTTTTTTATTTCGATTTCAATTAATGCTTTTAAATAATTATTTTTTTAATAAATGTTTTTTTCGTCCATTTGTCCATTGAGCGATGAGCACGGGGAACACTTTCATCAGGAGATTTCAGCTATGGAAAAGAGATATCAAGGCAAAGTGAATCCTAATATGCTGGCCGATTATTGTTGGACCATTAAGAGTGATGCTCCACAGGTGAAATATAGCAGAAAATCGTCATTTCTTACTTTCTAGGTGAGTCCGAATGTTCGAATATTGTGTAGTTACGAATGTAGAAAATATTAAAGTGTTTGAGATTATAAATTCCTGTCTCTCGGAAACCTTGAGCGATGGAGAAAAAAATAGTTTTTGTTGCTCAGTGGTATTGGAGGCAAATGTTAAGTGAGGCGAAAGCTCGAATATGAGCCCATCAGCCTATTGAATGGATGGATGGAAGGAAGTTTGACAGTTGTACTTAGAAATATTATATGAGGAGAGGTAGGAAACATTTTATTTTATAATAAATTAAACCTCATAAAGGTATAAACCTATAAAAGTTCCACAGGACAGTTCCTTTGTTAGAGTTTTCTATGCTAAATATATATATTTTTTAAGAATAAGAATAAATTGTATTTAAAAATAAATGTTAGATACAGTATTGGCACCCGAATGAGTAAGTGCTCGTGCTCGGGTGCAGTTCAGTTAGATGAATAATACAAATAGAATATATACATTTAAATTTAGGGGCTAGTTTCATTTTTACATATTGATCTCGGTCAGGTTTAATCCGCGTACCTCGGGACAAAATCCAAAGATCTTAACCCCTCGATCGCCCAAGATGATACTACTACTGCTACTATACTAATAAAATTCATGATAAGATTCCGTTGAGGTGTTACGTCACAATAGTAAAATATGAATAAAACTGTAAAATAATCACCTTATAGCTCCGTTTCCTCAACTTGAAATGTTTTAATACTCTGTAGGCCTTTCGGGACTAGTCCCACCGTCAGGAGAATGAAGTAGGTCTGTATTTGTTGACCTTCGTTGAAGCACTGACTTCGTTGTGATGATTTTTGTATAGAGGATTATATGAACTGGGTACGCTCTCACTCAAAAACAGGTTGTTATCGATTTCTCTTAAAATCGCAATTTTCTCCAGTATATTTATCCTCGTTAGTATGTTTTCTTTGTGTAATATTGTGAGGATGGAGAAACGTCGAGTTACGCAAAATATATAATTCAAGCAGGACACCATATGCACAACATCGATAACGCCCTCACAATATTACACAAAGAAAATATACCAACGAGGGTAAATATACTGGAGGAAATTGTGATTTTAAGAGAAATCGATAACAACCTGATTTTAAATGAGAACGTACCCAGTTCATGCAATCCTCTATACAAAATAATCACAACCAAGGCAGTGCTTCAACGAAGGTCAACAAATACAGACCTACTTCATTCTGCTGATGATGGGGCTAGTCCCGAAAGGCCTACAGAGTGTTAAAACATTTTAAATTGAGGTGACGGAACTATAAGGTGACTATTTTACAATTTATTCATATTTTACTTTTATACTGCTACTATTATTACTACTACATTCCTTGAGAATTTTCTATAATGAAATGTATATGTTAGAATTGTACAGATAACAACTGAGTAAAACCCTGACACATGTGCTGCTTTGAAATAGGATTCCATAAGAATGGTACGGTAATGGTAAATTGAATTCTGCTGAAGCAAATTGAATTGCTGGTTTAGTTAGATGACGTTTGAAAATCGAGAGGTTTGAGTTGAAGAGAAAACAAGTTCTGCATAGGTCGTAGAGCAAATCACGTCTATTCAACTCGAAAGAAAGGAGAGAGGTTTTCAAACTCTACTGGAATTAGTGAACAAATGATTGCTTCAACCAACTTCTGTCAAATGATGTGAAAAATTGGGAACAAAACAGGACTGTACTTGGTGCATTCTAAACTTCAATACACTTTATAAAATTAAATAGTCAAAATTACATTATTTTTATTTACTCCCTTCAATCCCTTTCTACATTACACGATACATTAATAATAATAATAATAATAATAATAATAATAATAATAATAATAATAATAATAATAATAATAATAATAATAATAATGCAAGTAAATATTAATAAAACAAAATACATGTTTACATGTACAAATACACTATATACCTTATTTTACGGACTATAAGACGCACTTTTTTCTTCGAAAAATTACCTCTAAAATTCAGGTGCATATTATACTCGAAATTAGTATAAAAATGCCCAGTGTTTGATTTAAAATTCCCCCAGTCTTAAAAATGGACATATATTCGATGTCGCAGGAAACCTATCTGTATCTGGTAACATTGGATTCAACTGGCAGAGACAGTGCACCGATGCGACGAACATGAGTTGAGGGGATTCACAAGATGGCTAACACTGTCTCCCTCCCGCCCCGCCATCCATACCCTGAACACTTTCTAGCTTATGATGAGTCATTACAGTCTACGATGCCAGTGAACTTGAGCAAATGGATGATGAATGAAACCCAGCATAAATTCAAGCCCAAGGGAGCTTCAAAACAACATACAATCAAACAAGTGTATCAATGAATAAAAAAAGTTGTAGTCTAAAGAGAGAGAAGACATTGTTAAATATTTCAAGAAGTGCGGCGTAAGTAACGGTCTCGATGGTAGAGAAGGCCATCTTACATATGAAGAGAACAGCGGTGACGAAGATGAAGAAGAAGAAGAAAGTTCAGATGACGATTTTCAGGGGTTTTAAAGATCAGAACGGTTTTATAAACTAAGATTGTTTTTTAGTCAGGCTTTTCAATCTAATAATAAAAATGGTAAAAATATTATTTTTTAAAAACAGTTGCTTAAAATTTAAGGCGCTTTTTAAAGTCCATAGCGTCTTACAGTCCGTAAAATACGGTAATAAAAATGGACAGAAAAGGGAAATGGGGGAAATTTTAGAGAAGTATCTGAATTCAAATCCATAGGTATTTGGGAGAAGGAGACACTCTTGACATCCCAACTCATTTCAAAACACGTTAAACTGAAAATATACAAAACTATTATTCTACCAGTTATATTATATGGATGCGAAACATGGACTCTTATTTTAAGCGAGGGAATGGGATTACGAGTATTTAAGGATAAAGTTCTTAGGAAACATTTTGGACCAAAGAGAGATAAACAGACAGGTGAATGGAGAAGACTGCATAACAATGAACTATATAATAAGAACAGTTAAATCTCGTATACTGCGATGGGCAGGGTATGTGGCACGAATGGAAAATGAAAGACGTGCATAGAAGCAATTTGTAGGTAAACCAGAGGGAAAATGCCCAGTTGGTAGACCAAGAATGATGTGGGAGAATAACATTAACTATGATTTGAGGGAAGTAAATTATACAGGGAATACTTGAAAAACATTAGCTCAGGATAGCGATGTATGGAGAGCTTATGTCCGCGCGGCCATGAACGATAGTGCCAGTGAGTTAGTTAGTTAGATTATATATATCGGATTATTGGAAGATATTAGCACAGGATACGGATATATGGAGAGCTTATATCTGCGCGGGAATGAATCGACGAATTCGATAGAGCCAGTGAGTTAGCATATTTTTATTTATAATTATTTATAAAATCTTCACAGCCGATTTGAATAGAATATATAGTGATAAGAGAAGAGGATTTGTCTCCAGTTTATAACTCAATGAATGTAAACTGCTTAACTCATCACCAACAGAAATTATGATCCCTTTTCATTCTCGAGTAGTAAAAGCGTTATTAATGGTGGGGTTGAACATCGGCAGTTGTGGATTGAAATGGCCACCCCTATTAAAGCCCTGACAGAGTCCATAATATATCTCACACTCCGCAAGGTTGCAATTAAGCTAGTGAGGGTGAGTATCTTCTCTTAGGACGATAAATCTGAGAATAGAGAGAGAGTGAAAGCAACTTTACAGTATTGGAGATCGAGGAGCGAGGGGGGATGCTTTAGAAATGAAAAGCCTTTTTCCAAATGCTACAGCATATCAGTTTCATGACTTTTTGTTCCAAATATAATTTTATTTTTATACATTTATGAGTACTAGTGGTCCCCAGCGGTCGAAATTCAAACACAATTCATAAAATGTTTAAGTTTGTCAAAAATACGTCATTATGTATTCATTTTTTATTTATTTTAAAAATACGAACACGATATGAAATATGTGGCTAAGCCATATTTAAAAAACAATAACGCGTCATTTGACATTTGTATACTATTTATAGTATTCAAAAATAGCACTTGGCCTATTATTATGTGTACGGGAGTACATATCCCTTCTTCTCTGTCTCTCACCCCACTCCGTCAATGTTCTATGTCGATACATAATGGAAGTAGGTGCGAATAAATCAATATAAAAATAAATGTAATGAAATTACTGAAGCAAAGATTAGACAGGGTTTAATATAAATTTAAATAATAAAAAGTACTATTCTTTTTAAATCACTAATAAAAAACCACTAATAATAAATACGCGAGAGTAAGTCAATTCACATCGCTACTGCACGATTTTCTTTTTACAACGATGTACTTTCAGTATGAACGTAAACAATTGAAAGAATACACAAATGAATGAGTAATACACATAAATTCCTTAGAGACAATTTATCTTATTTTGTTTAATTTAATTTATTTCTAAAAACACATTATACATAAATTTTATTTTTCTGCACTCCTTCTCTATATGAACTTTAATGATGCCAAAATCACACTCCTCCGTGGGCGCAATGTGCTTAAAAAGGGGTACATAGTTTTTTCTTCACGTATTAATCCCGATAGATGTTGTCCTGTCCGAACGTTATGTATTTCCGATGAACCGTTTAACACTCCGTGAATTTTATAGAATCATTGACATAAATAAGCACTGAAAATAAAAAAGTTATAGGTTATTAATCATGAACTTTTGTGACGATTTTGAAGATCAATTATTTTTTCTCATTTAAAAGATAGTATTTGAATTAAAAAAAAATTGCAGATAGATTGATTTAACAACGCCAAGCTACAACGCAAGTGGCGTACGTTAAATACCGCATAATTCGACATCAGCATCACCTATGGTATAAACAAAATCATATTACCCGATCGCAGCGCCACTTACCGAATCCAATTATGAATCTAAACTATCCAGGGACCCACTCAAATACACACAAAGAATTTAAATTTAAATCGGTCCGGTCGTTTAGGAGTAGTTCAGTGACGTACACGTGTACAGAAGAATTTTATATATATATATATATATATATATATATATAATGTCCACCGCTGTGGTCTCGAGGTAGCGTGCTGCCTTGTCACGCAGCGGGCCCGGGTTCGATCTTCGGTCGGGCAGTTTTTCTGGGTGAGGTTTTTATCGGCGTTTTTCCTCACCTCTAAGACAAATGTCAGGAAAACTTTAAGCCCAAACGGTCCCCGAAATCATATGGCCATCATCATCATCATCATCATCCTTATCATTATCATCATCCTTATCATTATCATCATCATCCTTCACCGGTGTGGAAAGCAACGGGAAGCTACCACACATACAATTCCCTAGTAAAGCTGCAAGTATAGCATGAAAATACTATGATTGCAGTGAAGCACCTGCCTTCGGGCAGAATTACTATGGATGGATATATATAGATAATTATGAGCAGGAATTTAACGTAAGAATATGAAAAGTGAGGATTAAAAATTAGTTAAAATAAAACTCATTGTATGGTAATTGGTGATACTGGTGAAAATTTTACATTAGAAGATTGCAAAGGTACCATTGATATTTGTAACAAAAATATTATTTAGGAATTGATATAAATGAAGATGGAAACAATGATTTGTAAATAAAAAAAAAGAATAGTTGAAGGTCGATATGCAATAGCAATGTTGAATGCAATTTTGTGGGATAAACAGATATTCATATTCATAATTCAACTGTAAGTTGTTTAATGACCTATGGTGCAGAAACGTGGACTATAAATGTCAAATTAAGGTCAAAATTGCAATTTACAGAAATTGAGTTTCTAAGAATGAACTTTAATATAATTACACAATTTGTGGGAAATATACTATTACAATTGTTTGGACACGTGAAGAGGATGAATGAAGATTGATTGCCAGTTAGGAGTTTGGACTCGATCCTAAATAGGAGGAAAAGGTGAGGGAGACGTAAGAAGACATGGATAGAGGCAATTAGGAATTTGCTGAAGGACACGGAATTGCAGGATGGTGACTGGAAGGATAGAGATGAATGGAGGAAGAGAATCAAACTCAGGTTCGGACAGACGAATGAGATGAAATGAAGCCTCTATATTTATGGAGGTTTGTTAACGACAAGAGTGCCGGCCGACAACGCACTTTCACAAGAATAGATGAACGAAATGCAACGAAATGGGTACAATGAGTTAGGAGAAATGTTGGAATGAAATTTGTGGCAGGGGAAGACGGAAGAAACTTGTCAAAAAAATAATGTATTTATTATTAATTAACTAACACACGGTACTATTGAACAAGTACATAAGCTCCCCACATATTATTTTCTTAACAAGGGAACTGTCAGCCATTGCATGCCGAAATCTAGGCCGTGTCCAAAAAAAACTACCTTTTTAACTGTAAGGTACATAAATTGAAGCCAGAATCCAGTAATGGCAACGCACTGTGCGAAGCAAAGGACTCCCTGCGTGAGTAAAATGGAGTGTAGTGTGGCGGGACGCTACGTGTGGGCAAGTTGTCAGGGTTATCCATTTCACCAATTCAGGAGTTGTATTACTTCCCTGTAGTTTAAATGAGAGCTTTGGCGCTGGATCTTAATGTCTTACGATTAAAAACGGCACATTATTTTATAGACACAACTTTGGTACATCACAACGCTTCTCTGGAAGAAATTTCAAGGTAGGTTTCGGCCTGTAATGGCTGACAGTTCCCTTGTGAGATTTCTTTCTCCAATCATCCACTGAATAATCTACTTCCCTCAAATCATAGTTAATATTATTTTCTCACCTCATTCTTGGCCTGCCTACTGGGCGCTTTCACTCTTGTTTTCCTACAACAAGCTTCCATGCCTCTCTTTTATTTCCCATTCGTGCCACATGTCCTGCCCATCACAGTCTACGAGACTTAACTCTTCTTATTATATCTGACTTCCTATTAAGACCATGTAGCTCATTGTTATGTAGTATTCTCCATTCGGCTGTCTGTTCATTTCTCTTTGCTCCAAAAAAATTCCTAAGAACTTTATTCTCAAATACTCGTAATATTTTTCTCATCTCTTAAAGTAAGAGTCCGACTTTCGCATCCATGCATTATTATTATTATTATTATTATTATTATTATTATTATTATTATTATTATTACAGCTGCCAGAAAAACTCGACTGGAAAAAAATTGGAAATACACAAATTACAAAATGGATGAATGCAGAAAGAAATAATGGATGAGATTGAACACAGAAGGCTAAAATGGTATGGACACGTAAGACGAATGCAGGATAGAAGACTACCAAATGCCGTCTACGCATGAAAAATTTAAAGAAGGAACAGAAAAACAAGACCTAGAACAACCTGGAAGAACAATATTCAAAATGCAATGAGGAAATTTAGTGTAACAGATGAAGACACAGGACAGTGAACGATGGAAAACTTTAATTAAGGAAAATTTGTGAATATCTTTTGCAAACTGATAGTCTGTAAGTCCATAGTCATTTATATGTATTTATTTATTCTTAATTCATACTAATTACTAAGATTGGTTGTTGGAGAAACCCTCAATGATGAGGAAAATTCTCAAAATTCTCAAAATTATTATTATTATTATTATTATTATCATCATTATCATTATCATTATCATTATTATCATTATCATTATTATTATCAGTATCATAATTATTTTATTATCATTATCATAATTATTATTATTATCATTATCATAATTATTATTATTATCATTATCATAATTATTATTATTATCATTATCATAATTATTATATTATTATCATAATTATTATTATTATCATAATTATTATTATATTATCATTATTATTATTATTATTATTATTATTATATTATTATATATTATTATTATTATATTATTATTATTAGCTCATTCCAAAAGAATGATGCTATTGAGAGTTTTCTCATCAAAATACTTTTTTATATATCTTCATCGATCATAACTAGCAGAAAAAGAGAAAAAAGATCATGGAAACATATATAGTTTGTTTGTTTGTGTGTGTGTGTGTGTGTGTGGGTGTGTGTGTGTGTGTGTGTGTGTGTGCGCGCACGCGCGCGTGGGGCCCTTAACTCTCAAGCGGTTGCAAGATTTTTGTCGGAACTGAACTCGTCATCTAGCGCTCAATTAGAAAAGTAAGGCCAAGTTCGTTAACCAGCAAAACCTGAGTATCAGGAGTAGGTCTTAACAAAAACGAACATTTTAAAATCGCTCTAACGGTTGTAATTTTCGATTTTTCGAAACGGAACTCGGTACATGCTACTTGAATAAGAGGAGGAAGGTATTTTCCAAATATCAATGAAATCCAATCATTACAACCTGAAATTAAAAAAAGTCGCTCTAACACCCGCCATATTTGCTTTGTCATTATATAACTGTATATTATCGCCTCACTATGTTGGTTGTCCGTTTATATAAAAGCGGGTGCCTCGGGACAATGCTTTACAATGATTAACAAGCGGAATTATTACAGTGGTGGTAGATGGCATCTTTGTATTCAATTATATATAATAGCTGCCGATAAACAAATCGAGCCCCTGGACAACCATCATAGTGAGACTATAATACCATACAGTTTAATTAACAAAAGAAACATGTAATGCGAAAACCTGAAATACATATGAAAATAATCATAACAATTGTTGAATGTAATAATCGAGAATAATTAAATAAAAATAAAGGCCATAAATTCGACTTGCTGAGAAATTCTCTTAGTATACGCAGTTCCTACGTTACGGATTCCTTCTTCTTCTTATTCTTATTATTACTATATTATTATTATTATTATTATTATTATTATTATTATTATTATTATTATTAATATTAATATATATGGAGCCGAAACCGAAGATTTAATATTAGAAGATCAAAAGGGGTATATTAGAGGATGTGAAGAATTTGAGTATCTGGGAGTAAAATTAGATAAAGAGGAAAATCAAAAAAGTGATATTAAGAACAGAATAAATAAAGGTAGAGCAATAACAGCAATGATGAATGGAGTCTTATGGAACAGACATATAACCAGAAAAAATAAGTTACAAATATATAACTCAATAGTAAGAATCACTGTTACAAATGGAGCTGAAGTTTGGAAATTCAACAAAAACTTATGTCGATGGAAATGAATTTCTTGAGGAGAGCAGCAAGATGTTCAAAATTAGAAAAAAACGAGAAATACTGTCATACGAGAAAAAATGAATATTAAATATTCAACAGTAGAAGATTACATAAGATATAAGCAATTAAATTGGTATGGGCACGTACGACGAATGCAAGAAGAAAAGTTTCCCAGGAAAACACTGGAATGGTATCTACCTGGAAAAAGAAGGGAAGGAAGACCTGGAAACTCGTGGATGCCAGAAATAAGAACTGGAATGAGAACAAGAGGACTGGAGGGCATAGAGTGGATGGATAGAGACGAGTGGAGAAGAAAAATAAAAGTTTACATACAGAAAGATGTGTAAACGTAAAAAATCTGTATATAAGTAAATAAATAATAATAATTATTAAAACATATTTAAAATAGTTGTTCCCGGTAGACCAATAGTTAATATGACAAAATGCAAGTATAAATGAATAACAAAATATGCAAGGTTAGGAATCTATTCCTCAAGAAAAATTTCAACAATGCTTTTTGGTGAAAGGAATATGGATTGAGGATGGAGGTGGGATAACTTGGAAAGGGGGGGGGGTTAAAAAACTGAAACTTGCCTCTTCAAGGAAGTTCAAAGCAGTTAAAAGGAGAATAAAACAAAAAGAAAAATATTTCATGTTCTCTTTCTATTGTTTCTCATTCCATACAACTGCATGCCAATTCCACAATATAGAGTCAAAAGATGTATCTAAAATTTACATTTTAAATAAAATCCCTCTTTGAAAACATTCTCTCGAGAAATTTCTTATTCCAACTTTTCAACCGTCATAGGAATCTCGCATCTTCATCAAAATGTAGTAGCAGTAAAATTTATTGACAATTTGTTTTACAAAAATACTTCATTATATAATCAATATTAGTCCTGTTTTTTAAGTGAATTTCGAATAAATTAAGCTTTTGAGGTCGTTCTGTTGAAGGGAGTTTTCACAAATATTCACGGGTCTTCAAAAATCGTATCTACTAGACACCGAAATGATCATGACCAAAAGTATATTAAATTTTAATGTAATTCTGCCACCTCATTTTAGCATGACTCCTGGGTAAGGAGTTTCCATGCCTCTCATTTATTCTTTACTAGGTAATACCCGGCGTACGCTGCTACGCCTAAATAAATCAATTTTTACATTTAGTTGAATAAGTAGAAGAAAAAATATATGAATTCAAATCGTAATTATTTTTAGATACCCCGTGCTGTTTACCCCGCGTTGGCTGAAATCTACGTAGTCGCGTTTTGTACTTGGCATAAATGAGAATAATAATACTAAAAGTTCTCATAAGTTTATGATGACCACTAGTGATTTCCAATTTATCGATAAAATTCAAGACTCACGGAGTGAGGAGTGAATTTATCTAGAGAATTTGGAAATCTAGTGTGGCATTTGTTAAGACAATTTAACGAATAAAATTAAGCTCTTTACTAAAAAATAATTATTTGAATATAGTTGCCCGTGTTTTAAAATATTTATATAGTTAATGTAAACGGCGATGTTTGAAAACAAATTAGATATGTGAGGTTATGTATATAAACTCGATCATATTATTTATTGCCAAATAGGATCGCAATATTGTAAGAATGCACTCTAGTGGAGAAATAATGAAACACATCAAACTATTATAATCAACATTATAGGTTAATCATTTATATTTTGAATAAACAACCCAGTAAAATCACTGAATCTATTCATTATTTGCTATATTCAATGTATTTGTTGGAGAAAAATAATGGTCTAACCTGTTCGGAATATTAAAAAAGGAGGAGGTTTCATTATCACAAAAGCAGGAGCTGATAAAGAGAAATCAATAAAGAGCGAGGCGAAACACGACTGTCATTGGTGTAAAACAGAATTCATTGAAACGTGATTGGTCATTGACTACAATTTGCGACATGAGTTAAATAGTCCGTAAAAGAATATCCACTGTGCGCTGCTGTGCTTTCCCGAGAATCTGCTTATTCCGATCTTCTTGGCATCAATGAAAGACAAAAAATGGTTATTGTAAGTTATCCTTAAAAGATAAATATGCTGTCGCGGACTTTTCAGTAGAGATTTTTTTTTGAGATATTCAATTGTGTGTACAATACTTTTGTGTATTTGTTATTGTTTAGGCAACATGACCCACTTCAGCTTACAAAAAGCGACATTTTTCACGTTTTTTCACTACAGAAGGTGATTTTTAAGGGTGAAGGGCCTGAGCATTAAAACTCGCTTATAACCTATAACCTTCCCTGGAAAATCCTGAACATTTTGCAAAAAGCCCCATGACAATAGGATGAATGGTATGACAGCACATGCTTGCCCGGAATCTACTTATCCCATCTCCTTGGCATCAATGAAAGATAAAAATGGCTATTGTGTGTTATCTGTAAAAGATAAATATATGATGTCGCGGACGTTTTTGTAGAGATTTTTGAGTTAATCAATTCTCGGAACATTAATTTTGTGTATTTGTTATGGTTTAGGCATCGTAAGCCATTTAAGGGTAAAAAAGGGACTTTTCACTACAAAGGGTGTTTTTAAGGGTGTAGGAGTTGAGTACCACAACTCTCTTACAGCCTCTGTTTATCCCGGGAATCTCCTGAATATTTTCCAAAAAACCCGTCACAATCGCATCAACGGTATGGCCGCGCATAAAGTACAAACAAACAAACATTAATTTTTATATATTAGATTGGTGCCACGTATACCAAATTGAGATTGGACGTTAAGAAATGAAAGAAAGAGGATAATTAACTCAGTGTAGCGCAATGTACAATTTTGAAGAGCAGAGTAACGCCATATTATTCATATTTATTCATTTATTTAGCAGGTTTCATAATGTTTAAAAAAACTTCCAGCGCCAAATTAATGTGCTGTTATTGTCCATACATTTCTGTGTCATTCCAATCTCTAATGTCTTGAGACAACCCTTGAGGATGCCCTACGCAGTCTTTGGCGAAACGTCGGGGAACTATAAGCCTCACGACCACGGCCTACAGCCCGAAAATCTTCATCAAGATTCTTATTATCACTAATATTATCATTTCAATTATTAATATTATTATATGTGAATGGAGATGACTACATAACATTGAGATACGTGATTTTTATGTAAAGAGATTTTTGCGCGATAGCGTGTTTTGTCGTACTTACAGCAATGGCGACCATGATTGAAAGTTCAACTTCTACATTTCGGGGCTGCCAACCTAAAGAACTAAATAACCACTAACCTTTATGTATACTACGTACAATATATACAGAAAATATCCAAAAGATATGTTATTATATATTATACGAAACAAATCACTGCATTTTAAATGAACTGAACTTTATTTGAAACAATATAAAACAATAAATACTTACTAGCCGCCATTTTAGAACTAGATTATTGTCACGGCCTCCTGTAATATTAACTAATGATAATTGCCCACAATGTCAACGTTTGTCAGTTGTTTATAATGAACGCAAATATTTTCAACAAAGATGTTATTATTTTACTATTATTTATTATTTTGAAAACACCATCGCGCAAAAAATAATATACAACGCATGTTTGTGAAGTATTTTACAGAATCTCGGAAATTAAAAACCGAGCTATCGCTCGGTTTTTAAAGATTTTCCTCCCTTCTGTAAAAACCACTTCCCAACCTCGCATCGAAATATATACTATTAACTAAAACAATTAAGTTTTGAAGACTGTGATGAGTAGGATATGTACGATTGGGGAATGAAAGAGGGGCGTGGAAATTCCCTGCAGGGAAGTCGAATAGAAACGCTCATTTGGTGGACCAAGATAGAAGTGGAAGAATAAAAATAACCGGGAGGTAAGTTAAACAGGGGATGACTGAACAGCAATAGCTCGGAACAGGGATGTATGGAAAACTTGTATGTCCGGGCTGAAATGAACCTTCAATTGAATAATGTCAGTGAGTTAGGTAATTATTATTTTACTATCATTTTTAATGTTGTTATTATTATTTACATTTTATTATAGTTTTATTATTGTTTTTATTATTATTCCATAATGCCACTGATATATTATTCAACTCAACTTAACTCACTGGCACTATAGAACCCATAGGTTCATGGCCGCGCGGACATAACCTATCCATACATCCCTATCCTGAACCAATGTTCTTCAATCATTCCCTGTATAATCTACTTCTCTCAAATCATAGTTAATGTTATTCTCCCACCTCATTCTTGGTCTACCAACTGGGCGATTTCCCTACAAGAAGCTTCCATGCACGTCTTTCATTCCCCATTCGTGCCACATGACCTGCACATCCCAGTCTACGAGACTTAACTGTTCTTATTATATCTGGCTTTCTATAAAGATCATGTAATTAATTGTTATTCAGTCTTCTCCATTCACCTGTCTGTTCATCTCTCTTTGGTCCAAACATTTTCCTAAGAACTTTTTTCTCAAATACTCGTAATCTCCTTTCCTCCATTAAGTAAGAGACCATGGTTCTCATCCATATAATATACTATAAATAATTTTACAATTATTATTAGTAATATCATTGTTATTATTGTTATTATCATTGTTATGGGGGCAGAGCCTAATTAAGATTTTCGAATTTTTGATCTGGTCAAAAATCCTAATGGAACTGATATTTAACCTCTGGGGTGAATTTCGGTGATGTACGGAGGGATTAACTTAGCCAAATCCACTTTTCTCACCTCCAAGGGTTATCGGGACCTTCTTAAGATCTTTTCAGATTTTAAGATGCAAAGAGAGAGTGGGGTGTGGAAAGAAACAGGAAGCTACCACACCTCTATATCCATTGTAAAGCTGCAAACATGGCATGATGAGTCTTTCCACGGTAAAAGACTCCGGACGTAAATTATCCCCCCATTGGGATGTCCGGGAGGGGGAATACTGCGGAAGGGGACATCATGCTGTCTAAACAACAGAACAAAAAAAGACTACGGATTGGAGCTTGGAATACGAGAACTCTTCTGCAAGCCGGGAAGCTGGAAAACTTGAAGGAAGAAATGAGAAGAAACGAAGTGGGTGTGATGGGAATAGCAGACGTGAGGTGGGAACAAAGTGGTGAATTAGTGAGTGATGAATTTAGAATGTTTTATTTCACTGGTGAATTTAAATGAAACCATGGTGTCCACCAGTGACCGTTTATACATAGGCGTATTGGATGTCCTGGTAAGTTTTCTTTCAAAGTCACCAAGGACCACGTGAGAAACAAAAATAATATCAGTGCATTACGTATGTGGATAATCGGATGATAATGGTGAGATTACAAAGGAAAAAAGTGACTTGGTGATAGTTGAAATTTACATTACCCATAATGGGTTAGCAGATGAAGAAGTGGAGGAAAGATATGACAAGATACAAGAGATTGTTGAGAGAGAGAAGAAGGGAGCATGTGCTATCCTAATGGATGATTGGAATGCTGAAGTTGGAGAAGGACAGGATGGAAGTACAGTTGGAAGATAAATATTAGGAAAAGGAATGAGATAGACGAATCACTGGTGAGTTTCTGTAAAAGGAATTCAATGATAATTGTAAATATGTTTGAATGCCTCTAGCTTGCAAATCTCATATGGCAATACCAAGGAACACTGGAGTCATGTGAAAACCTCTATACAGATAACTTCAGAGGAAACAATAGGATACAAAGAACCATGGGAGTCAGAGAAAAAAGTTAGAGGAGATGGAAGAAAGAAGAAAATGGAAAACTAGCAATACAGGAGAAGCCAAAAGAAATACAGGAAACTAAACAACGAACTTAGAAGAGGAATTGACAAAGTAAAGGAAGAATGGATGAAGAAGAAATGTGAAGAACTAGAGAATCTGGAAAGAAAGGAAAATATGATTTAATGTACCTGGAAGTTAAATGCTTGGATTATGGAAAGAAGATCAGGAGAATTATGTGGCTCATTGAGGAAAAAATAATGAACAAATAAACAGACAAACAGGGAATTATGAATACGTGAGAGAAATATGTAGAAGAGCTATATGAGACAATAAATATTCCGGCTAAATTGGATATTGAAAATGAAGATGTATCAGAAAATGAAAATGAACTTTCAATTCTGAAGGAAGAAATTGAACTAGCAATTAAGGAAATGAAAAATGAGAAAGCAACAGGGGTAGATGGAATCCCCAATGACTTGGTTAAATGTTTGGGTGAAGGAAAGAAGTAAATTCTGCGTTTATGCAGCAAGATATATAAAGAAGGTGAATGGCTCGATTAATTGATTGAGACAGTGTTAATACCAATACCGAAGAAAAATAATGCGAATACATGTAAGGGGTTCAGGACTATCAGCTTGATATCACACCCTGCAAAGATTCTCCTGCGAATACTGAATCGAAGTTTACATTCTATGATTTAAAGCGAATTGGGCGAAGAACAGTATGGCTTTAGGAAAGGAAAGGATACGAGAGATGTAATTTGATTGATACCAACAATAGGAGAAAGATATATAGAAAATGATAAAGATGTTTATGCAGTATTCGTTGACCTGGAAAAGACCTTTCATAGAGTGAATTGGAATAAACTCATGAGGATCCTGAAGAAAATTGGTGTGAGGAGAGGAAGCTCATTAGTAGTCTTCATATGAAACAGCGAATAAAAGTGAAAACAGGGGAAGAAATGTCAGAGGGAAGAGAAATTGGAAGGTTGTACGGTAAGAATGTCCTCTATCACTTACTCTTTTCAACATCTACCTGAAAGATCTAATGAAGAACTGCTTCAGGAATACGGGGGGGGGGGCGTACACATGGGAGGAATAAGAATTAAGTGCATAAGATTTGCTGATATGGTTTTGCTAGCAGAAGATGCAATGACACTGAGGAACATGCTGATGGAGCTAAATTATAAGTGCGAGGATTATGGGTTGAAGATACATATAAATAAGGTGAAGGCCATGATTATAGGAAGGAAACCAAGAACGATAAATATGAGAATTAAAGATGAGGCCATTGAGCAAGTGGAGAGCTTGAAATACTTGAGTTGTACTTGCAGTAGTAACATGAACTGCGGTCAAGAAGAAAAGTGGAGGATAGCAATGGCAAAACAAGCTTTTAACAAGAAGAGAAGCATTTTGTGTGGACCTTTGGCAAAATAATACGGAAGAGGCTAGTGAAGTGCTTTGTGTGGAGTGTAGCATTGCATGGTGGAGAGACGTGGACATTGCGACGGAATGAGGAAAGGTAACTGGAAGCTTTTGAGATGTGGATATGGAGAAAGATGGAACATATAAAATGGACAGACAAAATACAAATGAAGATGTGGTAAACAGAGTGGGTGAAGGAAGAATAATGCTGGAACTCATAAATAAGAGGAAAAGAAATTGTATTGGCCACTGGCTAAGATGAAACCGTCTGTTGACGGATGCCCTATAAGCAATTGTCTATGGAAAGAAAGATAGAGGCAGAAAAAGACATCAGATGATATAAAATATTAAAGTAAATGTTTGTATGCGTATACAAAAAGGATGGCTGAGTTAAGGAAAGAGTTGAGAATGCTGAGTTTGCAGTAAATGATCTGCTCTTGCTCAGAACACTATGTATGTATCATTGTTATTATGATTGTTATTTTTTGTTACCATTTGTGTTATTTTTTTCGTTATTGTTTTTATTGTTTTATTATTATTATTATTATTATTATTATTATTATTATCATCATCATCATCATCATCATCATCAATAGCAGTCGGCCGCGGAGGACTAGTGGTTATGCTCCTTGCCTCTGGTTCCGAGTGTCGCGGTGTTAAACCCGGCTGCGGTCGATGGATTTTTTAGGATGGAAAAATCCAAGAAGTAAGTCCCACCTGTGGGTCCCTAATCTGAAGTTTTTCAGGCTCGTAAAAGATCCTTAAGCCTGAATAAACAGACCATTAAGCATAATTTACCGACGTCACCGCCCTAGTAATACCTCAGTAGCCTGATAGATGTCTCATTGGGTTGGTGTGTTGAGCACAAGCCATGTATGACATCTATGAGCGAATAACGTAACTAAAAAATAACTTGGTCTAGTAACTCCTCACAATGGAGAGGTTATGGCTCAACAATAGGCTACGCCATTATAGTTAGATTTTTCTGCATCATTGTAATCATAACCAATATTATTATTATTATTATTATTATTATTATTATTATTATTATTATTATTATTATTATTTTATTCAATGCCCCAGGTTGTCATTTCGACATTTCTGATGCTGTCTCCTGTCATTTGCTTAATTGTAACCCACTTCTGAAATTGGGGCGCCTAGAAGACGGAGTTATGTTACTCCGATGATATGATGGGCGATAAATGATAATGAAACGCCAGGGGACTTCTTAACCTAAACTTAACCTAAATTCCAGACCATGGGCAACTACAGGAATAATTCACTTTAAGGAAAATTATATGGTTTGACCGGGAATCGAATCCGGGAACTCATGAACAGTAGACCAGAAATGCTGACCACCAGCCATGAGGCTGGTTATTATTATTATTATTATTATTATTGTTATAGTGATTATTATTATTGTTATAGTGATTATTATTATTGTTATAGTGATTATTATTATTGTTATAGTAAAGTAAAGTGATCCCACAACAGGCCCGGAGGCCCTTGGGGTAGTTGGAGGTTAAGGCTCCCACCTTTTCTAGACAATCGGCACATTATGTCAGCCGGGTTGTCAGCCCTGCGTGACGGCCGCCTTTACCCCCAGAACAAGCGTCCGGTACTCATTTCCGTTAGAGGCTGAGTCGACCCCAGGGCCATAGTGCCGCCAGAGGGTTTGGGTCAGTTTAAAAATTCTGACCCCAATTGATTATTATTATTGTTATAATGATTATTATTGTTATAATGATTATTATTATTATTGTTGTAATGATTATTATTATTATTATTATTATTATTATTATTATTATTATTATTATTATTATTATTATTATTATTATTATTATCATCATCATCATATAGTTGTGGGTTCATCCCGGGATCTGAGACACGCTGCCCGTTGGAAGACAGTTGTGACCCACACGTATATATGAGAATACAATTAAAAAGATGAGGGAAGGCTGGATGCTGCGGGAAGTAGACCTGAATAGTTGATTCCATGTTGTTGAGAAAATTGAGGTTTACAAACCGTGACAACATGAACTCAAGTGGTTGTGAGGTCATCTTCCAGGAAAAAATGAAGAGACCACTAGAACGTGAAATTGCCATGTTGTGTCGAGATTTCTGCTGAAATGCTCTTGTGAATAACACTCATATTCTAACGTTATTACGCTAAAAACATGAAAAATATATCATTATTTTTCTCAAATATTAATATTATTATTATTAGCTAATTCCAAAAGACTGAACATAATGTGGTTGTTCTTATCAAAAGGTTATGCGTTACATTAGTAATATTTGTATCGCTTGGATTGTTAACATTACCATTATTATCGTTACTATAATATAATAATATAATTATTATTATTATTATTATTATTTTATTACTGTTAATATATTTATAACTATTATTATTATTATCGTTATTATTATTATTATTATTAGTATTAATTATTACTATTATTATTATTATTATTTTTATTATTATTATTATTATTATTATTATTATATTATTATTATTATATTATTATATTATTATTATTATTATTATTATTATATTATTATTTATTATTATTATTATTTTATTATTATTATTATTATTATTATTATTATTATATTATTAGACCTCGAATCTCGTGGATGCCAGAATAAACATGGAATGAAAATAAGACGACCGGAGGGCATGGAGTTGATGGATAGAGACGAGTGGAGAAAGAAAATAAAACTATAGGCACAGAAAAATGTGTAAAGGTAAAAAATCTGTATATAGGTAAATAAAATTATTATTATTATTATCATCATTATTATTATTATCATTATTATCATTATTATTATCATTATTATCATTATTATTATTATTATTATTATTACAGCAAAAGCTCCTTAAATCACGGTTCCATTATTCGTGTTTTCATTATTCACGAGTTAAAAATTGCGACCCAGTTTCTGTAATCGCGACTAAAAATGTCTTTCATCGTGGGTCCAACGGTATAGCTACTAGTAGAATTAGTATCCTTTGTTAACGCATCGGCGACTTTTCTTTGCTGCAGGCACGTGCCAAGGCGGCTTTTACAAAAAGCGATTCAAAACGAATGGACAAATACATGTCAAAGTAAAATTAACCTTATTGTCACTAAGCCTAAAGTTCGTTGTTAAAAGCAACCGCCGCCGTATTTCACATGCCGCTGTCCGTTGATAAATGACATCCTCGCCACGATTTATTGTTTCAACTTGTCACTCGTTGCAATAATTTTTATCCAATAACACGTGTCTCTTCTCCTTTGCTCAATTTATAATGTCGAGCAAAATGAAAGAAAAATTAGTTCCGAAACAAAAAAAAAAGTAGTGTTGCCGCTTAAAGTTAAAATAAAAATGCTTGATCGTTTGCACGTTGGCGAGTCATTTACATCCATGTCACACTGTTTTAATGTTAATGAACCAAATGTCTTACATCCGAAGACAAATAAGGAATTCTATCGCTGAATTCACAGCTGAATATCAATCTGAATTTAAAGACCTTTTAAAAGCGGTAAAACTGCAAAATATTACTAACTTCTTTAAGCCCTTTCCTAAGCCTGACAATAATCATTAATATATATTGTTCAAAATCTCTCATTAAATTGATTTTATTTTGTAATCAATTGATTTGTTGTTTACTTGATGAAACCCCATTATATTTAGTGATAAAATAAGATAAAACAGTTAAAGTTTTATAAGATTTTCTTTGACTATTTAACTCTTAGACCGATAATTTTGTCTCTTCCTCTTGATAATCTTGCCTCTTCCTGTTGATAATTTTGCCTCTTCCTATTCGTAACGAGAGATATCTCCACAAATTAACCTCTTGGCAAGGATGTCGATTGCCTCTTCCTATTCGTAACGAGAGATATCTCCACAAATTAACCTCTTGGCAAGGATGTCGATTGCCTCTTCCTATTCGTAACGAGAGATATCTCCACAAATTAACCTCTTGGCAAGGATGTCGATTGCCTCTTCCTATTCGTAACGAGAGATATCTCCACAAATTAACCTCTTGGCAAGGATGTCGATTGCCTCTTCCTATTCGTAACGAGAGATATCTCCACAAATTAACCTCTTGGCAAGGATGTCGATTGCCTCTTCCTATTCGTAACGAGAGATATCTCCACAAATTAACCTCTCTCGGCAAGGATGTCGATTGCCTCTTCCTATTCGTAACGAGAGATATCTCCACAAATTAACCTCTTGGCAAGGATGTCGATTGCCTCTTCCTATTCGTAACGAGAGATATCTCCACAAATTAACCTCTTGGCAAGGATGTCGATTGCCTCTTCCTATTCGTAACGAGAGATATCTCCACAAATTAACCTCTTGGCAAGGATGTCGATTGCCTCTTCCTATTCGTAACGAGAGATATCTCCACAAATTAACCTCTTGGCAAGGATGTCGATTGCCTCTTCCTATTCGTAACGAGAGATATCTCCACAAATAACCTCTTGGCAAGGATGTCGATTGCCTCTTCCTATTCGTAACGAGAGATATCTCCACAAATTAACCTCTTGGCAAGGATGTCGATTGCCTCTTCCTATTCGTAACGAGAGATATCTCCACAAATTAACCTCTTGGCAAGGATGTCGATTGCCTCTTCCTATTCGTAACGAGAGATATCTCCACAAATTAACCTCTTGGCAAGGATGTCGATTGCCTCTTCCTATTCGTAACGAGAGATATCTCCACAAATTAACCTCTTGGCAAGGATGTCGATTGCCTCTTCCTATTCGTAACGAGAGATATCTCCACAAATTAACCTCTTGGCAAGGATGTCGATTGCCTCTTCCTATTCGTAACGAGAGATATCTCCACAAATTAACCTCTTGGCAAGGATGTCGATTGCCTCTTCCTATTCGTAACGAGAGATATCTCCACAAATTAACCTCTTGGCAAGGATGTCGATTGCCTCTTCCTATTCGTAACGAGAGATATCTCCACAAATTAACCTCTTGGCAAGGATGTCGATTGCCTCTTCCTATTCGTAACGAGAGATATCTCCACAAATTAACCTCTTGGCAAGGATGTCGATTGCCTCTTCCTATTCGTAACGAGAGATATCTCCACAAATTAACCTCTTGGCAAGGATGTCGATTGCCTCTTCCTATTCGTAACGAGAGATATCTCCACAAATTAACCTCTTGGCAAGGATGTCGATTGCCTCTTCCTATTCGTAACGAGAGATATCTCCACAAATTAACCTCTTGGCAAGGATGTCGATTGCCTCTTCCTATTCGTAACGAGAGATATCTCCACAAATTAACCTCTTGGCAAGGATGTCGATTGCCTCTTCCTATTCGTAACGAGAGATATCTCCACAAATTAACCTCTTGGCAAGGATGTCGATTGCCTCTTCCTATTCGTAACGAGAGATATCTCCACAAATTAACCTCTTGGCAAGGATGTCGATTGCCTCTTCCTATTCGTAACGAGAGATATCTCCACAAATTAACCTCTTGGCAAGGATGTCGATTGCCTCTTCCTATTCGTAACGAGAGATATCTCCACAAATTAACCTCTCTCGGCAAGGATGTCGATTGCCTCTTCCTATTCGTAACGAGAGATATCTCCACAAATTAACCTCTTGGCAAGGATGTCGATTGCCTCTTCCTATTCGTAACGAGAGATATCTCCACAAATTAACCTCTTGGCAAGGATGTCGATTGCCTCTTCCTATTCGTAACGAGAGATATCTCCACAAATTAACCTCTTGGCAAGGATGTCGATTGCCTCTTCCTATTCGTAACGAGAGATATCTCCACAAATTAACCTCTTGGCAAGGATGTCGATTGCCTCTTCCTATTCGTAACGAGAGATATCTCCACAAATTAACCTCTTGGCAAGGATGTCGATTGCCTCTTCCTATTCGTAACGAGAGATATCTCCACAAATTAACCTCTTGGCAAGGATGTCGATTGCCTCTTCCTATTCGTAACGAGAGATATCTCCACAAATTAACCTCTTGGCAAGGATGTCGATTGCCTCTTCCTATTCGTAACGAGAGATATCTCCACAAATTAACCTCTTGGCAAGGATGTCGATTCAACAATGTACGATCGATATCGTACGTACAGGAAAAATGCCAAAACAAAACAACTTAAAAAATTACCGGAAAAGGTTAGTTCTGTTGCTCTAAAAATTATCAAATGTTGTATAATGAATCTGCATTATTGTTAATATCTATTTCTAATACAATCATCAGTTATTGATTTTTCCCAAACCCAAAGAGATTTAACAGTAAATATAAAACATATACTATTTATAACTATACAGTCGGCTCAGAAATCTCCCGGAAGTAACATCGGAATACATAACGTCACATTTGGTAAGTATTAAACATTATACTTATTTTTAGCTACTGATATTGTATTATTCGCTAAATAGTCACTCCAAATCCAACGCGAGGTTGAGTTTTTCATTAGACAAAATCGCTCGCGACTTTGTTGCTCGTGATTTTTTGAGAAAAACACGACCGCTTGTTAGATTACTGTTGATAATTTAATTTAATTTTGGAACCTTGAAACGTATACCCTTGTATACTAGGGTGGGCCGAAAAAAACTCATTTTTTTTATTTCGAAGTTGCAATAGCGCGGAAAAGTTTCGAATTATATAGACAAACAAAAAAGACAGAATATCAAAATTATTTGACATGTTCTAGTCACGCAAAGGCTCTAAAGTTTGACAAAATATGGGAAAAACTTAGTTTTTGCTACTATGTCTTTAATTTTTAATTAGATGTTTTCGTAATGTAATAGTTTGTAACGTCTTCAAATAGAGCCTAAAAACATTGTGTTTTAATTTGTTTTAGATCAGTTGATATCTTCCGGTCGCGAATAAGCCCCAAAATTTGCCAAAATAATGAAAAAGTTGCATTTTTACGCATTTTTGGTATTTGTTAAATAATTGGTATTTAAATGTAATAGCCGCGGTATGTTTTCACACGAACGGACAATGGGGTAGAAAAAAACTGTCAAAACGGAATAGAAAAAATGAAGCGTTAGACAAAAGTGAAACAAACAAGCGTAACAAAGCATTGGAAAGGAAGTTACGTAAGCCATTTATAATGTAGAAGATGTTTCAAAACCCTCTTGCTCACATTCTGTTTTAAATTTAATCGAAACTCAAGATGAAGGACGTTGTCTTCCTAGTACGGACAGTGATAACGACCAAGATTATACAGTTCAAACAAAAAAATCTTCTAAACCTATTTGGCAGACTAGAGTTCAGTTGAAATCGACTGCAATAGTAAGCAACCATTATTGTGTTTCCCTGCGATCGAACGGAATGGTTTTTTCGACTACCCTAAACACTTACTGTTAGCCATGACTGAAGACGACAAGAAACACATAAGAGAGCTCGGACTACAATGAATTCTGAAGGCAATGCAGATAGATGCAAGAAGGAAAACAGTAAGCACACTCACACCACCAAATATCAAATGCGCAAGAATACTAAGAAATGATCAACTGGATGGACTATGAATTAACTTCTCCCCCATTATTGGCAGAAATCAGTGACGAGGAGATCAAATCGCACATCAACAGTGATTCAATCCCTGACTGGAACATTACTTTCAAGCAATTACCAGTTCACACGCAGGCTATTGAACGCTGTGTAAAACTCGACACAGAAGCCTCAGTAAAAGTTTGTGAGGCTGAATCTCGAGATGGATTTATAAGAACCATTCTGCTGCCCAGATCATCCATGCCTAACTCCACCAGCAAAATACTGTCGGCTACAAAATACAGGACAGTAATAATGGACAGGTTCAATCAACATGGACTATTTATTCACAACTCTGTTTTTCTTTTTTATAAAAGTAAGTTTATTGTTAATAACTATACTGTAACTTAAATATTTAAGCTGTTTAAATATAGAGCAAATCTAAAAGTACCATGACCGTTGTTACTGTTATCACCCATCATGTCATAGGCTTAACTACTCGTATCTGTTTTCAGGTACTGTTTGTCTATAGCATTGGGGTCATTGTGCAACCGGAAGTTATTTTATTCACACCATAGTAAAACACAATGTTCTTATGTTCAAAAAAATACTGTAACTATTATGTTTAATAAGAGTATATTGAAGATATAAAAAAACTCGTTAAAATGTGAAATATTCAGTATTTTGGCAAAGTTTAGGCCCTATGCGCGACTGAAAGATATCAACTGATCTAAACCAAACTAAAACACGACGTTTTTAAGCTCTATTAGAAGACGTTACAAACTATTACGTTACGAAAACATCTAATACTGAATTTTAAAAAAAATCGCAAAAATGAAGTTTTTTTTTTACTATTTTGTCAAACTTTAGAGCCTTTGCGCGACCGGAAGATGTCATAAGATTTATTTTTTTGTCTATATAATTCGCAACTTTTCCGCGCTATTACAACTTCGAAATCATTTTTTTTCGGCCACGCTATTATATAGTGCGATCAGTATAGCACTGGACAGCAGACGCGGGGATTTCACTATACACTGCTGATGCACTCGCGGCGGGGAATGGACACATAGCATCGCGGTGATACAATCACACACATTTTAGTAACTATTTTATAAATGGTCGTACTTACCCACTTTATTGAAGCAGGTGCCGGAACTGTTCACCTTCGTTGTCCATACATTTTGACACCTCATTATAAAATTTGTTGTACAGATTATGGACTGTTGAACGTGACGGATTTTTTACACCCGGGAATCGTGTTTCAAAAAGTCTTCGTACTTGGTTGTCAGACTGAGTTAACACATATTGATCATAAATAAATACTCATTGTTCAGTAGTTACAATATACCATATAAATTATCATTCTATATTAACAGTTTCTGTGTTAGCGACTTATTTACGGAACACATCCCCGCGAATAAGGGGTTATTACTGAATTATTATTGTTATTATTATCATCATTATCATTATCATTATCATTATTATTATTATTATTATTATTATTATTATTATTATATCAGCCATGCTAACTTAGGTACTAGCATGTCTGCTCCCTTAGTAGTGGGTCAGGATACGATAAGCGGTCGGATTGAAAATTTAATTATAATATTAATTAAAATTAATTAATTTAATCGTATTAAAATATTCCTGGCTATAGCATCGTGATCCATAACCGGTGTTTCTCCCATACGTTTCTCTCTTGACTACGGAGGGGATTTTCTGACGCGAGTTCCCTGGTCCCCTTAGCCTCCGACCAGGGAACACTATTTAGAAGAACTCGCCAATGAATTGGTCTATGCAATCGAATGAGAATGAGCGTAAACATATTGGTAATTGGCTCTAGCGGACACAGGAAAGAAATTTAATTTAAACTACGTATTAACTATGTTTAAATATATTTTAACAACTTGAAGTTTTTTAACAGAAATTTTATTCAGTTGAGGATGACTGATCTATCAGGTACTTATTTTAATTTTTAACATTTCATAAGGTAATATATATATATATATATATATATATATGGATGTCAGTCAGTCTGTTTGTCCTTTATGCGCTATCATATCGTTTATCTCATTGTGATGGGGCTTTTTCAAAAATATTCAGGAGTTTCCCGGAAAGGTTTAAGGCTATAAGATAGTTGTAATACTCAACCCTTTCAACCCTAAAAGTCATTTTTTATAGTAAAAACGTGAAAAAATAGCTTTTTGGACGCTTAAAAGGCATACGTTGCCTAAACCACAATAAATACACACAATTAATGCTCACAGAATTGAATATCTCAAAAAACTCTACAAAAAAAATCCGCGGCAGCAAATGTTTATCTTTAACGGATAACTCACATTAATAATAATGTTTGTGTTTCATTTATGCCAAGAAGATCTGGATAAGTAGATTCTCGGATAGGCATAGCAGCGCACGGCTGGTATTCTTTTACGAATAACTCACAATAACGAATTTTATCTTTCAACTCAATGCAAAGATTATTGGGATAAGTAGATTCCCGGGCAACACCGCGTACTCAGCACGAGGTATCTTAAAATAATTACGATATAAATTGATCTTTTCCTTATTTAACTAAACATAAAAACACATTAATTTTTATTGATTTAGGCATAGCAGCGCACGCCGGATATTACATAAAAATTCAGCCTCTATAAACTAGTTAAAGATGATCTAGGATCGTGATTACGTTCGCACAAGTACGTGATGAAGCCAGGCAATATAGATGTGGCGCTGATCTAATCAAGTTGATTTCTGTTCAATGAGTGGAGTAAATTGGGTCTAATTAACAAAGGGAAGATGTTGCAGGCCACCAGATGGTTTTGTTGCAAGAAGGCACACACACTTCGATTCGGTTCCCAATAGAACGGAATAATAGTACAAACCAATTTTCACCCTAAAGGCTGCAGTAACACGTGACAATTCCCATCTCATACAAATTAGTACTGTTGTAGTATATTACGTAATTATACTAAACAACATTGTTATCGAGCTCGGAGGTTCATGGCAGCGCACACATGAGCTCTCCACACATCCCTAAACCGGGCTGATGTTCTCCAGACTATCACCTCTTTCAAACAATATTTAACATGTATTAATCTCCCACCTCCAATCAACTGGGCGCTTTACCTCTGGTTTCCTTACAAGAAGATTCCATGGCCAACCATGCCACATATCCTGTCGTCGGAGTCTACGATACTTACGTTTTCTTATTGTATCTGGTTTGCTATAAATATCACGTAACTCACTTATTGCCGTCTTCTCAATCTCTTGTCGTTCGTCTCTTTTTGGTACAAAATTTTTCCTATGAACTTTATTCTCACATACTCATAATCTTTTCTCCTCCAATAAAGTAAGAGTCTATGTAAATCTTTAGTCTCTAGCTCTTAGGTTCTAAAATCATTTCGTGTAGGACCTCACCTGAAAAAAAATTGAGAATCGTTCAAATTGTTCTACCTGTATCAATTTTGGATGTTTCAGAACGAAACGCAGTATATCAAATCAAAATATACCGAGGTATGTATTGCCAAAAAACCAGCGAAATCCGTTTCTTAGAAGTGGGAGTTCACTATACATTGACTAGCAACTGCCATATTTGGTTAATCGCAGTTAATACCAATAATTAAATTAACCTTTAATCATCATCATAATCCGGTATCATGGCAGCTGCCGCCGTCTTCCGGAAACCAAACGCCATTCATCTCTGTCCATCCATTGATCTTCCTCCAATCCTCTGATAATCATAGCCGCTTGCACACCTTGTATCCAAGTATTCTTCGGTCGTCTTCTCTTCCTCCTTTCCATTGGGATCCATTCCTTAAAAATTTTAGGCAATCTTTGCTCTGGCATTCTTTTGACATGGCTATACCACTGTAATATTTTCTTTTCTATAATGTCTATGATGCCCGGCTCCTCTTGTACATCCATAATTTCCCTTATTTCCTAATTTCGTATTCTATACATTATCCAGCTGATCTTCTTAAAACATCCATTTCTGTACTTAAAATTCTTTTCATTTCCCTGGTAGGAATTTGTCAAACTTCAACACCATATGTTAAAATGCACCGAATTATAGTTTAATATATTAGTATCTTTCTATTTCTTGTAATATTCTTGCTCCACAACACAGAGATTAAAGCATTTATTGCTTGTTTTGTTTATGCGATTCTATTTTTAATTTCCACTGTGTCATCGCCTGAATGGTTTAATTTTGTTCTTAAATAAGTGCATTCAATACTAGGTTTTAGTTCTCCATTGTTGAAATTTATATTTTCCATTTCTTCTCCTATACACACATATTTAGTTTTCTCTATATTTATATAAAGTCCCCATTTTGCATATTATTTTTTTAGTTATTTTTAACTCTTAATCTTTAATTTATTTAGTTGTAGTACAGCACAACGGGTATTTATAAGAAATTCGAAAAAAATAATCTAGCAATCCCCATGTTTGGTTCGTAGCAATGTAAAGCTTTTTGTGTACAGAATTTCAGGTACGGCGACTGTTTAGCAGCAATATGCTCTAAAGCCATTAGGGGTAGGATTTCATCTGAAAAGGAAATTTAAACAAACCATATTTAATTTACTTATGCATAGCAGCACACACCGGGCATTACTGTCCTCCTCCGACGAGTTTAGTGCTGGGAGGTAGAGATTCTTGCCATTCGGTTTAATATTCTTGCAGGTAGTTTCTTTGTTCCTACAGCCGAGTCGAAGGGAAGTATTATTCAATCACGTTGAAACAGAATGTTATACAGATACTTAGATCTGCTGAAATGAGATACATTCGGTGGACTGCAAGATACACACTACTAGATCACAAAAAAATGAAGACATCTTAGAATAATTACACATGCAGCCTTTAGAAAACAAAATTTCTGATTATAAGTGAAGATGGATGCAGCGTGTTCATCGAATGGAAGATTACAGGATACCCAAACAAATGTTAAGATATCAACCTGCAGGACGTCCACTCAAAAGACTTCTGGATGGTGTTTCTCTTGAGGCCGAAATGGGTCAAAAAATGACCTAAATTCGTAAATGTCCTATGATGATGATGATGATGATGATGATGATGATGATGATGAAAATATGCAGTTTTCAGTTTGCAGTTTTCTGTGACTGTGTCTTTCTTAAATATGGCGATTTTTTTCAATATGATTGTACTTCCTTCCTGACTGGTGTAGTCATCCAGTATCCATCCCCACACCACATTCCTTTGAGCGCTAAACTAATCGGAGGAGGACAATAGTCAATAGCAAATTAATTAATAGTCTGAAAGTCTCTGACAAGGGGTAGAAGATAATTCCATGTTCTAGCAAGAGAAACTGTAAAATATTGTGAGTAATAGGTAGTGTGATGAGGAGGAATATAAAGGGCAATGTACTGATGAAATCAGGTACCTTGTGAATGTTAGTAGGGTAGATAATATTTCTGGACGATTTTTCAACTTAATATAATAAAATAAATGTCTTTTGATGCACCAAGAGATCATTCTAATAGAGATATAAATTTTTCTTTGATGTTCAGGTGATATTATGAATGACTGGAAAGCCTCCTGTTTAATTTTTCACTTTCAAAATTATGTGAAAGCAAAGCTTATATTAATATCAACAACAAAAATAATGCTAAAGAATCAAGATTCTACAAGTTGGGAGAGCGTTTCACTTCTCTATTCAAACACACTCCCTTCATCACTCTACAACTTTTTTTCTCTTCGTTTTAGTGATTCTCTTTGTGAAATGAATTCCTTTATGAATTACATAACGAATAGGCGTACCTATTTCATAAACATAAAATAAACTCAAATAAAATTGTACAAAGAACCAGTTTAGATGTTGTTTTAAGTTCTTTTTTAAGTCTAGCAGAGCCAATTTGATCTTCAAAGTAAAATTCACTTATATATTAAACCAAAAATAAGATAAATTTGAACTGTTTTAAGCCTATTGAAAACCTTTATGTTTTTATCCTCTAATGAATTTCCAAGTTACACTCTACACACGAAAGGAATTATAATATATAGGGCTAGGATATTGATGACCTAAAAAACCCAAAAATTAAAAAAAATGGAGTTATAATCTACAATTTACAAAAAAATATGCACTGTAACATAAAAAATATGATCTAATATTATTATAATTAAATGTAATAACTTCAGTTTTAAAATCATTTAGTAAACCAGTATAATAATGACAATTAACTATTTTTACACGCTTTATATTAGCTTGTCCTCTATCTATCTATCTATGTAACGGAATTTTTCAACGCGATTTTCACCCACATAAAATATTTGGATCGACTTGAAACTTTGTGTACTTGTAAAAGACCCGTGACAAATATAACAATTTCATATTTTGTTTCTAAAATCATGTCCAGAATCATCAGAAAATCAACAAAAGTGTCTTTGTATCTATGTAACGGAATGTTTGAACACGATTTTCACCCACTTAGAAACATTGAATCGACTTGAAACTTTGTATACTTGTAAAGGACCCGTGACAATACAATAATTGCATATTTATTTTCTAAAATCTTGGCCAGAATCATCAGAAAATAAAAAAAAATGAAAACTGGTATAATAGATTTGCGGGGGGCTCGCCGTAGCGTAGTGGTTAAGGCAGTGCGCTTACAAACCGGAAGGTCGAGGGTTCAAGTCCCGGTGGGGTCAGGATTTTTAAACTGACCCAAACCTTCTGGTGGCACCATGGCCCTGGGGTCGACTCAGCCTATAACTGAAATGAGTACCAGGTGCTTGTTCTGGGGGAAAAGGCGGCCGTCACGCAGGGCTGACAACCCGGCTGACATCAAGTTCCGATTGTCTAGAAAAAGTGGGAGCCTTAACATCCTACTACCCCAAGGGCCTCCAGGCCTGTAGTGGGAACACTTTACTTATAATAGGTTTGCGGCCTTGTCGACTTTTTAGTCAATCGTTGTAAGAGTTCACTTGGTAGAGAGGTGGACTCTAGTAGTATATCATTTCAGTAATCCATAGGTCGCTGGTTCAAATCCGGCTGGGAGGTTTTTTCAGAAGAGTATTACTTTTAGCTCATAGTACAACCGTATCGAATTTAAAGATATTTACATTTTTATCTTATTCTGTAAAATATTAAAACTAAAAAATAAAAAATAAATAATAGTTTTAAAAAAACTAAAACAACACGCTTTATTAGAAAACCGAGCTAAAAAAATGAAAAATAATTTTAATTTCCAACACGCTTTGGATAAATAATTTTACCATCAAAAGCGTGGGATGCTTTTATGATTTTTACATTTTCTTCTTAGAGACTTTACTTTTACGAATATCTGTTTATTATCAAATATATTAATTGATATAGAGCACCCCACGCTTTTGATGGTAAAATTATTTATCCAAAGCGTGTTGGAAATTAAAATTATTTTTCATTTTTTTAGTTCGGTTTTCTAATAAAGCGTGTTGTTTTAGTTTTTTTAACTATTATTTATTAATAATAAAATGCAAATGAGAAGCAAGCTAAAGTATGTAATTTGATATTGTTGCATGCTTCTTCATTTATTAAAATTATCAGTAGTTACCTACTTGTCGGGAGACAATACATAAATATTTGCTCAGATTTATATGTAAGGGAAAACTTCATACTGTGAATTGAAACTAAATAGGAAGGTAAGATATATTTTACAAGAAGCAAAATTCTGAGAAATTTAACAACTCAAATGAACACGGAAGAAGGAAATTGTACGGTAATAGTTCTTACTACTTAAAGAGTGAAAATACGACGAATATGACGAATAAATTGCGATAATATGCTCTGTCACATACAAAAGATCAAATATACATAAATATGAGTTACTTAAATATGAGGTACTTTAATTCAATCAGTTTTTGTATAAAAAATTATGTTAAGAAACATCACTCTTACCAAAAATATACGCTATATCATACAAATCCTAGCCCTATTAATGTATATATATATATATATATATATATTATAAATATATTTTTGACATTTGGCAATGAAGGCAAATATGATATGAAAAGAAAAAAGAATTCTTGAGTCGGGATTTGAACTCGAGTCTCTAAAGTCTGTACCTTTAGCGCTCTAACCAACTGAGCTACCCAATAATTCCAATACAAGCATACAATTTTCTTATACATGTAGTATTCTCAATTCACACAAGAGGTAGCGGAAATATCATTCAACTGCCATCTAGCGGCTAACATAACAGTTAAGCAAATTATTAAAGAGAATATTTACTTTATAGCAGTAACGCTTGTATATATAGATATTATAAATATATTTTTGACATTTGGCAATGAAGGCAAATATGATATGAAAAGAAAAAAGAATGCTTGAGTCGGGATTTGAACTCGAGTCTCTAAAGTCTGTACCTTTAGCGCTCTAACCAACTGAGCTACCCAAGAATTCCAATACAAGCATACAATTTTCGTATACATGTAGTATTCTCAATTCACACAAGAGGTAGCGGAAATATCATTCAACTGCCATCTAGCGGCTAACATAACAGTTAAGCAAATTATTAAAGAGAATATTTACTTTATAGCAGTAACGCTTGTATATATAGATATTATAAATATATTTTTGACATTTGGCAATGAAGGCAAATATGATATGAAAAGAAAAAAGAATTCTTGAGTCGGGATTTGAACTCGAGTCTCTAAAGTCTGTATCTTTAGCGCTCTAACCAACTGAGCTACCCAAGAATTCCAATACAAGCATACAATTTTCGTATACATGTAGTATTCTCAATTCACACAAGAGGTAGCGGAAATATCATTCAACTGCCATCTAGCGGCTAACATAACAGTTAAGCAAATTATTAAAGAGAATATTTACTTTATAGCAGTAACGCTTGTATATATAGATATTATAAATATATTTTTGACATTTGGCAATGAAGGCAAATATGATATGAAAAGAAAAAAGAATTCTTGAGTCGGGATTTGAACTCGAGTCTCTAAAGTCTGTATCTTTAGCGCTCTAACCAACTGAGCTACCCAAGAATTCCAATACAAGCATACAATTTTCGTATACATGTAGTATTCTCAATTCACACAAGAGGTAGCGGAAATATCATTCAACTGCCATCTAGCGGCTAACATAACAGTTAAGCAAATTATTAAAGAGAATATTTATTTTATAGCAGTAACGCTTGTATATATAGATATTATAAATATATTTTTGACATTTGGCAATGAAGGCAAATATGATATGAAAAGAAAAAAGAATGCTTGAGTATTCTTTTTTCTTCTCATATCATATATATACAGTATATATATATATATATATAGCTATATATATATAAAAGTGAAGTAAAGTGATCCCACAACAGGCCTCAGGAGGCCCTTGGGGTAGTAGGAGGTTAAGGCTCCCACTTTTTCTAGACAATCGGCACTTGATGTCAGCCGGGTTGTCAGCCCTGCGTGACGGCCGCCTTTACCCCAGAACAAGCGTCTGGTACTCATTTCCGTTAGAGGCTGAGTCGACCCCAGGGCCATATTGCCGCCAGAGGTTTGGGTCAGTTTAAAAATCCTGACCCCAACGGGACTTGAACCCTCGACCCTCCGGCTTGTAGCTCAGTGCCTTAACCACTACGCTACGGCGTGCCTCCATATATATATATATATATATATATATGTCCACCGCTGTGGTCTTGAGGTAGCGTTCTGCCTTGTCACGCAGCGGGCCCGGGTTCGATACCCGGTCGGGACAGTTGTTCTGGGTGAGGTTTTTATCGGGTTTTTTCCTCACCTGTAAGACAAATATCACGAAAAAATTAAGGCCCAAACGGTCCCCGAAATCATATGGCCATCATCATCATCACACTTATCATTATCATCATCATCCTTCACCGGTGTGGAAAGCAACGGGAAGCTACCACACCTACAATTCCCTAGTAAAGCTGCAAAGCATTGTATGGAAATGCTATGATTGCAGTGATGGATCTGCCCTCGGCCAGAATTACTATAGATGGATAGTTATTTTATATTTTACATATATTTTAATTTTCATTGATCTTACTGCAAACCACAAATTACGTTTAGTCATATATTTTTTTCAGAATCAAACCAGGTGTATAACAAGATACCAGCAAGAAGCATCATAGCATTTACTTTAAAACCATCACTGAATATCGAAAGGTATATTAACTTTCACTGTCTTCAAAGTCAGCGACTATTTTCATTATGGCTGTGAATTAAAAGTTCGATGCGGTGGCCTAGTGGTTATGTTCCTTGCTTCTAGTCTCGATGGTCGCGAGTTCAAAACCCGGCCGAGGTAAGAGCAATGTTAGGACAGATAGGGGGACTTCTAACCGTGGGTCCCGATTCTGAATATGTTGAGGCTCGTAAAAAAAACCATAGGCCTGAATAGAAATACCTCTGTGTAAAATTTAAACGACCTTCATGTAACTACATAATACCTTAGTTGCCTACTAGATGTCTCATTGAGGCGATGTGCTATCCACATGCCACTCGTTGATACACTTACGAGGTAAATAAGCGTAACTAAATTAGCTTGGTTAAGGAACTCTTGCTAGGGAGCACCCGTATCCCCATGCGGCACTTATTGGGGTATATACACATGCGAATTCAAAAATAAAGTTAATAAGTTTTTTTTTGTCTAATGCCATCAGGTTGTCTTTTATGACATTTCGGGCTTTTTCCCTTGGCATTGGCGGAATTGTAATCCATTTCTTAGGCTGGGGCACCTGGAAGGCGCAGTTACGTTATCCCGATGTTATGATGAGTGATAAATGGTAATAAAGCGCCTGGAGAGTTCTTAACTTAAAGTTCAGACCATGGTCAACCACAGGAATAATTCCCTTTAAGAAAAAAATTATATGGTCTGACCGGAAATCGAACCAGGGACATCATGAATAGTAGTCCGTAACGCTGACCACTAGCCCATGAGGTTGGTCATAAATTAATTTAAACCAGAGGGAAAACACCCAGTAGGTAGGGCAAGAATGAGAAAACTATAATTGATCGTGACTTGATAGACTTGAGTTAAATAGCGAATGATCGTAAAACATCTCAGGATAGGGATATATAGAGAGCTTATCTACGCACGGCCATGAAATTCCGGTTTTGATAGTCCCAGGTAGGTATTTAGTAATAAAAATATATTATTGCCAACCGTTATTGATGGACGAATTTTATTTTTGTTAATCAGTGAATAATTTGAAAATTAACTGCATTTGAAGATTATGGCCTTCTTTGGGAAATGCCCTGACCCACTGCAATATGCTTGGAAAACAACATTGTAGAAAGAGTGAATAACGTCACATATCTGGGCTATACGTTAATATTTCATGATGAAATGGTTATAACTATCTAACTCATTCACTGGCTCTATCCAACCCGTAGGTTAAAGATCGCGCGGACATAAGCTCTCCATACATCCCTATCCTGAGCTAATATTTTTCCATCATTCCCTGTATAATATGCTTCCCTCAATTCATGGTTAATGTTATTATCCTCCCTCATTCTTGGTCTACCAACTTGGTGTTTTCGCTCTGGTTTTCCTACAGGAAGTCTCCATGAACCTCTTTCACTTCCCATTCGTGCCACATGATCTGTTCATCGGAGTCTACGAGATTTAACTCTTCTTATTATATTTGGCTTCCTATGAAGACCATGTAGCTCACTGTTAATCCGTTTTCTCCATTCACCTGTCTGTTCATCTTTCTTTGGTCCAAAAAATTTTCCTAAGAAGGTTATAGGAAACAAAATTGTAAAAATACTCCAAAACTCTAGGAATAATTAACAAAGTACTGAAACCTTAATTTGTACAGAGAAGTACAACAATACGCCTGTGTAAGACCTTCATAAGACCTGTTCTGTGTTACGGCAGTGAGGAATGGGCATTGAGACGAACTGGCGAAAGTAGAATAACAGCTAATTAAATTAAATGTTTTATATGCACTACAGGATATACAAATGGGACCATAAAGTAAAGAGGAAATCATAAATGACCTTGGACTGAAACCAGTGATTTATTCTGTACGAAATTATGAAAACAACTGAATGAAACAACGAGGATAAGATCATCTAACATCAGAAAAGCTATGCTTCACTACCACACCTCTTGGGAAGACATAACCGGGACATCCCAAAAGCGATGAAGACAAAATTCGCCTTTTATGAGAAGGTAACTGGCTTGTACGGATGATGGTGATGTCGTAGGTCAGATATAAAGAAAATTATATAGGGATGTACTGAGATCTTATATCCGCTCGGCGACGAACCTTCGGGTTCTATATTGCCAGTGGGATAGTTATAAGAGTAATAAAAATATATTATATACAACCTTTATTCGAAGACGAATTTTATTACTGTTAACTGGTGAATGAATTTAAAAAAAATACGCACTTAGCAAAATTATATTCCGATATGTCAATAATCTGTTTACGAGTATAAGCTAAGTCCATTTCATCTTATTCTGTCCCTTAAAATTGTATTTCAATGTCATGCGTGGTTTTTACCTAAGATCATAATACATAATGACTTACCTTAAATATTCAGCAGTAGCGAAACTGACCACGAACCTGGAACAAAAAGAAGAAAAGAACATTTTAAATCATCCTTTGTTTAGTTCTTTATTTATACTGGGAAGACAGACTGCCACGAGCACATCGATCTAAAAGATCTACTGTCCTATCCCCAGTATCACTGAGATAAATTGAATAAAATTCTACTGTATGATGTTATGTGAGTTGTAGGTCCTTCCAGGTCCTAAACACCAGGTTCTACTCCCATACCAACCGATAGATTCGTGTTTGCAAAGGGTAACTATTGTGGGAATAACGAATCTGCGCCCTTTTAGCGCTGCAGTCGTTCTTAGGCAAGTTAACGCCTGTATTCACTCCATTTCACGCGCTTTCGTCGCACCACGTCAAAACAGCAGCCACGAACCTTTCCGAATAGTATGTTGCTAAACTTCCTCCAAAGAGTGTCATGGATCTTAAATGTTGAATCATATAAAGTTAATTATTACTTCTTCATATTTAAGTAAGTCTAATCACTGACTTTTATTATTTGCTTATTAATTTGATGTGGAATTCATGATAAAAAGGTTGAAAAACACATATGAATCATGGGGTCTCACAGTAAATTTACAAAAAAACAGAATATCTGGCAGTAAGTAGCAATGAAAGAGAAAACTTAATATTGGAGGAAGGAATCCAAATAAAGCAAGTGAAACAAACTAAATATTTGGGAATAATTATGGATAACATTGAAGGTATAGGCAAAGAGAATATAAAACATAGAATTGAATTGAGCAGTAAAATAATATCATCGTTAAATTCCATATGGTGGAATAAGTATATTTGGAATGCCACAAAAAATATATTGGTAAAACATTGGTGGAATATGTTGCAATGTACGGAAGTGAGGTATGGACAATCAATAAGTACTACAAGAATAGACAAATAGCTCTAGAAATGGATTATTTACGCGGAAGTGTCAGAAAGTCAAAATTAGAACGTGTCACAAATAAGGAAATTAGAAATATAATGGAAGCAGAAGAGAGCATAATTGAAAGAATTGAGGAGAAGGAATTAAAGTGGCTAGGACATATTTTAAGAATGGAACATGAGTGATGGCCAAAGCAAGTATATCAATGGCATCCGACCAGAAGGAGGAAGAGAGGGAGACCGAAGTTAACATGGAAGGAAAACATGAAGACATTAACGCAAGGATGAGGGCTAAGCATTGAAGATGCCCAAGAACGTAGGCTTTGGAGGTTTGGCACGGGAAGACGGCAGCAGCTGTAAAAACCCGAAGATAGAAAGATAGACTATTTTTTCACCAGTCCGTGCTACAGTGTTCATAACACCGAACTGCAAGTGTAAATAATCTGTTTCCCCCCCCCCAAGAAGGCTACAAATTGTGATAGTGGGGAGGGGAGAAAGGGACAGATAGCAATGCAGAGAGCGAAATTATTTATTATTATTATTATTATTATTATTATTACTATTATTATTGTTATTATTTCTATCATTATTGAATTTGCAAATATTTTGAAATCCTATTTCTCCATAGAGAACAATGAACTACATGGTCTTTATAGGACGCCAGATATAATAAGAACAGTTAAGTCTCGTAGACTGCGTGGGCGTGGGTAGGACATGTGCCACGGTATGGAGGAATGAACGACTTGCTTGGAAGCTTCTTGTAGGAAAGCCAGAGGGAAAACGCCCAGTTGGTAGACCAAGAATGAGGTGGGAGGAATAACATTAACTGTGATTTGAGGGAAGTAGATTATACACGGGATGATTGGAAAGCATTAGCTCAGGATAGGGATGTATGGAGAGGTTATGTCGCGCGGGGGGGGGGGGGGCCCCATGAAACCTACGGGTTCGATAGTGCCAGTGAGAAAGAAAAGAAAGAAACGATAGAAATTTCGCCATAGAGGCATGTTAGGAGTGTAGCTTACTATAACAATAGTATACTATACATTGTAAAACAGACATATTATCTTATGGTTTTGAATGAGTGTTATTAATTACATAAAACGTTTATAAGTGTCTTAGAAAAATACTACATATTGTTATGAAAGTGTATTATGAATTTCGTAAAATGTTTATAATAATTTTGGTTTTTAAAAATCACTTCACACGTCGACGCAGAAGCCTCATCATCGTTTAAAAGTAAGTCTAACCAGAACAATCAAATCAACGATTTACCGAGGCTGAAAAGGGATTAGTGTTCAGTTCTCATATCTTACGGGGGCACAGATCCGTTAGACAGACAATACCACCCTCCCGTTAGGCTCATGTCCTTTCTTATTGCTCAGGCTGGAAGTTATTAGCCACCACCTTGGTAGAGTACCACTAGATCCCCGCAACAACATATTTTCACATGTTAATGCAAACCTTGCTATTTTTCACAACATGATTTGAAGTGAAGGGTAATATGAAATGAATGAATAAGAAATGAAATTATATTGTGACGCATTTTAATAGCAGCGTTTAAATACCTTCGTGAGTCGTTGACTAGCGAATTGAAAGACCCTCCCAGAATGATCGATGGGTCTAGATCTCAATGTCCGGATGGTTCTGTACGCATCTACCCTCCTTTCAAGAGGCTTCCACTTCCGAAGCTTCTATACTAGGAAAGTCTCGATTGACAAGCTGGGGAAGTTCCTTCCGTGGCGTAATATAAGCTTTTTCCAGTGTCAGAAGGAGTTAGTTGTGTTGTGACAGCGATACAGTGATAAAGAAGAAACCGTAGCAAGAGAAACCATTAGAGACTGGAAACAATTGTGCGCCAAATAAACTGTGAAACTACATTAATTATTGCAGCAAGTTGTATGTAAATTGTCATTGAAAGTTTATGTAAATCAAATTAAGTTATTGTAAAATTTTACGTAAGCACCTGTTGTGTTCATTACAAGAAAACAACGTGAGAACAACCCCTCGGTAGCGCGGGACCATATAAAGGGGAATGAAAGGAGAATTTAGACAGTTGTTGGGATGAAATTCGGGAAATCGGAGAACCCCGTGAAAAATCCCGGTATGGCGCATCGCCAATACGTCAAACCTGGAACCCCAGTTGGGGCAGCCCCGCGTGCTAACCATTTAGATAAATCCTGCCCATACTTAGAATACAGTTAACACGTATGAGTACCATAGTTTTGAAAGTTAAAGTTAATAATAACATCATATTACATCTACCAAAAATGTACAAGAGGAGCATAAAGCGTTTTACGGTTTCTTCTCGCTCAAGAAGACGTTTGTCCTGATTTATATATATATGATCTTCACATAAAACATACTTTTTATAGAATAATCAAACAACTGTATCATAAAACTGAAAATGTCGCTCATATCCAAAACACATATTACTAAAACTAGAATGCAATGACGTAAAACATTTATTCATTATATTGTTATATTCGTTTTAAGCGATGTCTAAAAATTAAAGACAATATTTAAGAGAATTGAATACCCTGGATTACACGTTACATACAAGTGTACCAAGTTGATAAGAAAATGGATTCTACAGTGTGTTTTCAAAGTGATTGTGCCAAATAAAAAAAATAATAATAATAATAATAATAATAATAGTTTTCTTTACTCCCACATAATTAAGGTCACAGGCCTTCTCTTCACTCAAGCATCACAAATATACAAATACATTTAATACCACTGAGCAACAAAAAATAAACTTTCTTGTCTCAGTAAGAAAAATATGTGATTCCGATAGTATTTTTCCTCCTGAATTCAAGTATGATATCGGTTTTTCTCCATCACGCAAGGTTTCCGTGAGACAGGTTTTTATAATTTCAAACACTTTAATATTTTCTACATTTGTAACTACACAATATTCAAACATTCGGACTCACCTAGAAAGTATATTTCGTCTATGGAGCATCCCTCTTGATGGTTCAACAATAATCGGCCAGCATATTATGATTCCATATGCCTTGATATCTCTTTTCCATAGCTGAAATCTCCTGATGAAAGTGTTCCCCGTGCTCATCGCTCAATGGACAATGGACGAAAAAAGTTTATTAATACATAATTATTTATTTCCATTAATTGAAATTGAAATAAAAACACCGTGGGTGATGGAGAAATTCCGAATACATATTTGAAAACACGATAAAAAAACTGCATTAAGTACAACTATTGGTACTCATGAGACAAAACTCATGTTGAGCAGTGTAATTAAAGGAAATAACACTATGAGGTTTATTTTAATTATTATGAATTAGGTTTATAATTAATATCATATTTGTAGTTTTATTGTAGACCTTAGATTTATGAAGGTAACAAATCAGGGATTTATCAAATTGATTGTAAAGATTGTGAAAAAGATATTTTTATTTATTCAGGATTGTTTGTATCATTTACACAAGTATCCTCAACCAAAATGTACGTTTTTCTTCCACACTTCCCGATCTTGTGTGTCTGCTTCTGTCATAATTTTCTTCTTCATGTTGTTTTGAATTCCCTTTATTCACGTTGGCTTCCAAAAATACCGATTGCGATTGAGGGTCTTTCTACTTTTCAGCGGTTGCTCTTTTACCAGCTGGCTGCTGGCCCTTCACATCCACATGTGTCAATCACAGAGGTAGATGATCAACAGCCAGTGTAGGGGTGACATGTGGTTATCATGTCGAGTCCCCCAGCCGTTATAGCTGGTTCCTCAACCTGGAGCCGCTACTTATTGTAGCTACCCAATTGCCTCACGATGCTGGGTGGGCACCGGTCCCATACTGGCCGAAATACCATGAGAAAATTTCTTCCCCCATGGAGACTCGAACCAGCGCAAGTCCCGTAGCTCTGCGCCAAGGCTTCCTACCTTAACCGCTCAGCTACGGCGCGGGACGGCTTCCAAAAATACACATAGGTAAAACAAAAAGGAAATTGAATACAAGATTGAAAGAACGCCTTAAAAATGTTAAAAATAAGTAAATAGATAATTTTGCAATAGCTGCACAAGCATGGTCAGAAAAACACAGAATCGAAAATAAGGCCAAAGTATTGAAACAGTTAGATAAATCTAAGGAACTATCAATCCATCCATCGTAATTCTGCCCGGAGGCAGGTCTTTCACTGCAATCATAGCATTTTCATGTTAGGCTTGCAGCTTCACTAGGGAATTGTAGGTGTGGTAGCTTCCCGTTGCTTTCCACACCGGTATAGGATGGTGATGGGGGCACGCCGTAGCGTAGTGGTTAAGGCACTGAGCTACAAGCCGGAGGGTCGAGGGTTCAAGTCCCGTTGGGGTCAGGATTTTTAAACTGACCCAAAACCCTCTGGCGGCACTATGGCCCTGGGGTCGACTCAGCCTCTAACGGAAATGAGTACCAGACGCTTGTTCTGGGGGTAAAGGCGGCCGTCACGCAGGGCTGACAACCCGGCTGACATAAAGTGCCGATTGTCTAGAAAAAGTGGGAGCCTTAACCTCCTACTACCCCAAGGGCCCCCGGGTCTGTTGTGGGATCACTTTACTTTACTTTATAGGATGGTGATGATGATGATGATGGCCATATGATTTCGGGGACCATTTGGGCCTTAAAGTTTTCCTGACATTTGTCTTACAGGTGAGGAAAAACCCCGATAAAAACCTCACCCAGAAAAACTGCCCCGACTGGGGATCGAACCCGGGCCCGCTGCGTGACAAGGCAGCACGCTACCTCGAGACCACAGCGGTGGACTAGGAACTAACAATTTGGATGAAAATTTACATCCACAAGAATAAATAGAAAATAATGAACTTTGAAATTTCCGGCGGAAAAAAATGATTTGGAAATTCATCAGTCAGCCAACAGAAGGAGGAAAAGTCAACCTACAAGATAGCCCATGGCCTCACGGACATAAGCTCTCCGAACTTCGATATACTGAGCTAATGTTTCCAACATTTCCTGTATAATCTTATTCCTTCAAATCATGGCCAATGTTATTCTCCCACCTCAATCCTGACCTGCCAACTGGAATTATTTCCTTTGGTTTTCTTATAAGGAGTTTCCATGCCTTTCTTTCAATCCCTGTTCATTCCATGTGTCCTTCCCCTCGCCATCTATGAGACTTAACTGTTCTTATTATATCTGGTTTCCCATAAAAAGTCATTAAAAGTGCAAATTAAATTTCATGTATACTGTATACAACATTTGAAATGATAAACATAATAATAAATAATAATAATAATAATAATAATAATAATACAGTCAACCGCTGTGGTCTCGAGGTAGCGCGCTGCCTAGTCAGGCAGCGGGCCCGGGTTCGATCCCCGCTCGGGACAAGTTTCCTGGGTGAGGATTTTTCGGGGTTTTTCCTCACTTGTAAGACAAATGTCAGATACTTTAAGGCCGACAAGGTCCCCGAACATCATCTGGCCATCATTATTGTGAATATCATATTCATCTCATTAGATTAAGTTTAGGTTTAAGACCTCTTCTGGCGCATCATTATCCATCGTCATCACCCATCATATCATTGGGGCAGTGTAACCCCGCCTTCCAGGCGGCCCAATCTCAGAAGTGGGTTACAATACGCCAATGCCAGGAAAGAATACCTGATATGTCGAATGACAAACAGGTGGCATAGAACAAAAAAATACATAATAATGATAAATTAATAATAATAATAATAATAATAATAATAATAATAATAATAATAATAATAATAATAATAATAATAATAATAATAATAATAATAATAATAACAGAAGTAGTACAATAAATTAAACCACAAACACCAATTAATACATAAACATTACACGGGGTATAATGGAAGGAAGTAGATTACCAAATAAAAATGTTACATTATTTTCAGAGAGGAAGAAGAGATGTCGGACGTTCTCGGAAGAGATGGTCTTACATCTATTAGTGAAGAAGGAACAGGCAACTAATACCTAAACCAGGAAGTGACGAAGAAGAGACATTACACAGGGTAATAGCCAAGCCAGAGTTATATCAAATATACATTATTTAGATTTCTTTTAAACGATTCTAACGTTCGGCAGCCCCTGAGTTCCTGTGGTAGGTAATTCCAGTTACCAGAAGTGGAGATGGTATATGATGATGTTCAGTGATGGAATATCCTGTGTTGCAGAACATTGAGCAATATACTATGTTGTGATCGTATTTTAATTATGTTTGGAGGAAAGATACAGGAAACGAGATGTTATATAATTGAGAGTTAAAGTGTGTGGAATATTTAATAACAGAACTAGACAGTGTAATGGTATTCTATCTTTAAGATCGGCCAATGAAAATTCATGGAATTATAGAGACATATGACAAGCTCTGTAGCTCTTCACCGAGACATGATGTAATGAAAACGTTCGGCTACGGTGCAGGGTAATAATTTCTCTTAGGTATCTTAACTGTATACTTTCTTCAAACTTTCCCCCATTTATAAATTAGCTATAATGGAGCTATTTTGCTATCCCTTACACTAAACGGGATTAGGTCGTTAGTTAAGGTTGAATCGTTTGAGATTATATGTCAAATGAATTTAATTGCTATATTTTAGAGAACTCCAAAAGATTGAAGATATTGATGTTGTTCTCATGAAAATAGATTTTGAAAAAAATATACATAATCACCAATCCTATCTAGCATATCCATCATCCATCCATAGTAATTCTGCCCGAGGGCGGGTCCTACACTGCAATCATATAATTTTCATGCTATGCTTTGCAGCTTTACTAGGGAATTGTAGGTGTGGTAGCTTCCCGTTGCTTTCCACACTGGTGAAGGATGATGATGATGATAATGATAAGGGTGATGATGATGGATGATGGCCATATGATTTCGGGGACCGTTTGGGCCTTAAAGTTTTCCTGAGATTTGTCTTACATGTAAGGAAAAACCCCGATAAAAACCTCACCCAGAAAAACTGTCCCGACCGGGGATCGAACCCGGGCCCGCTGCGTGACAAGGCAGCACGATATAGCATATATATATATATATATATATATACACACGTATAAACTACAGGGCACGATTGCCTGGCTAAACAGTTGCACAAAATCAACATACTGTCTACACCAAGATGCAACCACCCAGAGCAAGAAATGGACGACAAACACCTCAACAACTATACAACCGTCAAACAGGAAACTTCCAAAACTTCAAAGTACTGGAAAGCACGATTGCTAATGACTTCAGTGTTTGATTAGACACCAACGTCCATTAACGCTCTAGCGGCCGCAATTTTCGTTTCTCAAAATCCAAACTTAGTTTAGCAATTAATTAAAAAAAGTAAAGTTGAGTTCGTTAACAACCAAATCAGGCCATAGGATGAAAGAGTACGTCTAAACCTGAAACAAACATTTAAAACTTGCTCTAGCTGTGGCAATGTTTTATATTTCACAACTAAACTCACTATACGTTACTATGATGAAATCAGCGAAATCCGACTATTAGAATTAGGGGTTTACTGGAAACCCGAAATTAAACATTGATTCTATGAACCGCCATGTTCCCTCCGTCTCAATGTACACTAATACAATTTAATATACCCTTAAATTAGAATGAATATGGTGAGATACATTAGTTTAATTATTTAGTAATATTTTAATAAAGTGGTGAAAAAATGAATCGATAGATATGATTTAAATTGGTGTCTAATACAGCAGATAATACAACTAGATAATACTTACTCGCTGGCACTATCGAACCCTTAGGTTCATGGCCGCGCGGACATAAGCTCTCCACTCATCCCTATCCTGAGCTAATGCTTTCCAATCATTCCCTGTATAATCTACTTCCCTCAAATCATAGTTAATGTTATTCTTCCACCTCATTCTTGGTCTACCAACTGGGCGTTTTCTCTCTGGCTTTCCTACAAGAAGCTTCCATGCACGTCTTTCATTCCCCATACGTGCAACATGTCCTGCCCATCGCAGTCTCCGAGACTTAACTGTTCTTATTATATCTGGCTTCCTATAAAGACCATGTAGTTCATTGTTATGGAGTCTTCTCCATTCACATGTCTGTTCATCTCTCTTTGGTCCAAAAATCTTCCTAAGTAGTTTATTCTGAAATACTTGTAATCTCCTTTCCTCCCTTAAAGTAAGAGTCCATGTTTCGCACCCATATAATATAACTGGTAGAATAATAGTTTTATATATTTTCAGTTTAACGTTTTTTGAAAGGAGTTGGGACACCAAGAGTCTCTGCAATGCATAATAGCACGCATTTCCAGAATTGAGCCTATGTTTAATTTCTTTGTGCATCTCATTCCTATTTGTGATTATTGTTCCTAGGTATTTGAATTCAGCCACTTCCTCAAAATTTCCCTCATTTGTCATTAGCTGTCCATTTCCATTATATAATGAATTTCTACGTGTGACCATATATTTAGTTTTACTGATATTTACATCCACTCCTAATTTCTTAGTGTTACTCAATAGTGTGTGCGTGTTGTCCTTTAGTATTTCCTCGCTATCGGCCAATAATACTACATCATCAGCATAAGCTAACAGCTTATTAATACCATTCAGTTGTAAGCCTTCCTCACTTACCATTATACATAATTTGTTTTCACTTACTCTCCGACACTTTTAAATAAACTTATTTCAAAAATTGAGTTTATCCAATTTAACAAAACAAATATAAATGTATCCTAAACTCGTGTCATTACTCAGGTTCGGGTCGAGGAATGAAATGAGACGATCCCCTACATACAGAGGTCTGTGAATGACAAAGTGTGCCGGCCGACCACGCCTGACGCACCATCACAGGAGCAGATGTACGAAATGAAATGGATGAGTTGAGTATGGAGGGAATAGTGGAATGGAATTGTGGCAGAGGAAACCGTGAGAAATCCCGAGAAAAACACTACCCAAACTACGTTTCGTCCACCACGAAACCTACGTGGAGTATCCGACACTCGATCTCGAGACTCCAGCGGTGAAAGGCGAGCATATAACCGCTTGCGCCACGGAGCCGCCTAACAAAACAAATATCCATCCATAGTAATTCTGCCCGAGGGCCGGTCTTTCACTGCAATCGTAGCATTTTCGTGCCATGCTTTATAGCTTTACTAGGGAATTATAGGTATGGTAGCTTTCCGTTGCTTTCCACACCGGTGAAGGATGCTGGTGATAATGATAAGGACCATGATAATGGCCGGATGATTTTCGGGGACCGTTGGGCCCTAAGATTCCTGACATTTGTATTACAGGTGACAAAAACACTCACCCAGGAAGCTTGTCCCAACCGGGGATCGAATCCGGGCCCGCTGCGTGACAAGGCAGCACGCTACCTCGAGACCACAGCGGTGGACAAAACAAATATATATTATTTAAATCGGTAAAGTGGGTCCACGTATTCGACTTGCTGAGTGATTCACTTAGTTTACGCAATTATTACGTCACAGACTTTTATTTATTCATTTGCCTTCATTTTAATTCCACGATAAAAATACTAAATCTGTCAAAAGTACGAGTACAATGTTCCGCACAAATAGTAATAATAATGTTATGTGGTTGTACAAACGTCTATTGTACAAAATGAACAATTAATGTCAGACGTTATATTTGCTGTAATAGACGAATAAACCCCATCTTAATTGGCACATCTCTCTTCCAGACGTCAGAATAAAATGAAAGTAGCATCTCTTAGACTTTATGAACAATTCTTGCCACTGCATTTCCGTCAAGCAAGAATATAAAGCGGTTGTCCTCTAAATCGATTCAAAATATCTACAGAACTGTCAAGGATGAGAAAAAGACAATGGAAGCAGCTGCTGTAAAGAGGCAGATCACGAGAGAGAGAGAGAGAGAGAGAGAGAGAGAGAGAGAGAGAGAGAGAGAGCGAGCGAGAGAGTTGCTGTATTCGCAGAGAAACATAACTAGGTCAACAAAGTTCAAATAGCTCACAAGAATGTTTCTTACAAAAATAAGTAAGATATGTATTAAATTCATACAAGTCAACAAAAAACTGGTTTTCAAATATTGAAAGAAAACATCAGATACCGACTGAAAGCAATAAAAGTCCATCACGCAGTAATTGCGTAAACTAGGGGTATTTATGTGCCTCGAATTTATGATCGGATTCTGCTGGTCTACGGAATGTAGTCTTCATTTGTTAAATTTTATGTTTACAGTTTGAGAGAAAATAAACATTGCGGCCTCTATAACTAACTCACTGGCACTATCGAACCCATAGGTTCATGGCCGCGCGGACATTAGCTCTCATTCATCACTATCCTGAGCTAATCTTTATCGATCATTCCCTGTATAATCTAATTCCCTCAAATCATAGCTAATGTTATTCTCCCACCTCATTCTTGGTCTACCAATTGGGCGTTTTCCCTCTGGTTTTCCTACAAGAAGCTTCCATAACGTCTTTCATTCCCTATTCGTGCTACATGTCTGCCCATCGCAGCCTACGAGACTTGACTGTTCTTATTATATCTGGCTTCCTATGAAAGACATCTAGTTCACTGATATGTAGTATTCTCCATTCACCTGTCTGTTCAATCATAGCGGTAGCCTCTATACGGAATTTAAATTCCGGACAGGTAAATTCCCACGTCTAATGGCAAGATTTACCTAATTTCTGGATATTACATTCCTCGTTTTATGACAGTAGCATATATCAATGTTTTTATTACCAATATATGAAAACCCTTTTTTATCTATATAAAGGTATGTAACATTATGAAGTATATAAACATAGAAGAGTTGAACAAAACACATTTATATGAATACCCTCAAGTCGGGTCCAACTCAGGGTTGAGTCGCGGAATGAGATGAGATAAAGCCCCTATATTTAGAGAGGTCTGTGAACTACAGGAGTGCCGGCCGACCACTTCTGACGCACCGTCAGAGGGGCGGATGAATGAAATGAAACGAAATGGATGAGTACGGAGAAGTGGTAGAATAAAATTTGTGGCAGGGAAAAACGGGAGAACTCCCGAGAAAAATCTGCCCTAGCTCCGTTTCGTCCACCACGAAACCCCCTTGGAGTGACCGAGATTCGATCTCGGGACCCCAGCGGTGAGAGACGAGCGTCTAACCGCTAGCGCCACTGAGCTGCCAAAATACAATAACATAATATTATAACAAAGATGAACTAATTAAAATTAAATTATAGTTGTGAATAAATACTATTTACAAAATAAATTATCTAATTATAACATTTTTCGTTGTTAAGAATATGATAAAGAGGGCTGGAATATATATTTTTTTCATTATTAAAATTCAAATATGATTCAAGTCTGTAACTCTCAAACCACGACATTAGACAATTAGATAAAACAAGTTTGACTGTTTGAATACCTTCTCCATACTTATGAGTTTCATTTAATGATATTTTAAATTTATATAAATATGCCTGAAATTTTCCATTTCCGGTTAAAAATTGAGTTAATGTGAAGCTGGGAACTATATTTGAGCATTTAAGTCTGTCGTAGACATACACATATACCGAGTTTAGTTAAAAAAATTGAAAATTTATACCTCTAAAATGATTATATCAATTTTCGCTTCAAGTTAAAACTCGGTCTCAATTGTCTGATTTTGTTGGCTACAAAAATTGCTGCAGCTAGAGTATTGACGTACATAGCGGACATACACACAAAGACACACATATGTACAGTCTGTAACCATACCTCTTCATAGCACTTCCTCTTATTCTACGCCGCAACCGCCTCATGAGTTTGTGGTCAGACTTTCCGACTGCAGTTCATAAGGTCCCGGGTAAGATTTCCGTCAGACAATAGGAAATTTTCCTTAAATGGTGTTCTTCTGTGGTTCCCTATGGTTTGGGATTTAAGTTATGAACTCTCCTGGCACTTCATTATCTATCGCCCTTCATATCATCGGGGTAATGTAACTCATCATTCCAGGTGTCCCAATCTAATATATTGATTACAATTCCGCTAGTTTCAGGGGAGAAGGCTAGAAATGTCATAAAAGACAACTCGGTTGTATAGGAAAAACTATTAATATCATAGGATTCGCAAACTGAATTTATTTATTTTTGTTTTGAATATCTTCCATCATCATATGGCAAATGTTACAGCCGAGATAACTGAGAAAATTAATTTGTTCAATTATATATCTTATCATAAGCAATGTCACGAGTGATTTCCAATTCATCGATAAATTCATGAGTCATAAAGTGACGAGTGAATTATCTAAAAGGTTTGGAAATCAAGAGTGGCATTTGTTACGACTAATTAACGAATAAAAGTAAGTTGTTTACTCAAAAATCATTATTTAAATATATTTACCTGTATTTTAAAATATCTATATATTTAATGTAAACGGCGATGTTTAAAAAAAATCATAAATATGAGGTTATGTATATTCACTGCAATTTGATCATATTATTTATTGCACAATAAGATCGTAATATTGTAAGAATGCACCCTAGAGGAGAAATAATGAAACTGTTTATTATAATAAACAATATAGGTTATTCATTTATTTTTTAGTAAACAACTCAGTAAAATCACGGAATATATTCATTATTTGCTAAATTCAATATATTTGTTGGAGAAAAATAATGCTCTGACTTGTTCGGAATATTAAGAGGAAGGGGCTTTATTTATCACAAAAACAGGAGCTGATAAAGAGAAATCGATAAAGAGCGAGATGAATCATGACTATCATTGGTTGTAAAACTAAATTCATTGAAATGTGATTGGTCATCGATTCCCCACTTGAGGCAAGAGTTAAATAGTCTTTTCAAGATAATTTTAGCTCTAATTGTGTCTGCTTCTCTAAATGCTAAAACATTTGTATTGTTGACTAGAATTTTCAAATCTAAAAGTATACTTAAATGTCCGGCAAAATGGCTCACATGGTAACATGCCTGCTTCCTGACTAGCTGGCCCGCGTTAAAAACCCGGCGGCTAAGTGCCAGCACCGGGTGTCACTTCTCCTTTGAACTACACAAACGTAAACATACACTCATCCTACACTCCTCTCTGTACACAATACAAGAATACTGAAGTGGTGCGTAAATTGAAAATATACTATACTAACGTCATCTATCCGCCCAGCGCGGAATTGAAGCACGTTAAAGTCCATTAGAACACACACATTTTTACTTACATTATTTAACTGGAACAAAATAATTTCTGGGTAATTTTTAGAACTAGATATTGGAATAATGCCCTGTATGAGTCAATTTCAGAGCTATATTTTGAAATAAAAGCTCTCAGAGTCATTTTCAGAACTGAATTTTGGAATAAATCCCTTTCTGAGTCATTTTCAGAACTAAATATTGCAATAAACACTCTGTGAGCCATTTTTATAATTAGATAGTGGAATAATGCCCTCTATGAGTCATTTTCAGAGCTAGATTTTGGAATAAAGCGCTGTGTGAAGCATGTTCAGAATAGATTTTGGAATAAATCCCTTTCTGAATCATTTTCAGAACTAGATGTTGGAATAAACACTCTGTGAGTCATTTTCATAACTAGATGTAGGAATAAAGCCCTCTGTGGGTAATTTTCAGACCTATACATTGGAATAAAGCACTCTGTCGGTCACTTTCAGAACTAGATATTAATAACCAAAATAATTCTTGAAGAGAAACATAAAACAAAGTTCTAAGTTCAATAAAATTTCAGGAAATATAGAACAATATTTCATTTTAAAGCTTTTTAAAGAAGACAGGATAACGTTTTTCCCAAGCTCTTGTTCCGTGGTGAATATTTCTATACTTTATAAGTTACAACGCTGTAAAAATTGAACATTCTCTTGTTCGCCATTAAAGTTTGAACTTAAAGAAAACAAGAGAATGTGGAGTAACAAAGGTTTTCTTGTTCTTTTTAAGCCTTGGTCTTGCAAGAACTGCTGTGGTTAATATTCCGTTGCATGCTTGTCGAATTTATGCGATTTCTTCTTCTTCTTTTCTGCCGCTTGGCCTACTTTTATAGTCCTCTGGTGCAGTGAAGGATCACAGAGTTATGGTATGGCTGCATCGGATTATGTCCAAACTAGTGCGAACCGATTCTTTCAAGTCTCACAGGATTTCTTCCAACTATTTTGAATTCAAAGGAAGTCTCTTTTATTTCCCATTTCCCTTCTTTATTCTACTTCCTTTTTTTTTCTATTCCTTTTTCATTTTACCTTTACTATTCTCCTCGCACTGATTTATTCATCCGTTTTTATTCCAATCTTTTCAGAAAATTCCGAAGGAATTAAACTATTGAGGTTGTTACCATGGAAGTATATATATTTTTTTAATTTTTTTATAGATCTTCACAGTTCATAACTACCAGAAACCGAAAAAAAAAATATATATATATGACATGATAAGAAAAATAAATGCCTGGACGGGATTTTAACCCTGACCTCTGGATTCGTACTCCAGTGTGCTATCCATTACACAACCAGCCAAATCTAGTACAAACATTTATTTTTCTTATATATATATATATATATATATATATATATATTCTTTTAATATTACGAGATGTAGCGGGAACTCGGTCTCCACTGCCATCTGGTAGCTACTATAACAAGCAAGCAAATTAAAGATAATATTTTTACTTTAGAGCAGTGACGCTTTAATGATGTTATAATTAGATTTTTGACATTCAGCAATGCAAGCTTAATATGCCATGATAAGAAAAATAAATGTCTGTACGAGATTTGAACCCGGACCTCTGGATTGGTAATCCAGGTGTGCTATGCATTACACCACCGGGCAAATCTAGTACAAACATATATAGGTGTCATATATATATGTATATGTATGAATATATATATACATATGACACCCATATATTAGTAATGCTGCCCGAGGACAGGTCTTTCACTGCAATAGCATTTTCATTCTATGCTTTACAGCTTTACTAGGGATTTATAGGTGTGGTAGCTTCCCGTTGTTTTCCACACCGATGAAGGATGATGATGATAATGATAAGGATGGTGATGGCATGGCCGGATGATTTTCAGGGACCGTTGGGCCCTAAGCTTCCTGACATTTGTCTTACAGGTGAAGAAAAACCCCGGCTGTCTCGGCCGGGAATCGAATCGGGGCCCGCTGCGTGACAAGGCAGCAGGCTACCTTGTGACTACAAGGGGTTGACATATATGACATGATAAGAAAAATAAATGCTTGGACGGGATTTGAATCCGCACCTCTGGATAGATATTCCACTGCGCTACCAATTACACCACCAAGCATATCAAGTACAACATTTATTTATCTTTATATATATATATATATATATATATATATATATATATATATATTCTCTATTGTTTGTTTGGTAGCGTAATTAGTAGCGCACTGGAATATCAATCTAGAGTTCTGGGTTCAAATCCCGTCCAAGCATTTATTTTTCTTATCATGTCATATTAAACTGTATTGCACAATGTCAAAAATTAATTATAACATCAAAATTATTCAACAGTAACTATATATATATATTTGTGTGTGTGTGTGTGTGTTTGTGTGTGTATGAGTCTTAGCGATTTAGCAGTCGCAAGCTTTTTTAAACCAAACTCGCTATATAGCAATTAATCATAAAATGTAAATTCGGTTACGTTATCCAGCAAAATCGTTCTATTAGAATTAGGAGTTCACCTGAAACAAAATTAAAAACCGTTATTTCGGTCACATTTTTCGATTTTCCGGAACAAAAATCGCCATATGCTATTGAAGTAAACATAAGAAGATATTCTCCAAAAATCAGATAAATCCGATAATTAGAGTTTACCTCAAACCCGAAATTTAAAAAAATAATAATGTTTCGCTCTAGCAGCCATCATGTTTGCTTCGTTGTAATGTATCACTATACCAGACAGTTTAATTAATTCCTAAATTGGGAATGTGCCTTATTATATATATATATATATATATATTGAATTCATGTACTGTATTTAATATTTTTTTAATATTGGAATCGAAAATGAATCAGTATTTATTGTTATTTAAATTTGTATGAATATTCAACAATAAACAATAATAACTTAAGGAAATAAGTAACTATTATAATTTAGGAATAACATGGTTTGTTTTCAATTCGGTCGGACACTTTTAAATATGTTGGCTCAAGAAATTGATTTTTTTTTATTTAAGGGTTAACAAATGAAAATATATATTCCATAAACCAACAAATTCGACTTGCTGAGGATGTAGCTTAGTTTACGCAGTTTCCTAGGTGATATTAATGGTATTTATTCAATGTGTCTAATGGAAGAAGTGGAAGAGGCAGACATAGAGAACGTTCGACAGATGGAGTGAAGAGAAATGTGGAAGCCAGACATTTGAGGGAAGAGGATGCTTTAGACAGGAACCTCTGTCGGCAAATCACTTTGGGTTGAAGTAGAAAACATTGTATTGTGCAATATTCCTAATAAAATATTATTTAAATGTATACATCTTCCTGTGCCCAATATTAAGTTTTGATTTTATTCTTCCATTCATCTCTATCCTTACACTTACCATCCACAGTCCCCTGTCCTTCATCAAATTCATAATTCTCTCTATACAAGTATTCTTAGGTCTGCCTCTTCTTTTTCTCCTATTTTGAACCCACTCCAAACTCCAACTGGTAATCTATCTTCATTCACCCTATTCATGTGTTCAAACCATTATAATTGTTTATTTCCCCACACATTGCATAATTGTTTCATTAATATTTATTTAGACTACAAGTTACAAATGCAGAATTTTAGTAACGAAGGGAGTGTTCTAAGAGCAGCAAGTTACTAAACCTAATTTTGTAACGTGTTGTCTACAATATGTTATCTACGTTCAGAGTATTTAGTATATGTTATATATTTAGTATGTTTAATTAAAATATTTATTGAGGAAACGATATGTTTAAAGAAAGAGTAATGTGAGCTATAAAAGAAAAAAAGACACGATAAATAAACAAAAATTGTTACATTCTGCAATTTTCTGGAGGCTAGTAAGCTACTTTCATATGTGAATAAAAAGTAAAAATGATCGAAGAAGTTGATTTTCACGGTTCATCAGGAAAAATTTAAAAAACAGTCCAAGATGCAACTATTAATGTACTTCCAGAAAAGTCAAGGAAAGTTTATTTATATAGTAATACGAAATCATTATTAAAGTGCATTTTACGTTTTGTTGAACCTGTATTTTATGTTTTGATAGCGTGTTTTTTAGAACATTATTGTAAACTGAAGGTTTTCAAAGGGTTTAAGGGACTCTGAAACAGGGATACTTGGGTAGTTAGGTAGCGTGACGTTTACTTACGTAATTTGGATTCGCCGAGCGGAAAAGGCTCAAGACTTACTATTAGATGGAAGTTAAAATTCGTAAAATAAACAATTGAATGAATTGACGCTCTGTATTTAAACTATAAGTAACAAGTTTTACAATTGAAAAGTAATTAAACTAATCTTAACTAAACTATGGTATTTCTACGGGCAGATCGAGAGAGAGAGCTATAGGGCTTTGGTGGGAACCAAGCCTATTACGAGCTATGCTTAAGTATAAAATTATTCTCAAATAACTTAGTTCTAATCCATAATTTTAAAGTATTAAAAAATTATTGAAGATTGAGCTATTTAACTAATTATTAAAGCATAAAAAGTATTAAGAAAAATGGTGCAGGCTTATCCTCTGATGAAACTTCAGAGTGGAAAAAGACCCAGGGTCCTAAGTCTCTGTATTTTTATACTGCCCATAGTCTAGCTTTCTCTCTAACCCTGCCTCTCTTTATCACCAAGCTACATGTATATAGCTATTTTTACACGCTTTATATTAGCTTGACCTGTAGCTATCTATGTAACGGAATCTTTCAACGCGATATTCACCCACTTAAAATCATTGGATCGACTTGAAACTTTGTATACTTGTAAAAGACCCGTGACAATACAATAATTTCATATTTTGTTTCTAAAATCCTGGCCAGAATCATCAGAAAATCAAAAAAATTAAAACTGGTATAATAGGTTGCGGACTAGTCGACTTTTTAGTCAATCGTTGTAAGAGCTCAGTTGGTAGAGCGGTGAACTCTAGTGGTATATAATTTCAGTAATCCATAGGTCGCTGGATGGGAGGTTTTTTTTAGAAGAGTGTTAAGTTTAGCTCATACTACAATAGTATCGAATTTAAAGATATTTACATTTTTATCTTATTCTGTAAAATATTAAAACTAAAAAATAAATAATAGTTTTAAAAAACTAAAACAACACGCTTTATTAGAAAACCGAACTAATAATGAAAAATAATTTTAATTTCCAACGCGCTTGGGATAAATAATTTTACCATCAAAAGCGTGGGGTGCTTTTTATGATTTTAACATTTTCTTCTTAGATACTTTACTTTTACCAATATTTGTTTATTATTATCAAATATATTAATTGATAAAGAGCACCCCACGCTTTTGATGGTAAATTTATCTCAAGCCTGTTGGAAATTAAAATGATTTTTCACTTTTAGTTCGGTTTTCTAATAAAGCGTGTTGTTTTAGTTTTTTAAAACTATTATTTATTAGAAATATACTGTTAGATACCCTACATACCTTGTCTGGAAATATTGTATTGTAAGCCCATGTTTTCCCTTTATAGAGATTTAGGCGCTCTCCCCCTACAGGGAAGAATTTGAACCATACTAATTTAGTTACACTTGTTTTCGTATAGATGTCATTTTGAGTGGTCCGTGGTCAGCGTTCCGCCTCATACTGACATCTAGGAAACCAAGGTAGTACTAGGACGGGAAAATTCGGTAAATTTTGCTTAGAGGCCTTTCATTCAGGCTTAAGGATTTTTTACGAGCCTGAAAATCTTCAGACTCGGGACCCACGGCTTAAAGTCCCTCCTGGAGGACTTGCTCCTTGGATTTTTCCGTCCTAAAAAATCCATCGACCCCGGCCGGGTTTGAACCCGCGACCCTCGGGACCAGAGGCAAGGAGCATAACCACTAGTCCACCGCGGCCGACTGTCTGGAAATATCATTTTTCATATTTCATGTCTCTCCATATTTCAACATTTATTTCAATATGAAACTAAATAAAAGTCTGTTTTAACATGAATTAACTAAATAAAAGCTTTAGTTCTTAGCCTATCTGTTTATCACAATTATAAAGTATAGATTTTCTAGCCTAGTAATTAAGAACTAAAGCGTCACGGATTGTTATAATACCAATATTTTAAAAATACATTATAAATCCCCGTTCAAGTCACTATAAAAAAACTTTTAAAACAGGAAATTAATGCATTATTCTCAGTCGTCCTCAAATATTAGCTGTGTCATTTTTATAAGAGGCGTTTTGAAAACAATGTTTGATACCAAACTACAAACACAAGATGAAACATATTTCCGAAAGGCCTTTTATACAAATTATATTGCTAATAGGCGACTGAGAATAAGGTACTAATTTTATACCATATTTTTTAAAAGTTTTATATTGTTAAATTGGAAGTAATTGACGAATAAATATTATTGCATTTAGACCACCTTCTAAAATTGATATTAGATCCCTTAATCCGTTTGAGACTCATATTGGCCAATCTGTGGAAGTTGACTCCGAAAAGAAAGCCACATATGAGCCAACAATTGACTATTACAAAGATAAATACCAATTAGATAGTATAACTGTCACAGGATTGATGATCGGGGCAAGAGGTACTATACCAGGATTCTTAGCTAAATTTTGGAATTTCTTAGATTTAGACAGGGTGTATCTTTCTAAAATTGCCATCGCTGCCATTAGAGGATCAATTTCAATTATAAGAGACCATCTTTATAAAATGTCTCCTTTATAGTATATATACTTCAATTACAATTTGAAATTTTTTAATGTATTTACAAAATGTTTTTCTTTTTCTCGTATCTTGTAAGCCCATGTTTCTCTTAACAGAAATTTAGGCGCTCTCCCCATACAGGGAAGAATTTGAACCATACTACTTTAGTTACACTTGTTTTCGTACAGATGTCATTTGAGTGGTCCGTGGTCAGCGTTCCGCCTCATACTGACATCTAGGAAACGAAGGTAGTTTAAGGACGGGAAAATTCGGTAAATTTTGCTTAGAGGAATTTTTATTCAGGTTTAAGGATCTTTTACGAGCCTGAAAATCTTCAGACTCGGGACCCACGGCTTAAAGTCCCTCCCGGAGGAATTGCTCCTTGGATTTTTCCATCCTAAAAAATCCATCGACCCCGGCCGGGGTTTGAACCCGCGGCCCTTGGGACCAGAGGCAAGGAGGATAACCACTGGTCCACCGAGGCCGATTTTTCATCAATTTCGAAAGTTAATTGTCTGCATCACTTTGTCCTTGAGGCAATCCTCCAATGAGGAAATTTGCAAATAATATAAACAATAAATCAAAAAAGTTCTTTTTTTTCTGTTTCTTATTCTGACTTATTTAAAGCATCGGGCTGATCTTAAAAAAAATATTTCTGTAGTTTGCAATTTTGACTTCAATTTGGCATATATAGTCTATGTTTCTGCTCCATAGGTCATTAAATTTCTTACTATTGCTTTATAGATATGGGTTTTAGTTCCTTTGCGTAACTATTTATCCCAAAAAAATTCCATTCAATATTGCTATTAATGATCAACACGAGCTTCAATGATTGGACCGCTTGATCCGTTCCGTCTCCAGAATTTATAACTGTTCTCTCCATCGCTTCCTTGGTTTTCCAATTCTTCGTTTACCCTATGACTGTAATGGAATTATTGATGGTTGCATGCGTTGTAGATGGGAATGTCAGTTTGACCGGTATTCGCCAATAATATATAATATACAGGCTGATTCAAAAGTCACTTGACATTTTCGTCAAACCAATGTCTTATGCCAAATTTGTTATTACATATGGAAAGTAATGACTACTGGATTCTAAACTCAATACAATTTAATGTGGTGGCCCTCTAAGTCACGGCACAGACTCCATCTTTCTTGTGTATAGCGAAGCACTTTTGCCAGCATAGCTGGTGTGATTGCAGCTACCGCTGCAGCTATTCGGTTTCTCAATTGCTGTAAGGCGTTGATCTTCAATTCATACACTTTGGACTTAACGAAACCCCAAACAACGAAGTTTGGTGGTGTCGGATCTGGAGAGCGGGCCGCCAAAATTCTCGGTGAACCATAATCGAGCCACCTAACAGGGAAAACTTTGTTGAGGTGGTCACGAAAAATGATGGCAAAATGGGGTGGTGCACCATCTTGCTGGAAAACTTCAGTATCTTGTACAGCCTCCTGTGACAGCTGTGGTTCCAGGTATTGTTCTAACGTGTCAAGATAGTTACTTCCAGTTACTGTGGTTTCTGCAAACATGAATGGTCCGTAAATATTTGTTTTTGTTATTCCCAGCCACATATTTACCTTTGGTGTGTCTCTCAGAAACTCTTGTATAGCGTTGGCTGTTCGCCTACCCAAATCCTAAAATTATGCCCATTGGCATGTCCACATGTGTGGAATGTTGCCTCATCACTGAACAACACATGTTCCATGAGGTGTTGATTTTCAATGGCATTTAACAGTCATCACACATAGTTTGTCGAGCTACATAGTCTTGTGCATTTTCTGGGTGTGATAAGGGGTTTGTTCAGTTTGAAGCGCAAGGTACGCCAGACAGTGCTTTGGGACATTCCCAACTCTCAGCTGAGCATTCTGGTTAATGCACCTGGACTTCGTGAGATGGCATCCTGTATGGTTTGCATATCTGCTGGTGTTGTAGCCGATCTCCCTCTAGGTGCCTCATAAACAACAGATCCCGTCCGTTTCATTTTCAGTACCAGATCTCTAATAGCGTGCCTGCTAGGACCTGGTTTTATGACTTTTTAGTGAATTCTTCTTGGACCTGCCAGTACGTCAATCCTCATATAGGAACGAAAACTATAGCTAATCTTTCCTCTATGGTTAGCATAGTTTCCAATTACTAATAACAAAAATACATAAATTAAAGATATGAGGAAAATGTCAAGGGGCTTTTGAATCACCCTGTATTACCGATATTTAGCTCTTGACGAATTGATTCGCTATTGATATTAATTAAAATATTAATTTAAATATTAATAATGTAAATTAATCTGAAATGGAAAAATATAGTACATCTGAGATCTGAGTGGAGAATTCAAATTTAATTAAATAGTCATTAGAATTGATTGATGTTCAGTGATGAAAACGAATGAGAGCAGATAGGGAGAATGAAGAGGTGAAATTGAATTATACGCACATATGTTAATGATCATCATACTTTGAATGTATGATTTGAACTCCTCTGCTGCAGGTAGATGTATCGAGTTCTCTTCTACGTAAAGCAATATGTACATGTTTTAATGAGAAAATAATTTCCATGTATTGGACATGATATTATTCGTATATTATAGCCATACAATTTATATTACAAGTTCAGTAGCCTACGTCATATTCAGTTCACCGCTGTGGTTTCATGGTAATTTGGTTGCCTTGTCGCAGCTTGCACAGGTAACATATCCGGTCGTTTTCTTCACCGAACATTTAAAAATCCCTCTAGCGGTCGCAATTTTTTATATTTCAAAGCGAAACTCAGTATATAATATTAAAATACACCGAGATATATATTGTCCAAAAATCAGCAACATCCGGCCAATAGAAGTGGGGCATTACCTAAAATCCGAAATTAAAAATTTACTCTAGCAACCGCCAAATTTGGTTCGTCGCAATATATACCATACAATTTAATTAACCCGCAATTTTCTTTTAATTTATTTAACGAAAAATAAAAAAAAAGTACTTTATTGATTTATTTTTTTAGGTGTAGCAGCACACGCCGGGTATTTGGGTATTCGCTAGCCATTGAATAAAAATAGAACAAAGATATAAAAATCGATTAGGGCTCTTCAATGTTATATACAAAATTGTAATACCAGGACGTAATTAGTTCAAAATCATCCGCGGTGGTCTACAGGTCAAGTATTTTGCCTATAGTCCCGAGAGTAGCGAGTTTAAACCCCTTTCGGTGTCTATGGATTTTTTAAGTTGGAAAAATCCAAGAGAAAGGTCCTCCAGGAGGATACTGAAGCCGTGTGTCCCGAATCTGAAGATTGTCGGGCTCGTAAAAGAACCTTGTGTCTAAATTAAAGCCCCTGACGAAAACTGAAATGCCATAGAAAAATTTCTTCTGCTATGGGGACACGAACCAGCGCTAGTCCCGTACTCTGCGCTAAGGCATCATGCCTTAAGCCGCTCGACTACGCAACTCCTTTGGGGAATTCAGAGAGAAAGCTCTCGGTAAGTAGACCAAGGATGTGCTGGAAGAATAATAAAGACCATGATTTATGGAAGGTAAACCACTACAGTGAATGATTGGAAAATATTTGCTCAGGATAGGAATTATGGAGAGCCATGAATCTCGAGTTGGTTAGTTAGTTAATTTATTGGTTGGTTGTTTGGTAAAACAACATAGTTTCCTATTTTGAATTGTATGAAATATAAAGTTTTAAGCACTTGTGTTAACTCTCTCGACGAAATTTGTTCCTCCATTCACATTTTCACAACAATTTGCAACATTACATCAATACAGTTTTGCATTAAAACTCTATAGCTTAATGGCGGTTGATATTGCTGAAATTTAACACCTAACGGAGTATGACGTCACAAAATGTTTAATATTGCAGCTCTTATTCATTGCATGACACATTTTACAATAATTGTCTCGAGTTGTTTGAAAATTAGTATCTTAAATAATAATAATTCTTGATACTGGTAGTGTAACCTAAATTATTTCTAACATCTAGTTAATTGGAGCACAATTAGATGTCACTCTATGTAACCATCATACCATGAAGTTAACAGAAATACCACTATGTGTCTCTGACTGTAACGTTAAATGAACCACCCCCATTCCGGATATAATAATAACAATAATAACGATAATGATATCAATAATAATAATAATAATAATAATAATAATAATAATAATGTTTTATTTATTCTGGTAGAGTTAAGATCATTAGTCCTTTTCTTCCACTCATCCAGCACAAATTTACATATATACATTTAGTATATAAATTATATACAGTGTGGAGGAATATAGGTGCGCAGATTTTAAGTAAGTGTACCATGGATGGAATATATGGTGGTGTTTCAGCAGAATTTTGGTATGAAATAAATACTTTTCTTTAAAAACAAAGTTTCTCCCTAGATTTTAAATGCCGCTTAACACTTTAAATATTTGCTGCAGAGTTCTAATTAAAGGCGAAGAACAGGGATGTTTTGATCTTGTGTGCTGTTGTACAATAAAACTTAGAGTTTTCGTCCAAATTATGTAAAAACCTCAGACATTTTGGAATAAAACCCTGAAATATCGCAACGTCTATCTGCAAGTAAGAGAAATTTCTGCGATAAACGATTCCAGAACAGCTGTTTATGTCTCGTCACAATAATCATTTTAATCTTACGTGCGATGTCGCAATTTTAAGAAAGTTTGGTCTTAATTATTTCATTAATCGTGGGTTTAATCACAAAATGAATGAAGGAAGATGAGTTTCATTTATTGTAGTTTAACATCTCCTTGAATTAGTGTACATATATATGTATCATTTCCATCTTCTGCATACAATATGCAAATTATAATAAATTTAAAAATACTTTAAAAGTTGCAATGAGAATTTCATGCACATACATGTTATATGATAAACATAATAATAATAATAATAATAATAATAATAATAATAATAATAATAATAATAATAATAATAATAATAATAATAATAAAGAATTAGATCTTCTGAAATGAGATATCTTCGAAGGACTGCAGGATTCACACTACTAGGTCATAAAAAATGAAGACATCTTAGAAGAATGAAACATGGAAACTTTAGAAAACAATTCTGATTAAAAGTCAAGATGGTTGCAACATGTTCATCGATTGGAGGATCAGAGGGTACCCAAGCAAATGTTAAGCTATCAACCTGCAGTAAGAAGAAGAAAAGGACGTCCACTCAAAAAGACTTTTGGAAGGTGTTTCTATTGAGGCCAAAATAGTTGAACAAATGGTCTAAATTCATGAACGGAAGGTGATGATTATCATGTTGATAATAATATTTTTTATTTATATACAGTTTTTCAATGTTCACACATATTTATGTGCCTAAATAATAATAATAATAATAATAATAATAATAATAATAATAATAACAATAATACTTTTGAAATTCACAATGAGTTAAAGCAAGGAGATGCACTATGACCTCTACTATTCAATTTTGTACTAGAGCATGCCATCATATCTTTAGAGGATGAAGAAGGCCTACAACTCAATGGTGTTAATAAGCTGGTAGTTTATGCTGATTATGTAGTATTTGGGCGATAGCGAGATGATACTAAGGGCCACTGAATATATGATCGCACATAGAAATATATTATATAATGGAAATGGACAGTTAATGACAAATGAGGAATATTCAGAAAAGTGACTGAATTTAAATACCTAGCAACAATAATCGCAAATAGGAATCGGATTCACAAGGAAATTAAACATAGGCTCAATTGTGGAAATTATGCATCACAAGGACTTTTATCATCCCAACTCCTTTAAAAAAAACAAGTTAAACTGAAAATATATAAAACTTTTACGCCGTAGCGTAGTGGTTAAGGCACTGAGCTACAAGCCGGAGGGTCGAGGGTTCAAGTCCCGTTGGGGTCACGATTTTTAAACTGACCCAAACCCTCTGGCGGCACTATGACCCTGGGGTCGACTCAGCCTCTAACACAAATGAGTACCAGATGCTTGTTCTGGGGGTAAAGGCGGCCGTCACGCAGGGCTGACAACCCGTCTGACATAAAGTGCCGATTGTCTAGAGAAAGTGGGAGCCTTAACCTCCTACTACCCCAAGGGCCTCCGGGCCTGTTGTGGGATCACTTTACTTACTTACTCTACCAGTTATATTATATGGTGGCGAAACATAATCTCTTATGTTAAGGGAGGAAAGGAGATTACGAGTTTTTGAGAATAAAGTTCATGGGAAATTTTTTAGACCAAATAGAGATGAACGGATAGGTGAATGGAGAAGACTGCATAACAGTGAACTACATGGTCTTTATAGGAAGCCAGATACAATAAGAGCAGTTAAGTCTCGCATACTGCGATGGGCAGGACATGCGGCACGAATGGGGAATGAAAGAGGTACATGGACGCTTCTTCTAGGAAAACCAGTGGGATAAAGTCGAGTTAATATACCATAAATGAGGTGGGAGAACAACATTAACCGTGATTTGAGGGAAGTAGATTATACAGGGAATGTTTGGAAAACAGCTCGGGATAGGGATGTATGGATAGCTTATGTCCGCGCGGCCATGAACCTATGGGTTCGATAATGGCAGTTAGTTAGTTAGTTTATAATAATAATATTAATGAGTAATAATACAATAAACTAAACGAAAAACACCAATTAATACACGTACATTACACGTGAAGGGATTATTATCATAAGTAATGCCAAGAGTGATTTCCAATTTATCTAAAGAATTTGGAAAACAAGAGTGGCATTTGTTAGGGCTCTTTAAGGAATAAAATTAAGCGGTTTACTCAAAAGTCATTATTTAAATACAGTTACCGGTATTTTAAAATATTTATATATTTAATGTAAAAAGCGATGTTTGAAAACAATTGTGAAATGTTTGGTTATGTTTCATTCGTTCATCATTGCAACTTGATATTATTTATTGTCAAATAGGATCGCAATATTGTAAGAATGCACGCTATTGGAGAAATAGTGAAACACATCAAACTGTATAAATTAAAATCAACATTATAGGTTATTAATTTTTTTAGTAAAATCAAGGAATATGTTCATTATTTGCTATATTCAATGTATTTGTTGGAGAAAAATAATGCTCTGAACTGTTCAGAAAAAAATAAAGCTGATAAAGAGAAATCGATAAAGAGCGAGGTGAAACACGACTGTCATTGGTTGTAAAACAAAATTCACATAAAACGTGATTGGACACTGACTACCATTTCGGGAAGTCAAAATTAAAGCATTTATCCATCTTTTTGACTGTCCATCTAACTTTCTATCTCTCTATTCATCTATCTATTTTCTATCCATCCAGTGGTGTATATATCTACTTGATTAAACATCTAGCTATTTACTATCTATCTATATGTACCTACTTATCTATAGATTTCTCCACCCATCCATATGTCTGTATGTATCTCCATCAATAAGTTATGAAGCCGCGCGCGGGGAAGGGAAGAGGAGCGAGCTGCAATTCGACATGAATTGTATCCGCCCAAACTTCAACTTACGAGCCTGAGTTTTATACGCTTACCGATCCTATCAAAAATTTATGCGAGTCTGCTGTATCCTCTAACAATAGGTTTGACATAACAGTGATATATAGGGCACTTACAGCATACAGCGAGCATAATTCATGCTAACTGTAAAAGGGAATGACTGAAAAAATACCTCAGGGATATTGATCAAAATAAAATTCCCTTAATTTATTGTCTGCTCCTATATAATTTATATACTTTGAATTCTTATTATAAGCCAACTTTTTTTTATCGATAGTAACGCGATCTACATATGAATGAATTAGTGTCGATAACAAATATAGTCCTATAATAAATAGAAAACAATCATCTGTCTAGCGTGCGGGGCTGCTCTGACTGGGATCCCAGATTCGAATCCTGGCTGTTCCAGAGGGATATTAGTGGAGGGCCATACCGACATTAATAATAATAATAATAATAATAATAATAATAATAATAATAATAATAATAATTTTTATTTTTATTTGTATACAGTTTACTCATCTTTCTGTGCCTAAAGTTTCATTTTCCTTCTCCACTCGTCTCTTTCCATCCACTCCATGTCATCCAGTCCTCTTGTTCTCTTTACAGTTCTTATTTCTTGCATCCACGAGTTTCGAGGTCTTCCAGGTAGATACCATTCCAATGTTTTTCTGGGTAATCTTTCTTCTTGCATTCGTTGTACATGCCCATACCAATTAAAATGCTTGTATCTTATATAATCTACTATTGAATATCTAACATTAATTTTTTCTCGTGTAACAGTATTTCTTTTTTTTTATTTTGAACATCTTGCTGCTCTCCTTATGTAATCCATTTCCATCGACAAAAGTTTTTGTTTAATTTCCAAACTTCAGCTCCATATGTGACAGTACTTCGCACTATTGAATTATATCATCATCATCATAGTACATTCACGAATTTAGGCCATTTGTTGACCTGTTTCGGCCTCAAGAGAAACACCATCCAGAAGTCTTTTGAGTGGACGCCCTGGTCTTCTTCTTCCTGCAGGTTGATATCTTAACATTAGTTTGGGTATCCTGTGATCTTCCATTCGATGAACATGTTGCATCCATCTTGACTTATAATCAGAAATTTTGTTTTCTAAAGATTCCATGTGTAATTCTTCTAAGATGTCTTCATTTTTTTTGTGATCTAGTAGTGTGTATCCTGCAGTCCTCCGAAGATATCTCATTTCAGCAGATCTAAGTCTCTGTATATCCTTCTGTTTCAACGTCCATACTTCGCTACCATACAAAAGAGTTGGAAGAGCCAGTGTTTTATACACTTTCAGTCTTGAATGCTTTTGGACTAACTGTGCCTTGAAGATAAAATTTATTAACCCTAAAATTCTTAAAAATTTAGATATTTTTGCATTTACATCCTTTTCTTCTTCATATGAGATATTGCATCCTAGATATGTAAAATTATTCACCTGCTACAAAATTTTATTGTCCAGTACAATTTTACTTCTGACAGGATCTACACCTTGAAATTCCATAATTTTTGTTTTTTCTGTAGATATCTTTAATCCATATTCTTCTGTAATTTTGTTAAGTTCATACAGACCTTTCTGTAGATTATCTTCGGAATTTGCTATTATTATTTGGTCATCTGCAAACAATAGGGTGTTTAATTTTCTATTTTCTGATATTCTTATTCCAAATTTATATGTTTTGTTACAGCAACATATTACTTCATTGATATAAATTGCAAAGAGTGTTGGGGATAGGGGGCAGCCTTGTCTCATACCACGATTTATAATTTCTTCTTCAGAAAATCTGTTATTTAATTTAATCTTTATGGTGTTGTCTTTGTAAATATTTTGTATGTTCTGCCGAAGTAAATTTGGTATATTTCTGTCTTCCAATATATTTAAGAGATTTGATCTCTTGACTGTGTCGAATGCTTTTTCAAAATCTATGAAAGCAAAATGTGTTTCTAAGTTGAATTTGAATTATATATAATAATAATAATAATAATAATAATAATAATAATAATAATATCAACAATACCTTTATTTTACGTGGCAGATTTAAGGCCATAAGTCCCTATCTACCACCTAACCAGGTTCGAAAAATTAGAAAAATTAATTTTACAGACAGATGAATGGAGGAGACTACACAATAATGACCTATATGGTACTTATTTATTTTTTTATTCAATGCGGCCACTTTGTCATTTCGACATTTGGGTATTCTCTCCTGCTATGGCGTTATTGTAACCCATTCCTGAGGTTGAGGCGCCTGGAAGGCGGAGTTACGTTGCCCCGATGATACATGATAGGTGGTGATGGTATTCATGCGCCAGGAGAGGTCTTAATCCTAAACTTAATGAACATGTTAATGATGGCCAGATGATGTTCAGGGACCGTTTGTGCCTTAAAGTTTCCTGGTTGTCCTAAAGTTTCCTGGCTTGTCTAACCCCGAAAAAAAACATTACCCTGGAAACTTGTCCCGAACGGGGATCGAACCCGGGCCAGCTGCGTGACAAGGCAGCACCGCTACCTTGAGACCACAGCGGTGGACTCCTTAGACAATATAGTGTATAGCAATGTTCAAAATATGTTTTTTTTTATTATTTTACATTTTGAACTTTATTTACCAAGCCAATTATTTAATAAAATTATAGGTTATTATTATCATTATTATTATTATTATTAATTTTAATATTGTTTTGTTCTTTCCTTGTCATCCGTATATTGTTAATCTTATGCCTACTATGTGTTATTAATCAAGTTGTAGATAATAGATTATTCTTAATATACGTATAATTTAATCCGGGTTGAAATGGAAGAGAAGACCTTACGGTCTTAACTCCATCAGGTAAAATTAGTAAACCATTATTATTATTATTATTATTATTATTATTATTATTATTATTATTATTATCATTATTCATGTCATTTTATTCCCCATTCATTGATTTCTTATCACCCGGCATCTCATCTGATGTTAGGAAATAGGTGGCAACACACAGGTGTTGAAATTATGTGATTGCGAGGATCTATTGGAGGGGGTATCGGGATGCTTCCTCATGACTCCGAGTTTGAGCAATAAAAATGCATAAGGGGTCAAGGGGAGGTTTTTAGTCCCTGCTTGCGGCCAAGAACCCAAACCATATTGGCGGTAGAGATTATGGGAGTTGAACCTGTGTTTTGGACCCGGAAGGAGACCTACAACTTACATAACATCGTAGAGTAGATTTTCATCTCCATAAGACTGGGATGTAGATCTTTGTGGTCGTCGTACTCACAGCAGTCTGCCGTCGCTATCTGAATAAGACATTGAACAACTAAGACGTAGAATCAAGATTTTTAAAATACATTACGAAACTCCCGACTACATGGTCTTTATAGCAAGCCAGATATAATAAGAACAGTTAAGTCCCGTAGACTGCGATGGGCAGGACATGTTGCGCGTATGGGGAATGAAAGACGTGCATGGAAACTTCTTGTAGGAAAGCCAGAAGGAAAACGCCCAGTTGGTAGACCAAGAATGAGGTGGGAGAACAACATTAAGTATGATTTGAGGGAAGTAGATTATACAGGGAATGATTGGAAAGCATTAGCTCAGGATAGGGATGTATGGGGAGCTTATGTCCGTGCGGCCATGAACCTACGGGTTCGATAGTGCCAGTGAGTAAGTAAGTAAGAGTAAGTAACTCCGTTGAGGTAACTATGTTAAAATTGTATGTACCAACTGAAAGCAGAAGATGAAACTTTTTTCGAAAGGCCTCCTACAAAACTACATTGCTGATTGTTGAGGAAGACTGAGATCTCAGGTACTGTTTCATATTTCTTAAAATTTTTGGACGTAGAACAAATTCAATTCTCCATCTTCGTTAACAGGATGTGTCAAATGTTTGTCCTCCCTGTGGATTATCACCTTGGCGTGGTAGGGAGGCTTAGTATCAATGACCCAGACGATCATCTGAGAAGGCTTGGATTGCGGTTAGATAAGAGGAGAGGGAACTAAGAATAACCCGGAACGTGGTATCAACGACCACACTGGAAGCTGCAAACACGAAAGACCACAACGACAGACACGGCGGAGATAGAAATATCGGAACGACGAAAATGGCGGAAGTGGCAACCCAATCTCTGGGGATGAAATAAGAGACCCAGCTCGGGGAAACAAGAGTCAAGTCCTCAACGGCAGAAGGCGGAAGAGGCAACCCTCCTTGTGGGGATAAAACACAAGGAAGCAAGTCCAAATGCTTTAAGGATGGATCCCCTCCAAAGGACTAACCCTGCAGAACGTTAAGTACCGTACTCAGGGGACATTTAAAAATACTTACAAGCTCCAAAGAGATAGCCGGACTGTCCAATTGATAACGACAAAATGGGTACAGCAGCAATATGGAGCCGGAACAGGCTAGTAAATAAGCCCAAACCGCGACGAAGAAGAAGTCAAATGTTTGTAGTCCACAGCAAAAACAAACCTTCTAAGCAAATTTATCGGTCATTTCACACCAAGATTTGAATTGCGCCAATAATGACTTGAATTGTTAAAGGACCTCCTTATATAAAAAATAACTCTTTTGAGTCTGATAATACTTTTTCAATAATAAAATGATCACGAACACTCCATTGAGTATCATTAAGAAATTTAAGAGTTTATTTCCAAAACATCTTAACATTTTAAATTTTTTAGTATGAAATTATTAATTTTACATCCACGTAGTGTTACGTTCAAATTCGTCTTACATCCCTTGTTAAAAGGATGTGAAATAGTTTGTTTCTTTCCAAAGCGTCTTAAATCCATGCTGGTTTTATTTTCAATACGTCTTATTTTCAATTCGAACAATCAGCTGATACCCTCAGGTCACATGACTTCTTGTTACTTGGTGTCAAAAAGTGACACGTGGTTAGTATATCGCCTCAATAAAGTCATGTCGTAGGCAACTAAGGTATTATTTGAATGGATGAAAGTTTGAAAATCTTCAGATTCGGGACTCACGGTTAAAAGTCTCTCCTGGAGGACCTTAAACTTTTCTATCCTAAAAAAAACTCATCGATCCCTGCCAGGTTTGAACCCGCGACCCACAGGACTAGAGGGAAGTAACATAACCACTAGACCACCGGGGGCCACAGATGAGTTGAAGAGTGATTTTAAATGAATTAAAAATAATTAGAAATACAGTAAAAAATCCTTATTCGCGGGGATATGTTCCGCAAATATACCGCGAATACAGAATGGTAATTTGTATGGGTATTTAGGGGATACGTTCCAAGGTTACAGAATAAAATAAAAATTATCAAAATATAATCAATTAATGAGAGATTTTGAACAATTTATATTAATTATTACTGTCAGTTGAAGGGAAGGATTTAAAGAACTTAGTATTTTTTCCTGTTTTGCCGCTTTTAAAAGGTCTTTCAATTAAGATTATATTCAGCTGTGAATTCTGTGATATAATTCCTTACTTTGTCTTCGGATTTCTTGATTCATTAACATTGAAACAGCGTGATATAGACACAAACGACTCGCCAAGGCGTACAAACGGTCAAGCATTTACTTTAAGCAACAACACTCATTTTTTTCTCTTCGTTACTAATTTGTCTTTCCTTTTTCTCGACATTATAAACTGGGAACAAAGCACAAGAGACACATGTTATTCAATCAAAATTACTGGAACGAATGACAAGTTGAAACAATAATATACCGATCGTGGCGATGGATGCATTTATCAACATAACGGCACAACAGCTTTTAACAATGCACTTTGGGTTAGTGACAATAAGGTTTGTTTTGATATTTATTTGTCCATTTGGTTTGAATCACTATTTGTAAAAGCCGCCTTTTCATCTGCATACAGGGGAAAAAAATGCTGATAGTTAATAAAGGACACTAATCCTTCAAATATACCGACTGGATCCGCCAATAAATACATTTTTAGCCGCGAATACAGGAAGTGAGTCCGCAATTTTTTAACCCGCGAAGAAAGGAACCGCGAATATGGAGCTTTTACTGTACATGAAGGGAAAGGAAGACGAAATGGAGAGTGTTGGTGAGATGAAATTCGGAAAATGGGAGAACCGCGAGAAAAACTCAAAATATCCCGGTCTGGCCAACAACCAATACCCATTGGAACCGCCAGGATTCGAACCTGGAATCACAGTCGGAGCAGCCACGCATATACCGAGACGCCACACTGACTCGGTAATCAGTGCTAAATATCTCTATGGATAAGAGCCATTATGGCTAAGTGCCATCTACTTTAATACATTTCGTTTGTAATGACGTAAAAAGCCAGTTGCATGAAATGACCTAGAAATTGCATTCATTTAGAGAGACGTTTTAACGTAAACAGCTAGAAAATTGTGTTTAACCCGAGGTATGAGAGCAAACAGCGTTTTCCCATTAACCCCCTCTCACAGAGTAACGGTTGTTGAAGACCACAGTTCGATATGTGTGATGAATTAGCTAACAATTATGTTCATTGCTTTATTTATCAATTGTGTAAGTTTTCAAACTGTGGTGAACCTACGGCTATGTGGTAACACAGTGGCTATTGTTGTGGATGCATCCTCCCCCCCTTCAGCTGTAACATATAAACATTCTAGTGGAGCAACAAATTAAGGGCAGTGCGGTTACGTTAAACTCTCTGACATAGTTTACTTCTAATTTGAAGCCGGATATTTAAGTCCATATGCAAATATTTAGTTATTTTCTTAAATAATTTTAATATTGGTTAAAATTTATAAAAGAATATAAAAATATTTCTTATGCATAAAAAATATTATAATTATGAAATATTATTTTATTTAATGACCCATGATGTTATTTCGACATTTCAGGAATTCTCTCCTGGCATTGGCGTAATTGCAACCCACTTTTGAGTTTGGGATGCCTGCAAGGCGGGGTTACGCTGGCCCGATGATATGATTGATGGTGATGATGATAGTGGTGAGCCAGGAGAATTCTTAATCCTAAACTTAATCTAAGGCAAACATGAATGATGATAACGATGGCCAACTGACGTGTGGACCGTTAGGGCTTTAAAACTTCTGATATTTGTCTTACAGGTGAGGAAAAACCCAAAAAATCTTCACGTAGGAAACTTGTAACGACCGGGGATCGAACCCGAGCCCTCTACGTGTTAAGGCAGCATACTACCTCGGGACCACAGCGGTGGACTTAATTATGATAAATTGTAGATATAACTGCTTTCTGAACATTATTGCATAAATTTTAAACATTTGAATAATGTGGAAGGCAATTAGTATTTTTAAGTTATAACAGAATTATTTAAATTATATGTATTTAACCTAATTCCTTACTAATACTTGAAACCAATTCATCTCCAATACGCGACAGACTTAGAAGGTATTGGCCTACCACCCAGCTGATGGCCTCACAACTACATGTGTTAATCACTGCGGTAGACAATCATCCTGCCAGTGTAGGGATGCAATGTGGTCAGTATGTCGGTCCCCCAATCGTTAGAGCTCGTTTACTCAACCTGGAGCCGCTACTTATTGTAGCTACGCAAACTCCTCACGATGCTGGACGAGCACTGGTCTCATATTAGACTTTTTTTTTTTCTCCGTGGAGATTCGAACCAGCGCAAGTTCCAGGCATCTTGACTTAACTACTCGACTAGGGCGCAGAATAAATTAGAGTAGAAAAGGGCTTTCGTCAGGGTCGTAGCATATTACTCACATTTTTAACCTCCTGATTCCCGAAACAACTTTAACAACATATATACTCATTTTTGCGCTTAATGGGTTTTTAGGGAGGCAAATAATTTATTTTTTATGGCTTTTATGGGCGTTGTGAATTGAGATTTTATCAATTATAATTTTATTTTCACGTTCAATGGGCACATTAGGGGTCAAATGACAAATTAAAAAAAAAAACAAAAAAAACAAATTTGATTTTTTGGGGGGAGGCATTTAAGGGGGCTTTACAATAAGTCTAAACCAAGCTTTTGCCTTCAACTGATGCTACATCAAATGACTGTAGTAGGAAATGAAAAAAAAAAAAAGAGCTTGAAGCTATGAGGGCATTCAATTGATACCATCAATCACAGTGAGTTGAAGTTATTCCTGAAACGAGAAAACATTAACCCATTCGCTTCAGATTTAATTGCTCAATCATTTCCCCAGAAACCGGAATTAAGTCATCGTAAATTATATCGTCTACTTTCAGACATTCAAACGAACAAAATAACGGTACTTGAGATCTCAATAAGGGTGAAGGCCAAAACACATCCCTCTTCTATTCATAAATGTTAACAAAACATTACCCTGCCAGGGATGTAAAAAATTGCTAAATATAAGAGTCAGAGTTAAGCGATTGTACCTCGTCTTCACAGGCGAATGGGTTAAAAGTCAAATGTGTCATATTATGATACTTAAAGATACAGGAGGTTAAGATATTCATAAAATAGTATCAATCTGAAGCAAACACTGCTGAGGAATACGAGTATTAAGCTGTTATTTGCAGATGATCAAGAAATAATTGCACAAGACTAAGAAACGTATAGTTTTGACGCAAAGTAAAGTAGTCCCGCTACAGGCCTCAGGAGGCCCTTGGGGTAGTAGGAGGTTAAGGCTCCCACTTTTTCTAGACAATCGGCACTAGATGTCAGCCGAGTTGTCAGCCCTGCGTGACGGCCGCCTTTACCCCCAGAACAAGCGTCTGGTACTCATTTCCGTTAGAGGCTGAGTCGACCCCAGGGCCATAGTGCCGCCGGAAGGTTTGGGTCAGTTTAAAAATCCTGACCCCACCGGGACTTGAACCCTCGACCTTCCGGCTTGTAGCACGGTACCTTAACCACTACGCTACGGCGTGCCGTAGTCTCCCCAAATTTGAACGCAATGGCCGCCACTGATGAAATCTCCGGCAAAAGGGATCGAATCCGTTACTACCAAAATGTAAATCTCGTGTTTTACCACATAATCAGAGAGATCTATTTAAACCTGGATACTAGGATGAAATTAATTGGATTAAATAGAAATAATAGTCATTAGAATTTAATGACGTACATTCTGGATTAGAATCTGTTATTGACTTGAATATTACAGGGATACCATTCTGTGTCTCTGGTGAATATACGTTATGAATGCATGTTATTCCTATAGGATATGTTTATCAACCAAACTGATTTATCATCTAAACCTATCTTCAATAAACAAACACTAGTTTCATAAAAAACACTTTAATGAATCAACCTAATATTTTCTAGGTTACAAATTGCTGCCAGAAGATCTCGACTGGGAAAAATTTGAAATACAGAAATTAGAAAATGGATGAATGCAGAAAGAAGTATAATGGATGAGATTGAACACAGAAGGCTAAAATGGTATGGACACGTAAGAAGAATGCAGGATGGAAGACTACCAAAGGCTGTCTATGCAGGGAACATTGAAAGAAGGAGCACAAAAGGAAGAACAAGAACAACCTGAAAGAATAACATTCAAAATTCAATGAGGATATTTCATGTAACAGTTGAAGATACAGAGGACAGAGAACGATGGCGAATTTTAATTAAGGAAAATTTGTGAATGGTTGTTGCAAACTGATAGTCTATAAATCCGTAGTTATTTATGTGTTTTTTAAATGTTATTAAGTGTTATTAAGATTGGTTGGAGAACATCCTCAATGATGAGGAAAATTCTCAAAATGAATTAATGACAAATTAATAAACAGTGGAAGTAACAGAACTGGTTTTAGAGATTTTAAAATAAAGGATGGTACCAAATAAGATATCTAATATATAAAAATGAATGTTCGTTTGTTTGTTCGTAATTTATGCGCGGCCATACCGTTGATCCGATTGTGACAGGTTTTTTTGCAAAATGTTCAGGAGATACCCGGGATGAACATAGGCTATAAGAGAGTTGTGGTATTCAACCCCTTCACCCCTGAAAATCGTCATTTGTAGAGAAAAACGTGAAATAAAATCCCTATTTTGACACTTAAATGGCTTACGCTGCCTAAGCCATAACACATACACCAAATTAATGTACACAGAATTGAATATCTCAAAAAAAAACTCTACAAAAAAGTTCCGTAACAGACAGCATATTGCTTATCTCTTACAGATAAACCACAATAATCATTGTTGTCATTTGTTGATTGCCAAGTCGAATCGGGAATAAGTAGATTCCCGGGCAAGCGTGCTCTAACCATACCGTTCAAATATTCCCCTTGAGATAGGGCTTTTGGAAAAAATGTGCAGTGGATTCCGTGATGAACATAAGATATAATATAGTTTTTTTGCTAAATCTCACCCCCTTCACACCCTAAAAAGCACCCTTTGTAGTGAAAAAGTCCAAATATAGTCCCTACGTTGGATTCTACATGGCTTACTCTGCCTAAACCATATCAAATACACAAAATTAATGTACACATAATTGAATATCTCGAAACAACTGCTACAAAAATGGTCGCGGCAGCATATGTTTATCTTCTATGGATATCTCACAATAACCATTTTTGTCTTCCCTTGATGCCAAGAAGATGGGGATAAAGCAGATATTCTCGGGCAAGCATAACAGCGAGCCGGCTCATTAACATTGTATTTAGGAATAGCATCGCACTCCGGGTATTAGCTAGTTAAATGTAGAATTGGTACCTGGTAAGTCAGAGTCGTCCTCAACTAAATGAATTTTAAAAGTGTTGATTGGTACCAAATAGTCTTGTTCATTTAATTAATGACGTATATTCTAATAATTTTACCAGGATAAAATACGAAGGGCAACATTTAGAAAAAATCAAGTAAAAGAGAAGGAAGAAGAGAGGATTCTCTTAGTCCTCTTTTGTTTAACATATTTTAATGAGGTAATTAAAATATTAAAGGTATGAAAGAATATAAAATTATGTATCAATCGAATCCAACCTTTAAGAAGTCTGAATGTTTATAGCTTCAGTATCAATAAGGAAATCGTTAATATATACGAGGGACACACTGAAAGTCATGACCAACAATTTAAAAAATATATATATTTTAAACAAACCAAGTAGGCCTACATCATCGTAATCTATTTATTTATTTATTTCACCTGATGGAATTAAGACCGTAAGGTCTCCTCTTCCTCTTCACCAGGGTTAAATTATACATACAATAACAATTATGAATTATCTACATGTTAATTAGTGATACATAATAGATATAGGCTTACTTACGTACTCACTGGCACTATCGAACCCGTAGGTTCATGGCCGCGCGGACATAAGCTCTCCATACATCCCTATCCTGAGCTAATGCTTTCCAATCATTCCCTGTATAATATACTTCCCTCAAATCATAGTTAATGTTATTCTCCCACCTCATTCTTGGTCTACCAACTGGGCGTATTCTCTCTGGCTTTCCTACAAGAAGCTTCCACGCAAGTCTTTCATTCCCCATACGTGCAACATGACCTGCCCATCGCAGTCTACGAGACTTAACTGTTCTTATTATATCTGGCTTCCTATAAAGACCACGTAGTGCACTGTTATGAAGTCTTCTCCATTCACCTGACTGTTCATCTCTCTTTGGTCCAAACATTTTCCTAAGTATTTATTCTCAAATACTTGTAATCTCCTTTCCTCCCTTAAAGTAAGAGTCCATGTTAGGCTAAGCAATATAAGGTTGACAAGGGAAGGAAAGAAAAACAGTAATAATAATAATAATAATAATAATAATAATAATAACAACAACATATAATTAGAGTATTTTGTGTCACCTTCAACATAGTCTCCATCTCTTTGCATACATTTTTCCTATCGATCTACGTTACATGCTTCAAAATACCCTTAAGGTAGATGTTCATTCCAGCTGTTCAAAAGACACTGACGCACTGCTTTCTGAATATCCTCCAGCGTCTCGTAGCTGATTCTCACAGAGTGCATCCATACGTTGATGACATAAGAGAAGTTGGATGCTGCACCACCATAATTAGATGCAGCATATCTCAAAACTTGTTGCTGAATATCTTCCAAAATTAAAATTCAAGTAAGTACCTCACCCAACCACCAATCCGGATTAATCACAGTGTGAAACTTTCCTATTTCTTAATCTAAATAATTAATAATAATAATAATAATAATATTATTATTATTAATAATAATAATAATAATAAAAGTTAATTTCGGAATTTATCCACAATACAATATTATTTCACCTTCTTCAGTTGTAGCGTTCTTGAGCATCATCACCTCCAAGTCCCAGTTTACTCATACTTCTTCTCACACCAACCTTCTTTTGTCTTCCCTTTCTTCCTTTCCTATCTATTTTTCACTCCATGATCTCATTAGTGATTCTATTAGATGTCATCCTCTTGAGATATCAGTAACAGCGTAATAGTCTCTCTTCAGTTGTGTTATCAATTAATAATAATAATAATAGTAATAATCATCATCATCATCATAATCATGAACAAATTCGTTTTAGGCCATGTGGCCTGTACGGTAAACCTAGCGAAGATGATCTTGATCTTCCCACCGATGTTTTGGTCTTCCTTGGTCCATATGTCCAGTTGGGGTGTATTGAAATGGCAATTTTGGAAGTCTATTTCTTGTCATTCTCCTCAGATGATTTTTCCATTCTTGTTGGTATCTTTGTGTATCTTCATTTAAACTTGTTACTCCAAGTTTTCCTAAGATAATAGTGTTCCTTTGGTGATCCAGTCTATTAACTCCTAACAATAATAATAATAATAATAATAATAATAATAATAATAATAATAATAATAATAATAATAATAATAATAACAATAACAATAATAATAATAATTTTTATTAATTCTCGCAGAGAAGCGATAAAGCTTTCTCCTCCACTCAACCAGCACAAATATACAATTACAGTAAAAGCTCCTTATCCGCAGTTCCCTTATTCGCGTTTTCATTATTCGCGAGTTAAAAAATTGCGACACAGTTCCTGTATATTAGAAGGATTAGTACATTTCATTAACGCATCGGAAACTTTTTATAACTTAGGCACGTGCCAAGATGGCTTTTACAAAGAGTGATTCAAACCATCATCATCATCATCATCACTCCAAGGATTAGGCAATTGCCCGTTCCGACTTCATATTGCATCAGCCCAACGTCTTCTAGGTCTTCCAACATCACGCCTTCCTCTTGCTTGATAATTTCTGGCTAACAATGGATATCTCTCCTTGCTCATTCCATCCATGTGATCAATCCATTTCTGTCTGTAATTCGTGACTTTATCCAACAAAGGCTGTACTTTCAATTCTTCTCTTATATCCTCATTTCTTATTCTATCAAGTCTTGTACATCCTTTTACTTGTCTTAGGAACCGCATCTCTGCCGTCTGTATTCTATCCTTCTGTCTTTTCACTGGAGCCCAAGTTTCACATCCATACAATATTGTGGGAACCGCCATAACATTATACATTTTTATCTTGGTTTCTTTTCTAATTTTATTTTTGGTGATTCAAACCAGTGGACAAATTAATATCAAAGTAAAACGAACCTTATTGTCACTAAGCCTAAAGTTCTTTGTTAAAAGCCACCGCCGTCGTATTTGACGTGCCGCTATGTCCGTTGATAAATGCGCCCTCGCCACGATCGGTGTTTTATTGTTTCAACTTGTCGTGCGTTGCAATAATTTTGATTGAATAACACGTGTCTCTTCTGCTTTGTTGCCAATTTACAATATCGAGTAAAGGGAATGAAAATTAGTTTTGAAGCGGGAAAAAGTATGGTTGCCGCTTAAAGTAAAACCAGAAATGCTTGGCTATTTACGCGTTGGTGACTCGTTTGTGTCTATATCTTGACACTCGATCCCATCAGCACATTGTCCTTTATATCCCTCCTCATCACACTGTATATTATTCATTATATTTTACGGCCTCACTTACCAAAACATGGAATTCCCTTCCGACCTATGTCAGAGACTGTCAAACTATAACATCCTTCAAAAACAAATTAAAGAATTGTTTAATAACAAACTAACTTATACACCTCACTGATAGTATTCTTTTAACAATTAATAAATTTAATCATCTATGAAAATAATATTAAGATTAAGAAATATTTCCTTTTGTTTTGTTTTTAATATTCTAACGTAAAATTAGTTTTCTATATCTCATTATTTTTCTTTGTTTTTTATAAACATTAGACAGGGACAATTTAATACGTCTTGCTTGTATACAGTTTATTATTAGTTTTAGTCTTAAGTTTAACTAACATTAACTAGTTGCATTACAGATCGTAATATAATAGATATTATCTTTTTGATCAAATTTTTATTTAGTATTTAATATTAGAGTTCATTGTGATTGTTATATTCTGATGTAATATATGTTTGCCCTGGTGAGTGGAAGAGAAGGCCACATGGTCTTAACACCACCAGGCTAAATAAATAAATAAATAAATAATAAATATATCACGCTGTTTCAATGTTAATGAATCAATTGTACGATTCATCAAGAAATCCGAAGACAAAATAAGGAATTATATCGCTGAATTCACAGTTGATTATCAATCTGAATTGAAAGACTTTTAAAAGCAGAAAAATAGGAAAAAATTGCTAAATTCGCTAAGTCCTCGCTTAAGCCTGATAAAAATAATTAATCGATTTTTTTTTCAAAATCTCTCATTAATTAATTTTATTTCGATTATTTTATTTTGAAACCTTGGAACGTATCCCCTATATACCCATACAAATTACCATTCCATATTCGCGGTTTCTGTATTCGCGGCATATTTGCGGAACATATCCCCCGCGAGTAAGGAGTTGATGCTGTATTATGTTTTCAATATAAGGTATATAACTCATACAGTATACGAATTACATTGGATTGAAGAACATTAAAAGTTTCAATGTAGATTTCATGTAGTTACAACATATTAAACGATAAACATATTATTAATAATAATAATAATAATAATAATAATAATAATAATAATAATAATAATAATAATAATAATAATAATATAAATTAAAATGCAAACACCAATTAGTACATGTACACTTAGCGACAAAAAGAATGGGCCGACTGTTGATCTCGAATATTTCAAGTTCTAACGCGCGATTCACACGAGTAAACTAATTGCACAGTAGAGCTACAATACGTTTCCCTTCTTCCTTTGAAAAGCATTCTTTCTAAACACAGTAAGACAGCGTAAGCTTAGCTCAGTGCTTAGTGGCATGATTGGTATGTAAGAGGTCACAGGTTCCATTCCCAGTGAAGTTAATTTTCAATTGGTAAAATGCTTTCCATTTTATTCTGTATGTCCATTCTTAAAGAAAAACGTACTAACTATTTAGACGTATTACTATTTGTATAATTGTTATTATATATATATATATATATATATAATATGAAAAGAAAAAGGAATGCTTGAGTCGGGATTTGAACTCGAGTCTCTAAAGTCTGTACCTTTAACGCTCTAACCAACTGAGCTACCCAAGAATTCCAATACAAGCATACAATTTTCTTATACATGTAGTATTCTCAATTCACACAAGAGGGGTAGCTCAGTTGGTTAGAGAGCTAAAGGTACAGACTTTAGAGACTCGAGTTCAAATCCCGACTCAAGCATTCTTTTTTCTTTTCATATCATATTTGCCTTCATTGCCAAATGTCAAAAATATATTTATAATATCTATATATACAAGCGTTACTGCGATAAAGTAAATATTCTCTTTAAAATTTTGCTTAACTGTTATGTTAGCCACGAGATGGCAGTTGGAACAAATTTCCGCTACCTCTTGTGTGAATTGAGAATAATACATGTATAAGAAAATTGTATGCTTGTATTGGAATTCTTGGGTAGCTCAGTTGGTTAGAGCGCTAAAGGTACAGACTTTAGAGACTCGAGTTCAAATCCCGACTCAAGCATTCTTTTTTCTTTTCATATCATATTTGCCTTCATTGCCAAATGTCAAAAATATATTTATAATATCTATATATACAAGCGTTACTGCGATAAAGTAAATATTCTCTTTAAAAATTTGCTTAACTGTTATGTTAGCCACGAGATGGCAATTGGAACAAATTTCCGCAATGTCTTGTGTGAATTGAGAATACTACATGTATAAGAAAATTGTATGCTTGTATTGGAATTCTTGGGTAGCTCAGTTGGTTGGAGCGCTAAAGGTACAGACTTCAGAGACTCGAGTTCAAATCCCGACTCAAGCATTCTTTTTTCTTTTCATATCATATTTGCCTTCATTGCCAAATGTCAAAAATATATTTATAATATCTATATATACAAGCGTTACTGCTATAAAGTAAATATTATCTTTAAAATTTTGCTTAACTGTTATGTTAGCCACGAGATGGCAGTTGGAACAAATTTCCGCTACCTCTTGTGTGAATTGAGAATACTACATGTATAAGAAAATTGTATGCTTGTATTGGAATTCTTGGGTAGCTCAGTTGGTTAGAGCGCTAAAGGTACAGACTTTAGAGACTCGAGTTCAAATCCCGACTCAAGCATTCTTTTTTCTTTTCATATCATATTTGCCTTCATTGCCAAATGTCAAAAATATATTTATAAATATATATATATATATATATATAAACAGGTTTACAGTGTAATAAAACATCTTCCTATGCCCAAAGCTTTTTAAATTTATATATTCTTTCTCCATTCTTCTCTATCTTCTCATTCCAATTCTTCCAAATCTAGTTCTCTCATACCTATTGTTACATCATCCATCCATTTAAATCTAGGTCGACTTCTCTTTCCTTTTCCATGTGGAATCCATTCCAAAGCTTGTCTGGGTAATCTTTTCTCTGGCATCCTACGTATATGACCATACCTTTCTAGGTGTCTGTATCTCACAAAATCTAATATTGAGTTTTGGACTTTTATTTGTTGTGTGATGATTGTATTTCTGAATTTTTTTTTCCAATTTAGAATGTCTAGGTGAGCGTCTCAAACAATCCATTTCAGTAGACATAAGCTTTAAACTCAAAATTTTATTGAACGACCAAGTTTCTGCACCGTATGTTAGCGTGCTGGGAATTATGGATTTATACGTTTCTAATTTGGTATCTATTCTTATGTTGTTATCCCACAACATTGTTATTACAGATCTGCCTTTTTTAATTCTATATTTTATGCGATTTTCTTGGGCACATTTTAAGTTAATTTTGATCCCCAGGTAATTACATTCTTCACATCATTTGATAATTCCATTATTATCATTATTATTATTATTAATATTATTATTATTATATTATTATTATTAATATTATTATTATTAATATTATTATTATTATTATTATTATTATTATTATTATTATATTGTCCATCATCTAGGGGCTATTATTATGCTAGACTAGACATATATAAACTAAATATTTTAATTGAAGGGTGAAAATGTTTCCTCACTAATAAATAAATGAACTCATAAATATATGAAGCTACATTATATTTTATTACATAAATTTATAGCATTATTATTAAAACGTGGTACTGCACACACAAATAAATTTATACCGGTAGCTAAATAGTGTTACAGATTTTACGAAGGCAGGAATAGTACTTAAGATAATGTAAAGTGGACGCAGATTACGTAACAGAAATTAAATGTTATAGGATGCATTTTGCGAATATACAAATGAATTAAAAAATTGTCGAAGGATACGAACCCTGGCTTTCACGTACATTTGATATTGTTGTAATGTTGATTAACGATCTACGCTACTCGAACGTCGGGTACTAGATGTCTTATTTAGTTTTACACTGTAAATGAGAGTTGAACTTTATTTATAATGTCGCAATTTAAATAATATTGCATTTGTCGAACACTCGTAAATATCTTGAAACATGTCTCCTTCACTGTTCTTTAACTATTTAAGACGGTTAGAACTAAATACAGTGTATTTAAAACATTAAACAGTGGATTACCTCGTGAACCACAGCTATGGCTTTTCGAGCATGCGCATTGGGCCATAACAGGAACTCTGCTTTTTTGAAGCGGCTCATTCTTTTTGTCGCTAAGTTTACATAGCACGGGGTAAAATATATATTTAGATTTCTTTAAAATGATTCTAACGTCCGGCAGCCTCTGATTTCCTGTGATTGGGAATTCCCGTTACGTGAAGTTGGAAGAGTTTTCCATATTCAGAAGGTATATTAAAAACTGTGGAGGCAATTTTGTAACATCTCTCTAAAAATGGTTTCCAGCATGTTTTCTGAGACTGGCAGGGACGATGGGAAAATTGAGTTGCATCCAAAGGATGCTACTTTGAAGTATCATCAAAATTCTGAGGATGACTAAAGGTATGATGACAAAAAAAAAGATAACTGTTTATTGATGAGCACTCATACCCTCAAAGGGAGATGTTAAACTGAAGCAAAGAGAAAGACAAAAAAGAGAGAGAATGTTAATAATTTGATAATGAATGTCAGTAACTACAATTCAAAGCTTATTAACTTGATAAATGAGTGATAATATATGTTTTATAGAACCCTGTTCATCATTATATACAGTTTCAATCTAATTATTGTTGTACACGTCATTCTAAAACGCATTAAACTCTGGATATAATAATAATAGTTATTGGCAGCACATTATTAGGAGAGTCTGTTTTACCCATCTGCTGACAAGCGCAAATATGCATGCAAAACAACAAACACGTTCTCCAATACCGACCTTAATTATGGTAACATTGTATTGCTCTCAATAATAATTGTCTTGGTAATGCATTGTATTATGTGAATCATTACTTTCTCACTATTTCGGATGTTTTTATTAAGAAGAGGTGTAAGAAGAAACTCTTTAAAAAAATATTACTCTCCTTCTTTTGAAATTATTACTCTGCCTCTGATTGAAAATTAGATGAACCAGTGAAAACGGTTTCACCATCTTCGTAATCTAAAGCTAACAACATCCTTGTACCGTGAAGTTCAAACCGGATGCGTGTGCCACATAATGAAGGAAGTTACATAGCCTACTTTAAAAATCTAACTCGAGTATTGTCGTGTGTAAAATGTATTTTAAACACGAGTCTTTGATAAATTATTAATACATTTGAAAAAATTGACTCGGTGAAAAACATTACAGTGGAAGAATTCATTTGAGTCAACCAGAATGTGGTTTCCATTTATACATCGTCTCTACAGCCCAGGAAGGAAGACATTATCAACATATAATAATAATAATAATAATAATAATAATAATAATAATAATAATAATGATAATAATGATAATAATGATAATAATATCCTCAATTCGTGTCCAACTCAGGATCGGGTCGAGGGATGAGACGAGATGAAGCTCCTTACATAGAGCCCCTTATATAGAGGTCTGCGAATGGCAAGTGCACTGGCGGCCGATCAAGCCTGACGCACCATCACGAGGGCAGTTGAACGAAATGAAATTAAATGGATGAGTTGAATATGGAGAAATGAAATTGTGGCAGGGGAAAACCTGTCTTAAGCTCCATTTCGTGCACGACGAATTTCATATGGAGTGAGCGAGACTCGATCTCGGGACCCCAATGGTGAAAGGGGAGGCGTCTAACCGCTTGCGTCAAAGAGCCGCCAATAATAATAAAAACACTAATAATAGTAATAATAATAATAATAATAATAATAATAATCTTCTTCGTCACGGTTTAGGCATATTTACTAGCCTGTTCCTGCTCCAAATTGCTGCTGTTTCCGTCTTTTCTTTGGTCTTCAAAAACTTCTTCTTCCGCGTGGTGAAAAGCTGTATGCTGCTTTTGATATTCTATTCTCAGTCATCCTTGCTAAGTGTTCTTTCCAGTTTGTTCTGTATTTCACTATTGTTGTGTTAAATTCCTCTACTTTTAGTTGTTGTCTTATTTCTGTGTTGTGTTTTTTTTCTGTTCTTTGGTATCCTGCTATTGGTCTGAGGAGTAATAATAATGATTTATTTATTCTGGCAGAATTAAGGCCATTAGGCCTTTTCTTCCAGTCAACCGGTACAATATATACACACATTTACATTACTAATTATAATGAATTATAAAGATATTAAAGATTGCAATGTCAATTTCACGTACATACAACATTTTATATCATAAACATTGAGTGGTAGACAAGACCTTAAAGTCTTAACTCTGCCAGGTAAAATAAAGCTATTATTATTAATATTGGGGAGCAAATAATTGGTACGGCCTCGAGAAGGGTACAGATGCCGACTATGTATACATTAATAAATCTCGAGAAATGCCACTGCGATTTTTTTAGCAGCTCTGCCAGCAAGTCCTAATCCTACGTTCTCGTCGTGCTTCCTGACTGCAGTCGTAATAGACTGTAGCTAACAGGATGGGACGAAAGGCGAGTTCTCAGCGCCTTAAAAGTGAGACCTGTCGGCTAAGGCAGCAAACCCTAAAAAAAAACCCAGGTCCTCCATGTCCGGGGGTTAGGCGTCAGGCTGGCAACCTGGCCCTGGAAAAAAAAGTATATCGCTACGTCCTTCAATAAAATGTTTCAGCCGGATGGATTTAAATATGACAGACTTAAGCTACGAAACCGTCCTTTGCTATTGGCACATGAAATGTTCAAGGCTTGAATACCAAAGAACAAGAAGTAATAGATGAGAGATTATTATTATTATTATTATTATTATTATTATTATTATTATTATTTTATTATTATTATTATTATTATTATTATTATTATTATTATTATTATTATTATTTCCGCCATGGCCGGTCCCAAGCTCGGATGAGAAAGGAGGAGGGGGAGGAGTAACAACCTCGTTAAAAAACCAGGGTTCAGTTGGCTCCGACTGATAGTACTCAGTAAGGGCCCCTAGCCAGGGTTACGGTGAAGACCTCAACGGCAGAGTCGGCGCAGAAGGAGTCCTTCATCACGGCGGATCTGGCGGAAGAGGCAACCCTATCTCTAAGGGAAATAGAGAAACGCTGCCTTGCGGTGAAGAGGGATCTTCAAAGGCTATGGGAGGAAAACCCAAACAGAAATTTTCCTGGTCCTCCAGGTTGGGGGTTTATGCTGTGGGCCAGCTCCCCACACATTAGAAAAAAAAAACAAAATGCTAAAAGACCAAATCAATCAAAGGCAGCTATATGAATGGCATCCGAACAGAAAGAAGAAAAGAGGAAGACCAAGGTTAACTTGGAAGGAAAACATGAAGACAGTAATGCAAGCTAGAGGGCTAAGCATCGAAGATGCCCAAGACCGTAGGCTTTGGAGGTTTGGCACGGGAAGACGGCAGCAGCTGTAAAAACCCGAAGATAGATAGAGATTATTATTATTATTATTATTATTATAACAGTAGTAATATAATAAATTAATCGGGAACAAGTAATTAATACATATACATTACACGAGATAATGATCAAGCCAAAGTTAGAACAAACATAAATTTAGATTTCTTTTAAATGATTCTAACGTCCAGCAGTCAATGATTTCCTCGATGGGGAATTCCAGTTGCAAGAAGTGGAGATAGAATATGATGTGGAGTTAATGGGATGTCCTATGTTGTGGTATATTAAGCAAGAGATTATGTTGTGATCGTGTGTTTAAATTATGATTTGAGGATAGATACTGTAAACAAGAGGTTAACTAACTGGGACAGAATAATGGTAGGGACAGAGGCAATCTCTTTAATCCATTCCATCCATCCATCCATCCATAGTAATTCTGCCCGAGGGCAGGTCTTTCACCGCAATCATAGCATTTTCATGTTACGCTTTGTAGCTTTACTAGGGAATTATAGGTGTGGTAGCTTCCCGTTGCTTTCCACACCGGTGAAGGATGATGATGATAATGATGTCCGGATGATTTTCGGGGACCGTTGGGCCCTAAGCTTCCTGAAATTTGTCTTACAGGTGAAGAAAAATCCCGAAAAAACCTCGCCGAGGAGCCTGTCCCGACCGGGAATCGAACCCGGGCTTGCTGATTGACAAGGCAGAATGCTACCTCGAGACCACAGCGGTGCACTTATTTCATTCAAGGAGTCGAAATATGTAGAATCTTAAATAAGATAACTAGACCGTGTAATTGTCTTGTAAACCCAATGTGTACAATTTGTCTTGTGTCTTTAAGATGGAGTCATGAAAATTCGTTGAAAAATTGACAAATGTGATCATATTTTCTGACATTAAATATGAATCACATTATGATCACGCTCATTTTTCCGATATCCACGTTGAATCTTACTTAAATTTATGGTTTGTATACCGCCGTATGTGAAAATCTTTTATAGAGTTATTTTCTAGAAATTTTATAGATAGTATTTCAGGTCTAAGTGCAATTTATATTTAAGTGGTGATGGATTACAATATAATATTAATTAGACGGAATACGAAGTTAAATCTTATATGAAGGTGGATAATCCGTCACTTATGTCAGTTAGTAGAACATCGCAATAGTCAAAATGCGGCATCTTTAAGGCTTGGACTAAAATTCTTTTAACAGCTGTAGGAAGAAATTTCTTGAGACGCTTTGGCTTATGAATTTTATAAGGTAATATAATATCTAATACTTTTTATAATATTGGACGCATCAGTTATTACTGAAAACATTTGTAAATTCAAATCATGAAAGATTGGCATGCTATGAGTTAACGATAAATCCAGAAAATTGGATAAATGTGGGTAAATTTCTGAACAAGACGCGGAAAATAAGAACAACACTCAATCGTGAATGAATAAATAAATATGTAAGCAAAGTGTAATATAATTAATACTTAATAATTTTACGTAACCTAATTAATGTTTACATTGTAACTGTATTGTTGTCTATTGTGTTGTTTATTTTTATCTACTTTATATTATAAATAGAAATTAATTTATTGATACGGACTGTCAACAGCACGTACGGCTTGCTGTCCGTGCGACCCATATTTCTAAGTAATATTGTATGTATATTACTTTCATTTAATAATCTTACTACTACTAAATTTTATATAGTAAAAGCAGAGAAGCTGCGAGTGCGCGAATGCGACTAATGCGGGCTTCGCAGCGGAGAGTGAAAACACTGCTCGAGCGGTTGCAATGTATAATGAAGATCCTGTATATACAATTGAGGCATTGACATAGGAAAGGTAGTAAGTCATAAAAGGCAAATATTACAGTTAAATGTTTTAGTTAATTAACTAGCACAAAAGTATATTATAATGCCAGGTAATTAAAATCAGAGATATAATTTTTTGATGACGGTTTAAGGCGAGGTGGAGGAAATAGATCACTTTAGTTGCTATTCTAGAATAACTTTAATATCATTTGTAAAAATGAAATAAAAAATAGAATTGTTTATAGTTCTATTACTTAGATATACATAAATAGGGTAATAAAAAAAATTATCAACTAAACTGAAACAAATATTGTATTCCAATACCTTGATATGATCGAAGTTCTCCGACACGTGGGTAATTCCGATATCCTTATTGGAAGCTAAAGTAAAAACTGAAATACTTCTTCTTCTTCTTCTTCTCCTTCTTCGGCTTTCCCCCAATTATAGATTTTCCGTCTTCAGTTTCCATTTATTTCTATCATTCCAATCTCTCTCTCTCTCTTCCAAATTCCTATCATCCATTATAGTTCTGACATACGTTTTCTATTTCCATCTTGGTCTGCCGCGTTTATTTCTTCCAGGGGATGACCATTGGTATATATATTTTTGGTCACAAGCTGAAATACTAAAAATGTAAAAGTTGCTGTGTCATATCCACTGCATTCTGCATGAACCTTTCGAACATGAAGTGGAACTCTGCCACAATTTGCTGCCTCATACTACATAACAATAGGCATATTTCATCAGTTTATTAATTGCTTTATTTAAACGTTAATAATGAAAATAATAATATTCCGACAACGAGGAGTCAGTTATACACCGCTAGGTAATTTCGATCAGATTGGTCGGAGTTATCCTAACATACCATTTTGCAATTAATTTGGCACTAATTGGTATTGGAACTATATTTTGAAACTCTAAGTAATTATTTAATATTAATATTCACTCTAGTATCATACTCTGTAAAATTAATACATTTAATTGATAAATATTTATAAAAACACTGGCCAGACCCATATTATGTTACGGCAGTGAAGCCTGGACAATTCGCAATGTAGATGAACAAAGACTAACTGCGGCAGAAATGAAATTTATGAGACGTACTGCAGGTTACTCTAGAACAGACCATAAAAGGGATACTGAGATTCTCATAGAATTACAAACAGAATCATTCATGGAATATGTACAAAAATATAGAAACAACTGGAAATCTCACGTAAGAAATATGAGCCGAACAAGAATACCAAGTCAAATCTTAAATTACCAGCCACCAGACAAGAGATCTTTGGGCAGACCCTTCAAACGTTGGATTGAGATCCCTAGGTCTATCACATGAAAGGAAGAAGAAATACCAAACGTACCTAGTATAAATCAGTTTATCTTCCATGCAAGAAAAGTATACGAAACACAAAATGTCCACCACACTGTAAAGTGCTAATCAACTAATATTTATATTATATACAATACTTAAAACACTTCGCAGAAGAAGTCACCAATATGGAAAACGTGGTTCTAATAAAATTATGATCGGAATTCCTCCACTGTACCCCTAATTTTTGTCCCTCTTATGGGCCGTCTGTGCCTAATATTTAGATATTAATAATAATAATAATAATAATAATAATAATAGCTTTATTTTACCTGGCAGAAGTAATGAAATAATATAAGCTACACTACTTATTGATTTATTCAAACATCTGTTGACTTGTTTTATGCAAAGAGGATTCATTTACAATGAATGACGTATTAAAACGATTTCCAATAAAGAAGAAATTTCTTAGTACTTAACTAGATTCAATTCATCATTCCTACGTTCATCAATCACCAAGCAGAGAACTTACACAACAAAAAGAATGGAAGAACAAGGACAAAGTAAAAAGACATCCATCCTCCATTTTAAACGATAGTGGTGAAGCAAGGAAAAACTCGCTTTTTAGGCCAGTTTAGCAGTCACAAGATACTTTATACTTTAATGTACCAGGGGTGTACACTTGTACATGTAATATAGAGTTTAAAATCATTTCCACAAAATGTCGTGTCTCCGTAAAGCAACGGTGATGTGGGGCATGTAACAGTACATGCAAACAGATTAAACCAAGGAAATTAAAAGAAAGGCATCGGAGAGTTTTGACCTCCTACTATCAATAGAACCTCCTGACGTATGTAGTGGTATCACTTTACGTTACTATTCACACACAAATACACACACACGTAAAAAAAACTCCCAGGCCTAAAATTTGATATTTATAATCATAAACCCTGTCGAGAATCAAACCGAACCACTGGAGTAGAAGATAGGGAACTCAACCGATATTATTTAAGCTGTTAATCTATACTGATGATGTAGTATTAGGCGATAGCGAGTAGGTACTATGGGCCAATATGAAAATTCTATTGAATAGGCTAACACTAGAATTTGAGGATGGAAATAAAGATCAATAAAGGTAAATATATGGTCTCACATAGAAATACATTATACTGGAAGGACAGTTAACAACAATTGAGGGAAATTTTGAAGAAGTGACTAAATTCAAATACCTAACTAACTAACTCACTGGCTCTATCAAACCTGTTGGTTCATGGCCACGCGGACATAAGATCTTCGTACATTCCTATCGTGAGCTAATGTTTTCCAATCTTCTACTGTACAATCCACTTCCCTCAAATCATGGATTATGTTATTCTACCACCTCATTCTTGGTCTACCAACTGGGCGTTTTCCCTCTGGTCTTCCTACAAGAAGCTTCCATGCACGTCTTTCATTCCCTATTCGTGCCACATGAACTGTCCATCGCAGTCTACGAGACTTCGCTGTTCTTATTATATCTGGCTTCCTATACATTTCATGTAGCTCACTATTATGTAGTTTTCTCCACTCACCTGTCTGTTTATCTCGTTTTGGCCCAATTTTTTTTTTCTAAGAGCTTTATTCTAAAATACTCATAACCTTCTTTCCTCCCTTAAAGTAAGAGTCCATGTTTCGCATCCATATAATACAACTGGGAGAATAACTGTTTCATATATTTTCAGTTTAACGTTTTTTGAAAGGAGTTGGTACGACAAGAGTCCCTGTAATGCACAATAGCACGCATTTCCAGAATTGAGCCTATGTTTAATTTCTTTGTGCATCTCATTCCTATTTATAATTATTGTTACTAGATACTTGAAATCAGACACTTCTTCAAAATTTCCTTCATTTGTCGTTAATTGTCCATTTCCATTATATAACGCATTTCTATATACGAACATACTATAAAGTTTCATTGATGTTTACTTCCAGTCCCAATTTCTTAATGTTACTAAAAGGGGTGTGCGTGTGTGTGTGTGTTGGACCTTTAGTATCTCCTCGTTATCACTCAATAATACATCATCAGCATAAACTTACAGCCTTTTAATACCACTGAGTTGTAGGGTTTCTTCGTTCTCCAAAATTTTGATGGCATGCTCTAATACAAAATTTAATAGTAGAGGAGATAGTGCATCTCCTTGCTTCAACCCATTGTGAATTTCAAAAGTATCCGAAAACTGTTTCCCTACACGCACCCTACTCTCTATGCCATTTAGACACAATTCAAATACCTAGGAATAATAATTACAAATAGGAATGAGGCGGAGAAAGACATTGAACATGGGGTAAATTGAATATAGCTGGGAAGATTACATCTGAGTAATGTGAAATATGAAAAAAAAAGTTAATATTGGGAATTTGTGCTTAGACGAGTGTTAATATGTATAGTAGATTGCAGAATGTGTTTTGAGAGACTCATAGCTGAATAATTACACGTTCTTATACATACTATTTAACTCATGCCCCAAATGGGAGTCAATGACGCATTTCAATAAATTTTGATTTGCAAGCAATCATAGTCATGTTTATCATATTAAAGACCGCTCCTCCTTTTTAACATTCCGAATAGGCCAGAACATTATTTTGCAGTGACCGACTCTCTAAGAAATACGGGTACCAGATTGTATATATATATATATATATATATATATATATAATTAAATGTTTAACATTGAGCAATGCAAGCTTAATATGGAATGATAAGAAAAATAAATGCCTGGACGGGATTCGAACCCGGATCTCTGAATCTGTACCTCAGCGTGATATCCATTACACTACCAGGCGAATCCAATTCAAACACTTATTTTTCTTATATATGTATTATACTCTCCATTATTACTAGATGTCACGAGAACTAGGTCTTCACCGCCATCTAGCAGCTGACTATAACAAGTAAGCAAATTAAAGAGAATGTTTTTACCTTATAGCAGTGACGCTTTATAGATGTTATAATTAAATGTTTAACATTGAGCAATGCAAGCTTAATATGGAATGATAAGAAAAATAAGAGTATAATACATATATAAGAAAAATAAGTGTTTGAATTGGATTCGCCTGGTAGTGTAATGGATATCACGCTGCGGTACAGACTCAGAGATCCGGGTTCGAATCCCGTCCAGGCATTTATTTTTCTTATCATTCCATATTAAGCTTGCATTGCTCAATGTTAAACATTTAATTATAACATCTATAAAGCGTCACTGCTATAAGGTAAAAATATTCTCTTTAATTTGCTTACTTGTTATAGTCAGCTGCTAGATGGCGGTGAAGACTGAGTTCTCGCAACATCTAGTAATAATGGAGAGTATAATACATATATAAGAAAAATCAGTGTTTGCATTGGATTCGCCTGGTAGTGTAATGGATATCACGCTGAGGTACAGACTCAGAGATCCGGGTTCGAATCCCGTCCAGGCATTTATTTTACTTATCATTCCATATATATATATATATATATATATATATATATATACATAATGCACGAATATAAACATATACTGCTTGCGGAATATAATAGAAAAACATTCGTAGTAATTGATTATGCCATAATAAAAATAAACTACTGTTTGCACTTCCTTAAACGTATTATTTCCCAGGAATTTACGTTCCAGAAAAATATAATTTACATCATTAGTAGGCCTACATCAGAAATTAATTAATAACCTATAATGTTGATTATAAACAGCGTAATGTGTTTTATGTTTTCTCCACTAGGGTGCATTTTTACTATATTTCGATCCTTTGGCAATAAATAATATGATCTGGTAGCAATGATGAACAAGTAAAACATAACAAACGTTTCTCATTTGTTTTCAAACATCGCCGTTTACATTAAATATATAAATATTTTAAAATAACTATACTTAAATAATGATTTGTGAGTAAACAGCTTAATTTATTCGTAAAAAGGTCCTAACAAATGCCACTCTTGATTTCCAAATTCTCTATATAAATTCACTCGTCACTACGTGACTCGGTGAACTGATCGATAATTTGTAAATCACTCGTGGCATTACTTATGATAATTACTGTGAAAGAGGATTTGGAATTTTTGTGTAAACTGGTGTTAAATTTAAAAAAGAAATTCAAGTTTTTATCATCCCACCGATACCTGCGACAATATGTATAATTTTGACCCTAGATGTTTCAGACACCCTGTTTGTGTCTGTAATGGCAGATGAAATTAAATCAATACAAACTATCAACCAAACACAGGACAATCAAGGATTATTGAATGCTAATATATCATTATAATGCTATGATATACATGGTCGCTTTCTCTGTAGTTAAAGACAGCCAATATCCTAGCGGGCATGTCAGTAGAGACCCTGTGTTCACACGTGGATATAGTTTCCTCCCACAGAGCGGAAATGAGACCCTAATGCCCATAACAGTGCACTGCCACCATTAATGTTAATACCCATCAGCAGAAACGAATGTCATTGTCTTGTTGATGCTCAAATATTACAAACTAATGTAATATAAGTTAATATAATTTGAATAATTCTACCTTATTATTTTAATGCATATATTATGTAATGGAAATAGACAGTTATTGACAAATGAGGGAAATTTTGAAGAAGTGGCTGAATTCAAACGCATAACTAATTAACTAACTTACTGGCACTATCGAAACCGTAGGTTCAAGGCTACGCGGTCGTAAGCTTTCCACACATCCAAATACACGGGAATAACAATTACAAACAGGAATTAGATTCACAAGGAAATTAAACCTAGGTTCAATTCTGGAAATGCATGCTGTTATGTATTACAGGGACTCTTGTCGTCCCAATTGCTATCAGAAAAAACATTAAATTGACTATTTAACTCATGCCCCAAATGGGAATCAATGACCAATCACGTTTCAATGATTTCTGTTTTACAACCAATCAGAGTCGTGTTTCACGAAATATTTATCAGTGTTATGATTATCATATTAAAGAAGGCTCCTCCTTTTTAATATTCTGAACAGGTCTGACCATTATTTTGCAGTGACTGAGGAAACAGTAAAGCCGCCATATTTGAATGTTCAAAATGGCAGAAACAAGATTTGGCTGTGCTTCAAATAAAGATATAGACGAAATACAAATTTGACAATTGTGTTTTTAAATAATGATATTACCGAGTTCTTTTTGATAATTCTGTGTTCAATAATTGTGTTTTTAAATAATGATTTTACCGAGTTGTTTACTAAAAAATAAATTAATAACCTATAATTTTGGTTATAATATACAGTTTGATGTGTTTAATTTTTTCTCCGCTAGGATGCATTCTTATAATATTGCGAAGATATTTCAAGTTTCCCACGCCAGATGGCAATATATAACAAACATTATATGATCTTGTTGCAGTGGATGGAGAAACGAAACATAACGTTTCTCATTTGTTTTCAAACATCGCCGTTTACATTAAATAAATAAATATTTTAAAGTAACTATATTTAAATAATGATTTGTGAGTAAATAGCTTAATTTTATTCGTTAAAATAGTCCTAACAAATGTCACTCTTGATTTCCAATTTCTCTAGATAAATTCACTCCTCACTTCGTGAGTCGTGAATTTATCGATAATTTGGAAATCACTCGTGGCATTACTTATGATAATATATCATCATCATCATCATCCATGCAAGTATTAGGCCGTGTAGCCTGTTACGGTCTCAAAGAGAAATTTTCCATTCAGCGCTCTTTTGGACGTCCCAGCGATCTTTTGCCTTGGAGGCAGTAGCGAAGTATGGCTTTTGGAATTCTATGATACGGCATTCGTTGAAGATGGGCTTTCCAGTTGTTCTGGTAGTTTTTTATATGGTGAAGAATGGGTTCTACATCCAACTCTTCCATAATCTCCTCATTTCTTTTATGGTCACACTTTGTGTAGCCTGCTGTACAGGTTGCAAGGGATAGTGACGGTATTTCATCACCTCTCCTATCCAAATCTCATCCTCAATCTGCTCGTGGTGCAACCTGCTATTACAAATGAGGCTCTGAGGACCGAGTACCAGCGGTATAACCACATGACCTTAATGTAGAGGAAATGCTACATTAGTGGGAACCCCACAATAATACTCCTCTGGGCCAGGAACCCATTGGTCGAAAAAAAATTACATTTGCTTTCAAGTCTCAAACCAAGCCTCGGGTGAACTAAAGTGATGGTCTTTTGTGGGAAATACCCTATACCTAGCAAAATTTTTGGATGATACATTTTAGAAAGAGTAAACGAATGTAAGTTATAATTTAACATTTCAAGATGAAACTGATATATCGAAGAAAATCACAAATTTTACAAAAACAACGGGGATAATTAACAGTATAATGAACCATCTTAAGTACAGAAGAACACAAGATTACGGCTTTATAAGGTTCTCGAAAGACCAGTACTAAGATATGAAAATATATAAAACTGTTATTTCCCAGTTATATTATATGAATGGGAAACATGGACTCTTATTTTAAGGGAGGAGAAAATCTTACAATTATCTGAGAATAAAGTTCTTAGGAAAATTTTTGGACAAAGAGAGACGAACAGACAAGCGAATAGAGAATACTTCAGAATTGAGAGTGAAAGATGGGAATGGAAACACTAAAAGAAAGCCAGAATAAACATTCCAGTTGGTAGGCCAAGACTGAGTGAGAGAATAAAATTAACAATGATTTCAGAGAAGTAGATTATGCAGGAGATGATTGGAAAACATGGAATTGAATAAATAATGACAAGAGTACAATATAAAAATTGTACTATAAAATTGAGTACCATGAAAAAGCAGTCTCCTTAACTGATAAAAATTGTGAAAATATAATAGGAAATTACATTAAATTAAAATATATCAGGAATATACTAAATAAAACGTGCATATTGTGATGAGATATACGTAAGGAAAACAAAATGGAATTTAACCATTAGAACTAAAGAACAAATAAGACATATAAAACAGGAGAAGTAGAGAAATCTGCGGTAGCTGCTCAGGTGGTCAGAAAAACATAAAATAAATTAGGAAACACGAATTTACAATATGGGAAAAAATCTACATACTCAAAATCAAGGAGAAAATCATGGATTTTGAAATTCCCGGGGAGTAAAACTTAATAAGCAAGTTCTTTGGACCACAAAAAGAGAGAGCAGGAGTAGAAATTCAGGGCCGAGGACTTAAAGAACATCAATCTGTACCAACTGAAGATGAAGCAAAGATACTTTGAAACAACAAAATATGAGGAAAGATGATGGCACCCAATTTAGTTATGATAAAATATTTTTAAAAAATATAAGGGTTCATATTTCATCAGTTGAGGAGACTGCATTTACATGGTACTTAATTTAATATTATAATTTTATACTTCACTTTATCATTACTTTTTCAATTCCATTAATGCAGTTTAACCTCTCATGTATAGGCACTTTTACGTTTCACATGCAACCGGGGCATTACAGTTGCACGCCCTGACGAGAGAGGGATTTTAACTATAGATCACACACACACACACACACACACACACACACACTTCTTTGACAACACAAGGACATGGAGGCCTCCCCAATGACTGATCAGCTCAATGTCAGGTTCTCCTCCGACATAACACAACATTAAGACGAAACACACACATTCATACTGAACAAAAGCGAATAAGATAACGACGAAAGTCAACAACCTTGTTGTTAACTCCAGAGCATTAGCTACATACATACATACATACATACATACATACGATGGCCATATGATGTTCGGGAACCTTTTGGGCTTAAAGTTTCCTGACATCTGTCATACATTAATAAAATAATGATACAATTCCGTTGAGGTATTACTCACCAAATTAAAATGATAAAATTGTTAGATAATAGGTCCTTCCCCTCAACTCTGTAAACTGTTAACTTTCTGTAGACCTTTCGGGACTAGTCCCATCATCAATAGGAGGAGTAGGAAACAGGTCAGTAGATGCAGATCTATCTCCTGCTCCTTCTGCTAATGATGGGATTAGTCCCGTAAGGTCTACAGATAATTAACAGTTTGAAAAGATGAGGAGACGGACCTATTAGGTAACAGTTTTATAATTTTATATTACAATTTTAATTTTTTGTGTTACAGCTGAGGAAAAACCCCGAAAAACCATCACCCAGGAAACTTGTCCCGATGGGGATTCAAACAAGTACCTGCTGCGGACGAAACAGCGACGCTATCCCGAGACCACGGAGGTAGATGTTACTTTTTATAAATTTTGAAATTTGTGTGATCTATCTTCGTCTCTAAATAATATGAAATAAAAAAAAAGATGGTCATCTAACATCTTATCTTTTTAGGATAGCAGTAAATAGAAGTCTAGAAGGCTGTGGTCGTGACGCTATTTCCCCCTCAAGCATCGCTTCGCTGACTGTCATAATGGCGAAATGGGAAGAACTAGCCAAGTATATCAAGAAAAAAAGTGGACCGAAATGAAATAGAAGTTGTGTTGGTCATTGAAACTACGCGACCACCTCCCAAAATACAAGATATTGGAGCCTTTCTCCAGACAGCTTATTTCCGCTATCGTGAAGATAAAGTACATTTCAACAACTTAACAGATGTTAACGTTCGTTTTCCAATTTTCAACAAATCGACACAGATTTCATCTACCCGTGTAAAATGTATACCGCGTGTTAAACTATTCCCAATAACGATACAGTGCGTTAAAATAGAACTGTATTGCACTCATACATTATATCTCATTTTATAAACCGTCGACGCGTTTCGGCAGCAATGCTGTCATCCTCAAGACGATGATTAAATTAAAACCTTAATCTAACATGGAAAACAAAACACGTCTTCCTAAATCTTAGGCCACGTCATGTAAGTTGATAGGGAGTACTCCCTCCACCACAACCTCCAATTCGCTTAATCAAGTAAAAGGGGCGCTGAGAGAAATTGGGTCTTTATCAATGTCCATAAGTTTATATTTATTTAAAAATATTTTCAAACTTTCTAAAACATCAAGAAATTTACAATTGCTGACCGATATAATTACAATGATTGCGTTTTTCCCAGAGGATTCAGAGTCAAATCACTGTATCTCCCACTACTCACACAAACACGCACTCTCAACTCCGTGAGCTTGCGCAGACGTAATCGTACATCAAAACAACTCTGCAGGAAGACTGTTACGTGAGTTGTGTTATAAGGAGTGGGAGGTTACTAGCGGAGATATCGGATCACTCATATGTCCTTCAAATATCTGCGAAAATGGAATTACTATATAATATAAGATTATTTATGTCAATGAATTCTTCATTGTAAACAAAAGTGTTGGGCAACGCTATATGTTTAGGTTCTGTTAAATATAAGATGAGTCGTATGCTCGTATTGGCAATAAGAGAGATAAAGATGAGAAAACGAAATAATCAAGGCTTTTTTTTAATAAGTCAGAATTATCACAAAAAAAATATATAGGGCAAACTCAAAGGTCTTTTTTTAATATGGTTTAAGGTGTGCAATACGACGAAGTGAACATAGTGGTTTCTAGAGCGAATTTGTAATTTCGGGATTCCAGTAAATTCCCATGTCGGACTTAGTTTAATCCAAAATATACAGGGGACGCTTCAACAGCAGGTGGTCTCCTTACAGCAGAGGAGGGAGAAAATTCTACACGAGAGAAAGAGAGAGGGACCACTACCTTAATAACTCCCAGGAATCCAATAAACATACAGCAAAAAACGGCCGAACGCAAACAGCATACCCCACCTCTAAGAGGTGAACGACCGGCGGACACAAGAACTCCAACAAGAAAATCACTAAGACTTCTGAATCTACCAGCAGAAAAGGAACTATTGAGAGGGGGAAGTTCGAAAAATACAGGTAAGACTAATGACAAGGGAACACAATAGGGTTTGTTGACAGTCGGTTCATGGAATATCGAAGGGTTAAAACAAAAACTTTCAATGGACAGATGTGTAGAGTTTATTGAGACTTTTGATATATTAGCTCTAGGAGAAACATGGTTAAAAGCTAATGAATGCGTAAATCTATGTAATATGAAAGGTTATTTAAGGGTAATCAAAAGAGAGGAAAGAGAGGTAGATATCCAGGCGGTGTTGCCATTTTATATAAAGCTAACTTAGACCCATATATATTAAAAAGGTAAATATTACTTGTAAAGAGGCAATTTGTATATATTACCATACAGAAAGAGCAGAAATGTGTCTGTTGTCTATTTATCGCCAACCACTAAATTCCAGGTATGCCAATCCAAATTTTTTCGTTGAATTGTCTGACTCGTTGGCAGAAATAAAATATAGGTTCCGGAAGCGGGAATAATAATTTTAGGGGACTTTAACTGTAGGATTGGGGAGGAAAATATCACTATAAAATCGGATGATAATGAAACACGAGGTGAGGGTAGGAGAAGCAAAGATAAGATTTTAAATTCAGAAGGAAACCAATTGTTAGCTTTTTGCGATGCATTTGAACTTGAAATTCTGAATGGGAAATATGGGGAAGATAAAAATGGAGAACTGACATTTATTAATAAAATGGAAGTAGCGTAATCGATTATTCAATATGCACACAAGACATGATTCCAGTCCTAAGTAATTTCTGTATAGTTTCCAGAATCGAATCACACCACTTCCCAAACAAACTTATTTTAAATATGAAAGGTATTAGTGAGACAGTTAATGATGAGGTGGCAACAATATTGCGGCCAATTATCCGTTTCAGGTGGATCGAGGATCTGAAAGAAAAATTTAACAGGAGTTTGGAAACGCTAATACAGGATCTGCAATTAAATGATCTTAGCGGGGAGGAAATTATTAAAACTTTGACAGAACGTTTTCAAAAAGCAGGGGAAAAATTCAAGTGTTAAATACGCAATGAACCAGAAGGACAAAGGGGTGGTACAATAATGTATGTAGAAAGAAGGAAATTTGTCGAAAGTAGTCTTTTAAAGTTTAGAAAAGAAAGCACAGATGAAAGCAGAAAAAATTATGCGCAAGAGAGAAAGGAATATAAAGACTTATTGGCAAGGAAACAAAACTAGCATGGCAAAATAAGAAATCCGAAGAAATGAGAGTCGCGACTGAAAGTGGGAACATGCGGACATATGGAAAGCGATAAGGGAACTCAAAGTAAAGTCCATAAATCGGACAAGAAATAACGCCCGGGGAATGGAGAAGTTACTTTGATAGGGTGCTGGGAAATGAGAGGTTAAGATATAATGAAAGAAATATAGTTGAGATCCCTGACCCAATTCATATTCAATTACTGGATCAGGATATTTCGAAAAATGAAGTGGTTTTTCTTCATTAAATGTTTAAAGAATGGTAAAGCACCTGGAATTGATGGAATACCAGGGGAATTCTTGAAAAATATGATATCATCCAATAAATTATTAGACGTTTTGAAAACTGCGTTCAACAAACTTTTTAATGGAGGAGATTATCCGGAAGCCTGGGCGACAGGTGTCATCCAACCGCTATACAAAGGGAAAGGCGGGGCACAGATACCAGAAAGTTATAGGGGAATTTGTCTCTTGTCAGTGTTCGGAAAAATATATTGTTAAGTACTTTACGAACGAATCAGACAATGGGCTAAAGAGAACAATAGGCTCTCAAAATATCAGGCAGGTTTTAGAGAAGGGTACTCCACGGTAGACAACCTATTTGTTCTGAGGAACATTAATTGATGACAATCTGAAAATGAAGGGGGGTAAATTATTTTGTGCATTCATTGATTTTAAGATGGCATTGATACTGTGGACCGAAGCGCACTTTGGGAATAATTAAATCGGAAAGGATTGTCTCATAAAATGATACATGCTTTAATGTCAATTTATAAATATGTTAAATTTTGTATAAAAGTAGACCAAGGGCACATTACAGAGAGCAGTGAAGCCAATCAGGGAGTGAGACAAGGTTGCATTTTATCACCAATGCTATTTAATCTATTCGTTGATGATATTGTAGACGTAATGCTAGAAGGAGAAATTGAGGCTCCGGAGATAGGAAATGTTAGAATCCCAGTCCTGTTGTATGCAGATGATTTAATTATCTGTTCCAAGACAATCAAGGGATTGCAAAGAGGTCTTGACCTACTGGAAATATACTGTAGGAATTGGGGATTGACTGTAAATGCTAGTAAGACAAAAACAATGACCTTTAAAAATGGGACGGTTTATGGTAGAACAGAGGAATGGAAATACAGAGATCAAGTTTCTTCAAAACGTGAAACATTTTGAATATCTTGGTACGACGTTGAAAATGAACGGAAAGTGGAAAAAACACATTGATATAGCATTATTTAAAGGGAGGGGACAACTTAACAGTGTACTCGGTATTCTGGGTCGAGTGCCTGATATTCCAGTCAGCACATTAGAAAAAATGTATATGGAGCGATGGTCAGGCCAGTAATGCCACTATAGTAGTGAGATTTGGGGTTTCCAAAGAACGGAAATACTAAATAAGGTATATACGCATTTTCTAAAGTATATTACAGGACTTAGTAAGGCCGTTTCTAACTGTGGAAATTTATATGAATTCGGGTCATTCCAGGACGACATTAACTGTAAAAATTCGTGTACTCAAATACTGGTTGCGAGTAATCCAAGGTGAACAAACAATGCTTAGAGCAATTTGTTACGACCACCAAATTAAAAACATAGATGTTAAATTTTGGGCAGACGAGGTTAGGAGAGAACTCCAAAAGATTGGGATGGGCTGGATATGGGAAAAAAGGGACTGAAAATCGCAAGAACGTGTGGAGAAAAAAATAAGGAGGAGGTACTTAGATGTAAACCAACAAGATACCTTCGCCGAATGTACAGGAAAACGCTCACTGTGTTTACAAAGAGACCTAAAACACGTCTGTGGAAAAGAATCGTATATACTCAACCTAGGATTTAAGGAGAGATCAGGGCTTGCTTGGTTTAGGCTAGGGGCATGGAAATTTCTAAAAATTAGCGACGATCACGATATGCGAATATGTCCAATGTGCGGGAACTTTGAAGATGAGATACATATATTAGGAAAATGTAATGATTTAGAATATTGGAGACGTCAGTTATTACCGGAAAGATTTCTAAATTCAAATCGGGGAAGATTGGCATGCTACGAGTTATTGGTAAATCCAGAAAATTGGATAAACCTCGGTAAATTTCTGGACAAAACGCGAAAAATAAGGACAACACTCATTCATGAATAAATATATGTTATCAAAATGCAATACCATTAATTATTAACAATTATATATAAATTAATTAGTGTATAATGTTGTTGTGTTATTATTTAATTGTAATATTAATGTGTTTTCTTTATGTAATTGTAATGTTAATGTTTTTTTAGTGTATAATGCTATTGTGTTATTACTTAATTGTAATATTATTGTTTTCTTTATGTAATTGTAATGTTAATGTTTTAGTGTATAATGCTATTGTGTTATTATTTAATGGTAATATTTTTATTGTGTTTTCTTTATGTAATTGTAATGTTATTGCTGTTTTTGTTTATTTTTCTTTACACTAATACCAATTATTACTTTATTGTAACGGACTGTCAACAGCACGTACGGCTTACTGCCCGTGCGACCCATATTTGTAAATAATATTGTAAATATCTTACTTTTTGTCTAATAAAGTCCTACTACTACTACTACTATTTTTTTAGAATACTTTCCTCGTTTTATTTTAATAGAATATACTGAGTTTCGTTGTAAAAAATTGAAATTTTCGACCACTGGAGCAATTTTTAAATTTTCGTTTCAGGTGAACTTCTACATCTAATGGTCCGATTTTGCAAACTATTTAACTTATGCCCCAAATAGGAGTCAATAACCAATCACGTATCAATGAATTGTTTTACAACCTATCACAGTCGTGTTTCACCTCGATAATTATCGAATTTTGATTACCAAAATAAATAAACCTCCTCCTTTTTAATATTCTGAACAGGTCAGAGCATTATTTTGCATTGACTGACTCTCTAACAAATACGTTGAAAATAGAAAATAATGAACAGATGTTTTGTGTGTTTCATTTTTTTTTTCTCCACTAGGGTGCATTCTTACAATATTGCGATTCTATTTGGCATATAAATAGTATGATCAAGATGCAGTTATGAACAAATGAAACATATTCAAACATTTCTCATATGTTTTCTAACATCACCGTTTACATTAAATATTAAATATTTGAAAATAACTATATCTAAATAATGATTTGTGAGTAAACAGCTTAACTTTATTCGTTAAATAATCCTAGCAAATGCCACTCTTGATTACCAAAATTCCCTAGATAAATTGGAAATAACTCGTGGCATTACTTACGACTAATGAACTCGACATTACGTTTTAAATCAATTCCTATGTGCCAAGTTTGGTTTACATTAAACAAAAATTTCAGCTGCTAGAGCGTTAACGGATATAAATTTTCGTCATGGCATTTTCGGTCTCTACTAGAGAGGACAGATTAAGATCCGCAAAACTGTTTCGGGAAATTTTCATGAAAACAACCCTACAGCTTCACACCTTCGGAATTTGCTAAAACATAACCTAATGTTAAAGGTGGGGTTTACAATTTTACCAAACTTATATACTCAATTCTTGCCCCCTGTTCAAATTAAATATATATCCATTCATACATAGTAATTCTGCCCGAGGGCAGGTCTTTCACTGCAATCATAGCATTTTCATATTATGCATTGCAGCTTTACTAGGGAATTATAGGTCAGGTATTTTCCCGTTGCTTTCCAACCGGTGTAGGATGATGATGATGATAATGATAAGGATGATGATGATGGCCGGATGATTTTCGGGGACCATTGGGCTCTAAGCGTCCTGACATTTGTCCTACATGTGAGAAAAAAAACCCGAAAAATCCTCACCCAGGAGCCTGTCCCAACCGGGAATCGAACCCGGACCTGCTGCGTGACAAGGCAGCACGGTACCTGGAGACCACAGCGGTGGACTATATATGGGGTGAATCATATATATGGCTATACGTTTGATCGCGTTGTGTGATGAAAATATTACCATTGCAGGAAATATGAAATTACCGTTGGAGAGGCAATTATTCAAGTTACAAAAATGAATTAAAACAAAACAGTGTAGAACTTACGTCATTAGTCAAAATTGCGTTGAATATGCAACAGAAAATTACAATTGCTGCATGGGCAATAACGTATGCTAATGATCGTGAGGCCGCAAGACGGGCAAGACGTGAGTTTAACGTAGCATTGCAGCCATCGACTGTGGGAAGTGGAAAACGACTGCTGTAAACGAGAAGAAGGCAGAAAATCAAACCTCCTGGAAGGCCTCGCATTAGCACGGATGCAAAAAAAAACGAAGAGAATTGTGGAGGCGTTCGACGCTAGCCCACAAAAATCAACCCGCCGAGTTGCATGTGAGCAGTGATTTGTTTTGTTTTGTTGTTTTGTTCTATTGTTGTAATTTTTGAAGGATTCCCTTTCCAATGATAACATCATATTTCCTTCAATAATAATATTTTCGTCAGAAAATGCGATAAAACGTGTAGCCATATTTCTGAATCACTCTGTGTATATATATATAAAAGAAATAATGATGAAGTAGACGGAGTGGGCCAAAGAAGAACAATGCTGAAATTCATAAAGTAGAGGAAAATAAATTTGGATTGGCCACTGGCTAAGAAGAAATTGCCTGCTGAAGGATGCCCTACAAGGAATGGTCAACGGAAAGAAAGTTAGAGGCAGAAAAAACATCAGATGATAGACAACATTAAAATAAAAGGTTTGTATGCAGATAAAAAAAGGAAAGAGTGGAGAATGCTAAGTTTGCAGTGAAAGACCTGCTCTTGAGCAGAACACTATGAATGAATGTATATTTAAAAAGTCAAGAAACAATAGTATCTAGAATCGCCAGAATTTACAGTTCCGAACTTAAAACTGAGCGGTTTGTCTACAAAATATTCCCAACAGTCATCATTATAATTGTATGAATTTCTACGGAGTCATAGGAAAGAAATGTACAGTGGCATATGGTGAGATCTCAGATAACACACAGTGGCAGAGAATCCAAGCTGATAGTGATTCAATATTCCTGCTTATCTGTAAAAAAAAAATAATCCAATCGCTTTAATAGAATCGTCTAGTTTCTAAAACAGCTTCATCCATTTTTTGTTTATGCTGGTTTTGCCATCTCTTCATATGTTTCCGAATAATCTGTGAAGACCTATGCTACAAAATTAATAGCATTGCGTTAATAATGAACAATGGAACGTTGAGTTAGTTACCAAATCCGCTACCATTCAAATGTGTATCAATATTCGTTCGCTTTTAAACAAATGTTATCGTGTTGTATTGATAATTATATATTTTATATTATTAGCCTATGATTTTCGTCATTATAGCTCTTGATTTAGAAAAAAGTGGCTATTTTTACATGTGGTATATAAAAACCTAATTACAGTAAAATAATTGAATGTAGACCCTACTGTAAATTTAGTAAGTTAAATACTACATAGGAAGAGACAAATGGAAATTTGGAAAACGAGGAAATTAAATAAAAGTTGGTTGTATAACTGTAATATATAAATAACTCGTTCATTTCATCACCATTCATCTTTATGACAATGTCATACTTTTATGTTTTCTTGAGTATATTAAAAAGGTATGTTGTCGAATTGTACAGATTTTGCAATAATAAACAAATTGATCATTATGTTGTGCATTTATTCAATACAATGGAAAATGACTACTTTTTCATGGGTCCAATTCTGATTCCAAAATCAGTCACAATACTACATAAAACGAATCTCAACCAACCATCCACGTAAAGTAATTGGAATAGAAGTGAGCTACATATATATATTTATATCTTTTTTTTTTGCATACCACCCCAGGTTTTCTTTCGACAATCCGGTTCTTCTCTCCTGGCATGACGGACTTGTAACCAGCATTCTAAGGTTGATGCGGCCTGGAAGGCGGAGTTGACGTTGCTCCCGATGATACGAGGAGGTGATGATGATGATGATAGTGGTGACACCAGGAGAGGCCCTAAATCATAAGCATTATCTAAGCTTGAATAATGAATGATGCCTTGAGATGGCGATGGCCATGCTGATGTTCGGGGAAACCGATTTGGGCACTAAAGGTCTGTCCTGACATTTGTCGTTACAAGGGACGGGAAAAAACCCCGATTAAAACATCACATAGAAAAATTGTCCCGACCGGAGATCGAACCTGGGCCCGCTGTGGACAAGGCAGCACGCTAACTCGAGACCACAGCGCAGCGGTGGACATATATATATCATCATCATCATCATAGTACATTCACGAATTTAGGCCATTTGTTGACCTGTTTCGGTCTGTCCAGAGATTAAAAGGTAGCAGCCCTACCACTGGACTACTTAGCGTCGGGCCAGTAACCTGTCCTAAGGAACTTCAAAACTACTTTCAAGTCTCAACACACACACACACACATATATATATATATATATATATATATATATATATATATATATGTGTGTGTGTGTGTGTGTGTGTGTGTGTTTCCCGCCAATATTATTAATGTTAGAAAATTCAAATTTTCAGAACACGTTTATTTGTATTGTAGCTGTAAGGTGCCAAAGTAACAGATTTGTTGTTACAAAACCTTAAAGCCAAATTAAGTTTTTGTCTCTTCGGTAAAAATACAAAATGGATGTAACTATTTCTGAAACTAAACGATTTATGATGTCCTGTAATATCCAATTTGACTGGCGTACGGCTAAGGGAAGCGTGGGGATGAAATAAATAAAAAGAAATAATCCTTCAAACGGAACTTGAAGATTTCAGTTTAAGAACATTTTCATGTTTAATTCATTGGCCTACCCGTAAATATTACGAGTATTTGAGAATAAAGTTCTTAGGAAAAATTTTACGCTAAAGAGAGATGAACAGACAGGTGAATGGAGAAGACTTTTAACAGTGAGTTACATCATTTTTATAGGAAACCAGTTATAATAAGAACAGCTAAGTCTCGTAGACTGTGTTTGGCAGGACATGTGGCACGAATGGGGAATGAAAGAGGGCAAGAATGCTTCTTGCAGGAAAACTCCCAATTGGTATACCAAGAATCAGGGGGAGAATAATATTAAACACTATGTGAGGAAGTATATCATACAGGGGATTCTTGGAAAACATTAGCTCAGGATGGGGATGTATGAAGGGCTTATTTTCACGCGGTAATAATATAAGTGTTCGATAGTTAGTCTAACCAGAACACTCCCTCGTGGGTACAAGTGGCCTATAGTATCTACGAAAATTTGTCAACGTAGATGATTTTATTACGCGTAATTCGCTACAGATGTCAACGAGTGACACGTGGTTAGTGAATCTTTTATTTGAACCCGCGATCCTCAGGACTAGAAGCGAGGAACATACAACCACTACACCATCGTGAATGACTTTAAGCCGTGGCTCCCGAGTTTGAAGATTTTCAGGCTCATGAAAGATCCTTAAGCATTAATGAATAGGCCTCTAAGAAAATATTACCGAATTTTCCCGCCCTAGTACTACCTTGGTTTCCTAGTTGCCAGTATGAGGCGGAACGCTGACCACGGACCATTCAAATTACATCTATACGAAAACAAGTGTAACTAAATTAGTATGGTTCAAATTCATTCCTGCAGAGGGAGAGCGCCTAAATCTCTGTTAAGGGACACATGGGCATACAAGAAGACAATCGTGAATGACTAAGGTACTTTTACGAGCCCGAAAATTTCAGATTCGGTACCCAAGTTTTAAAATTCCTCCCGGATGACTTTATTCATTGCATTTTACCATCCATAAAATCCATTGACCCGGACCTCCGATATTAGGGACTAGAGCAAGGAACTTAACCTTATATCACCGAGTCCCATACCATTTACAAAAAATCGTAAATTAACCACCATTAAAACGCAACTCGCAGGTTAGTGTGTAATAACATTTTGATGTAGATTTTACTAGATCTCTAGCAAAATCCAGATTATGTTTTGTTTTGTATTTGGAACATGACGTAGCAGAGCCGCTAACAAGCCTCAGTTACTGTTAACGCCTGATTAAATTCGTGTTCACAATCCCCCACATCACTCCGAGTTTTATGTGTATCTAACAATCAATGACATCTACAAGCACGTAGGATGCTATTTTCCTTTGATGTTGTCATGCCAAACAGATTACATACCTGCATATAAATATTGTCGCTTTATCATCTAACTTTCATTGTTGTGACATGAGAAATAACCAGAAAGTAATTAACATTTTAGCTGAAAAGATTTTTATCCAAAGACTTCCAAAGTGTTCATTGCGTATTTATTTGTGGTATTTGCAGATTTGATCACATCGCACTGTTCCTGGAACAAATGTGATGGCTTCGTCTCTAACCGTCCATTCCTTTTTTTTCCTTCTCTATAAAATTATATATATATATATATATATATATATATATGGTATGATAAGAAAAATAAATGCCTGGACGGGATTCGAACCCGGATCTCTGAGTCTGTACCTCAGCGTGATATCCATTACACTACCAGGCGAATCCAATTCAAACACTTATTTTTCTTATATATGTATTATACTCTCCATTATTACTAGATGTCGCGAGAACACTGTCTTGAAGATATATAAGAAAAATAAGAAGACAGTGTTCTCGCGACATCTATTAATAATGGAGAGTATAATACATATATAAGAAAAATAAGTGTTTGAATTGGATTCGCCTGGTAGTGTAATGGATATCACGCTGAGGTACAGACTCAGAGATCCGGGTTCGAATCCCGTCCAGGTATTTATTTTTCTTATCATACCATATTATGCTTGCATTGCTCAATGTTAAACATTTAATTATAACATATATATATATATATATATATATATATATATATATATATATATATATATAATAATTTACTTATTTATCACACCGCTTCGTTAGACTCTCTGACACTCATAACTAGGGCTGAAAAAAGTATCGATACCAGGGTAGTAACTAATTTATATACAAATTGTTTACTAAATGCGTGTATTTGTCGAACGTCTCGACTGCCTGCCCGGAGCGGAGAGTGTGTATGTTCGACTCTCCTCAGTAATAGACCTGTTTACGAGAGTTGTATCAGAATGCCGAAACAAAAATTGTGCAAAGAGGAGTCCATTCTTACACAAAGCGAACTGTACTAGATGCCTGACCCGAGTAGCGCGTGTTAACTTCCAGTTTGTAAAAACAGCGGTCTAAGTACGATGCAGCCTACTTTTTTTAGCATTTAATATTACATTTATCACTTCTCACTCAATGACAAGTTAAATTTGAAAAGAAAAATATATGCCTAAATCGGGATTTCAACCCAACATCTCTGGTTGTGTACACTAGTGCTTTACCGATTTAAGCTATTAGGCATCACGATTTAAACATAGATTTTTCAAATAGCAGATAGGGACAGAGGGAATCTCGTTAATCCATTTACCCCAGTGCTTTAACGATTTGAGCTATCCGGCATTAAGATATGAAAAATCTACGTTTAAATCGTGATGCCTAATAGCTTAAATCGTTAAAGCACTGGTATGCAGAGCCCGATGTATTGGGTTCAAATCCCAATTTAGGCATATATTTTTCTCTTCAAATTAAATTTGTCATTGAGTGAGAAGTGATAAATTGAATATTAAATATCGAATAATAGCTTTATTTGCTAGAAATGTAATGTGTTAATTTCCATTTTAAAAAAGTGATCCTATTTAAGAGAGAGATGACGTTAGTGGCGCACGGATATCGTATTAGTGTAAGAGAAAAAACTATGTTTAAAGCCTAATAGCTTAAACCGTTATAGCACTAGTGTACAGAACCAGAGATATTGGGTTCAAATCCCGATTCAGGCATATATTTTCTATTTAATTAAATAGAAATAAAACTTACAGTTTTCTTTGATTTTCATATGTATTAAGATATAATTCAGTTACAGCTGTTTCGGTATACTGTACCTTCTTCAGACACCTTAACAAATTAACGAATTGTGTTATTATAGTACATAACAACTGTATCTATACAACAATATTTTTTTTATAATCTGTATTATAAATTTAACAGAGGCGATTCATTCAAATCTAGTTAGGAATTTAACAGTTTATTACTACTTTTAAATTTATTTACATCTACAGCTTCTAAAACGTCCAACTTCTATCCTTTGTCACTGACATGTACAATTTTAATATTTGGATCAAAACAATGATTATATTGAGTAGGTGATTAGCATATTTTGAATTATCTGAATTTCTGTTATATGCTATCATATGTGCCTTTATACGAGAGATAAAAGGTCTGCCAGTTTGTCCTATATAGACTTTGTCACATGTGCTACACTTCAATTTATATACAACTGATAATTTTTCCTTTTTTATTTTGGTTTTATTGTTTTTTATTATATTTTGTAAAATTGTATTAGTTTTAAATGCCACATTAATGTTCAACTTTTTAAAGTGTTTAGATATTTTGTTGAAAAGCGGGCCTATGTATGACATTACGATATATTTCTTTATGTTTTTCTGGGTAAAGGAAAAACTTTGTTAATTGCTTTTTTGTAATGAATTTCCTTCATTAAATTCTCTACAATTTCAGGGTCATAGTTATTATCAATATCTAATTGTTTAATAATATTCAGTTCATTATTATATTCCAAGGGTGAAAGAGGGATATTTAAAAGTCTATGAAGGTAACTATTGAAGGCTGCTATATATAGGCCAATATACTCATAAGATAGCAGCCTTTATTAGTTACCTTCATAGACTTTTAAATATCCCTCTTTCACCCTTGGAATATAATAATGAATTGAATATTATTAAACAATTAGATATTGATAATAACTATGACCCTAAAATTATAGAGAATTTAATGAAGAAAATTCATTACAAAAAAAGCAATTTACAGAGTTTTTCCTTTACCCAAGAAAAACATAAAGAAATATGTCGTAATGTTATACATAGGCCCGCTTTCCAATAAAATATCTAAACAGTTTAAAAAGTTGAACATTAATGTGGCATTTAAAACTAATAAAACTTTACAAAATATAATAAAAACAATAAAACCAAAGTAAAAAAAAAAAAATTATCAGTTGTATATAAATTGAAATGTGATACATGTGACAAGGTCTATATAGGACAAACTGGCAGACCTTTTATCTCTCGTATAAAGGCATATATGACAGCATATAACAAAAATTTAGATTATTCAAAATATGCTAACCACCTACTCGAATATAATCATCGTTTTGATCCAAATTTTAAAATTTTACATGTTAGTGACAAAGGAAAGAATTTGGACGTTTTAGAAGCTGCAGATATAAATAAATTGAAAAAGTAGTATAATAATGTTAAATTCCTAACTAGATTTGAATGAATCGCCTCTGTTAAATTTATAATATAGATTATAAAAAAATATTGTTGTATAGATACTGTTGTTATGTACTATAATAACACAATTCATTAATTTGTTAACGTGTCTGAAGAAGGTACAATGTACTGAAACAGCTGTCACTGAATTATATCTTAATGAATATAAAAATCAAATAAAACTGTAAGTTTTATTTTTATTTAATTAAATAAGTAATGGATTTTCATCAAGTAAACACCAACTCAATTGATTATATATTTTTCTGTTCATATTTAATTTATCAGCCCTACTCACAACTTAGGCACCCGATCCTACCAGCACATTATCCTTTATATCCCTTCTCACAGCCCTATTTATTATTATATTTTACAGTTTTACTTGCAAGAACATGTAATTATCTTCCGCCCCATATCAATGACTGTAAAAATGTAACATCGTTCAAATTCAATCTAAATTATTATTTGACAGTAAATTTATTAAAAATTCGTGAGTTCATGTCGGGCAACACTGTTTGAAAGTGTGGTTATAATATTTATGTGTTTTTACCTATATTTTATCTATATATATTTTATATACATAAAATATATAAATACAAATGTAAATGTTTGTTTAAAAAATATTAAATCTCTTACATTCTTCACTGGTTGCTTTGATAGTTTGCACACGTAAGTACTTTTTCATGAAGAAAAGTGTTTATACTATGTATTATGTTCTAAAACCATTTAACCTGAAACAAAACAATTAAAAATCGCTCTAGTGGTCGCAATTCACAATTTTTCGCAACGAAACTCAATGTATCCTATTGAAATAAACCGAGGAAAGTATTATCCAAAAATAATCAAAATCTCTTATAATTGGGGGCTGAGCTGAAATTCAAAATTAAAAAATGATTGGCAATCGCCGCAGTATATACTATCTATCTATCAATCTATCTATAATGGCGTAGCCCATTGTTTAGTCAAAGCTTCTCCTTTGTAAGAAGTTACTAGACCAAGTTATTTTTTAGTTTCCTTATTTGCTCAGAGATGCCATGGATGGCATGCGGTCAACGCACCGACCCAATGAGACATCTAACAAGCAACTAAGATATTACTAGGACGTTGATTAAGGTAATTTTGCTTTGAGGCCTGTTTATTCAGGCTTAAGAAACTTTTACGAACCTGAAAATCTTCAGACTCTCGACCCACGGCTTCCTTCCTTCCCGGAGAACATGCTCCTTGGATTTTTCTGTCCTAAAAGAACCTATCGATTCCGGCCTGGTTTGAACCCGCGACCATCGGAACCAGAGGCAAGGAGCATAACCACAAGATCTCCGCGGCCGACAAATCAGCAGGTACACAGATGCATTATGAAATAAGATATCATAGTGATGGAAAAAAAGTAGTATATACATATATATATATATTGCTATTAGATTAGGGGGCACGCAGTAGCTTAGTGGTTAAGCCACTGCGCTACAAGTCGCAAGGTCGAGGGTTCAAGTCCCGGTGGGGTCAGGATTTTTAAACTGACCAAAACCTTCTGGCAGCACTATGGCCCTGGGGTCGACTCAGCCTCTAACTGAAATTAGTACCAGACGCTTGTTCTGGGGTAAATGCGGCCGTCACGCAGGGCTGACAACCCGGCTGACATCAAGTGCCGATTGTCTAGAAAAAGTGGGAGCCTTAACCTCCTACTACCTCAAGGGCCTCCCGAGGCCTGTCGTGGGATTACTTTACTTTACTTGCTATTAGATTATACAGACAGAGAGAGTCTGGTAAAAGTTAAGGAAATCAGAGTGTAATTGTGAGTGACATGATCTGCTTCCAATGTACCAATGTCCAATGACTGATAGCGTTTAATTCCTTTACCTTACAAAGTTCTTACTCTTAATTTGTCCTGCTTTAAACCAATTACATCCTGATCAACTGTTCCTGCACAAATTATCCCAACGTTTTCTACTAAAACGCTTAACTGTTTCTTCCATTCTTTAATGGAACCAAATGGATATAAAAAGTTACTCGTAAAATAATGTATGCCTGATACTAATTAAAGATGTTTGTGTTAATTAAAGGTATATTTGTCCACTGTTGGTGTGTAGTAGTAATGACTTTGTATCAACCACCAGTGTGCCTGGGTTTGATCCCTTGTTAGGGCAAGTTTGCTGGGTGCGGATTTATTCGGGCTTTTCCTCATCTTTAAAATAAATGTCAGGGAAATTTAAGACCCTAATAGTAGATTAACACTACTGCAATTTGGTCATGTATTAAGGAGAAAGAACGATAACATCATAAAAATGGCAATTTGATTGGAACCCCTAAGGATTGAGAAGGCGAATAGGAAGACCTAGGACAATATGGAGTAATGCCATCAGGGATAAAGCTAAACAGGCAGGGACGAGTTGGAATGAAATTAAGGCATTGACAAACAACACAGTTCGTTAGAGAACCTTTATCAAGGTCTTATGCTTTACAGTGGATTAATACTACGGTACTACTACTACTACAATGGTGTAAGAATTGGTCCTTAAGCCCCTCCTTTGTTAAGAGTAATTAGACCAAGTTAATGTAGTTACGCTTATTTGCCTACAAATGTCAAATAATATGTAGTCTACATACTGACCAAATGAAACATCTAGTAGGCAACTGAGGCAACTGAGGTAATATTAGGGTGACTATTTAACTCATGCCCCAAAAGGGAGTCAATGACCAATCACGTTACAATGATTTTTTATTTACAATCATAGTCGTGTTTCGCCTAGAATTTACCAACTGAAGTTTATCATAATAAAGAAAGCATCTCCTTTTTAACATTCTAAATAGGTCATAGCTTTATTTTGCAGTGACTGACCCACTAAGAAATACTGCTACCAGATTGTATATATAGTGCATGAATTTCAACACATGCCGCATGCGGGAGTTCATATAAAAATATTTGTAGCAATTGATTATACCACCAAAAAAAGAGAACACTCTTTGCACTTTCTTAATTGATTTTTTCAGAAAATTATATTGTCATATTTACATCGCAGGACATCAGAAATGAATTAATATACAGTTTGATGTGTTTCATTTTTTCTCCACTAGAGTGCATTCTTACAATATTGCGTTCCTTTGGCAACTAATAATATGATCTGGTTGCAGTGACGAACAAAATAAGCAAATGAAGCGTACCAATCATTTCTCATTTGTTTTCAAACATCGCCGTTTACATTAAATATATAAATATTTTAAAATAACTATATTTAAACAATGATTTGTGAGTAAACAACTTAATTTTATTCGTTAAATAATCCTAACAAATGCCACTCTTGATTTCCAAATTAACGATAAATTCACGACTCGATAAGTGAGGAGTGAATTTATCTAGAGAATTTGGAAATCACTCGTGACGTTACTTATGATAAAGGTTCGTAAATGTGTGTCAAATTCCTCTTTATTCAGGCTTACTGTTCTTTTACGAACCTGTAAATCTTCAGATTCGGGAACCGCGGGTGAAATTCCCTCCCAGAGGACTTGTACTTTGGATATTTCCATCCTAAAGAAATCATGAACTCCAACCGAGTTTGAACCCGAGGCCCTAGGGACCAGAGGCAAGGACCACTGCGGCCGACTAAGATTAGATTAGATTAGATTAGATTAGGCTAAATTAGAACAACAGTAGACACGGGTTATCAATACACATAATACGGCAACCTCAGGTTTATGTATATTATAGGACCCATCATTAATTCTTATGAATAAATGGAAATTATAGTGTCATGCAGTATGTTATGGTGTTCCTGGTATCGACACATTGAGCACGTACGCGGCAACGATGTTATCCCGAGACCACAGCGGTGGACTCAATTGAAAGAGAAATGGGAAACAACCAGTCAAGCCAGTTGATTTGTCGAAAAGGGTTTGAGGTGCCAACAGATTCTCCATTGAGATAACTATATATCAGAAGTGTGGATTAGTAAAGGAAATTTTTAGTCATGGATTTATTTACCTTCAAAGATTGGAATTTGTCTTACAGGTAAAGAGATAGGTACGTTGTGTAGGGCCTAATTAAAAATATGTTCTGTACGTTTCGTGGAAAAGTGACTTACTTTTATTTCTTGTGCTGTTATATGCTGAACGGGTTGCTGGTACAACTGCAAGGAAGAAATCGAATAAATTAATTTAAAAGTTTGATATTCAAGCCGCGGCCTCCAGTCTCACAATTTTGATTAAAATAAGTAGTAGGCCTATGTTTTGAAAAAGTATAGTACTTATAATCGAATACGCTCCCCGATCCCTGACGCCACTACAAAACATTGACCTTACAGCGATTTTTCAATTCAGAATATAACAGTAACCTTCAATAAAAAAATAAAAAATTAAATGCAAAAAATATCAAAATGTTTAAGGATTTTAGGGTTAATCAATTCTATCTTCAAGCCACAGTTATTCCTAAAACATTCAATACTAAAACTTGTATAAAACATCTGTTCTTCCAACTCTTTTGTATGGTAGCGAAGTATGGACACTGAAACAGAAGGATATAGAGACTTAGATCTGCTGAAATAAGACACCTCCGGAGGACTGCAGGATGCACACTACTAGATCATAAAAAAATGAAGACATCTTAGAAGAATTACACATGGAACCTTTAGAAAACTAGTTCGGACAAAGATAATATTAGAAAATAAACCAATAGAACAAGTGGTAAGATATTACTTCCTAGGTTGCGAAATGTCATACACAGCGGAAACAGATATAAATAACAAACTAAATAAGTTTAATTGTATAACAGGAACAGTAAAAAGAACTTTGAAAAATAAAGCCAGGAAAGACTCTATAATGAAATTATACAAGACAATGGCAGTTCCTATTATTACTTGTGGATCCGAAACTTGGACAATGACAACACAACAATCTGCCAGAATACAAGCTGCTGAAATGAAATTCCTCAGACCAATAGCAGGATATCAAAGAACAGACAAAAATCATAACACAGAAATAAGACAACAACTAAAAGTAAAGGAATTAAACACAACAATAGAGAAATACAGAACAAACTAGAAAGAACACTTGGCAAGGATGACTGAAAATAGAGTACCAAAAGCAGCATACAGCTATTCACCACGAGGAAGAAGAAATTTGGGAGACGAAGAAAGGATTGATTGAAACAGCAGCAATTTGTAGCCGGAACATGCTAGTAAATAAGCCTAAAGCGTGATGAAGAAAAATACCTTTAAAAAACAACATTTCTGATTATAAGTCAAGAATTGATGTAACATGTACATCGAATGGAGGATCGCAGGACACTCAAGCAGATGACAAGCTATCAGCCTGCAGGAAGAAGAAAACCAGGACGTCCACTCAAAATACTTCGGATGATGTTTCTCTTGAGGCCGAAACAGGTCAACAAATGACCTAACTTCGTGAATGGACTAAGGTGATGATAAAAACATTACGTCAACAATGAATCATAAGTAAGTAATTTCATCCATTTCGTGAAAATCCAATTATAAGTCTCAAATAATTATAACTGAGAGAAAATAAATTAATTCTGCTTCATGCTTTATGGATGAGTGAAACAAGGGAATTGCATATACAAATGAACCTTAGTGAACAGTGTTATTAAGGTCCACAGAAACAGAGCACTTGCAATTAGACTGAATTGTTGTAACGTTCACCTGTGTGGCAACTGGGTGGGGGGGGAGGTACACAAACCGCCAGAGAGATTTGCAACGTCGAGGAATGGAATGAGAAGTTTGGGAATTTATGTACCTTCAAAAGCATTGTCATATTACCTAGAAATTACTATGCGGGTGGAAATGCGGTTACATTTCTCTCTGTAGAACACCTTTGACCTATTTATTACATACGACATTTCTGCATATTTTACTCTTGTTACTTCTTTTTCCTTAAAATGCATTTAAATTGTGTACATAAACCAAAACTAATTACACATAAAAGCCAGATGGCATTTGTCTACAAAACGTCCCATATAGGGAATTCTTAACTAATTTAGCACTATCGATACTAGAGATCATGATCGCGCGGGCATAAGCTCTCCAAATACCCTTATCCTGAGATAATGTTTTCTAATCATCCCCTATATAATTTACTTCCCTCAAATCATGATTAATGTTATTCTCGCACCTGACTCTTGGCCTACCTATTAGCCGCTTCCACTAAGGTTTTCTTATAAGGATTTTCTATGCCTCTCTTTCATTCCCCATTCGTGCCACAAGTACTGCCTCTCGAGGTATATGTACTTTATTATTATTACATTCAGGTCAGTGTTATGTAATCTTGTATATTCGTCTGTCTGTTCGTCACTATTTGATCAAAAAAAGAGTGTCACAATAATCAAAATGGGATATTATAAGTGTTTCTACTAACATTTTCCTAAGGGCGACTGGCAAACAATTTCTTACGCGATTTAATGAATACGTTTAATTTATTTCTGTATGTCAATCGGCTTGTAATTATTTTTCTTAGGTATATGGATTCAGTCACTTCTTCAAAATTTTCCTCATTTGTCATTATTGTCAATTTCATTATACAATGTATTTCGGCTAAGATCTAGTATTTGTCGATCGCAATTTTCCATACAACATTCTTATTCTACTGTTGCACTATATATGTTTACCATTTGCAATAACGTTTCGTACTATTGGAACGATCCTATAGATATTTCTTACGATTTTTAAATATTTATGTAATTACGTGAATATTGTGAAACGAGTTCTACAGACGTGCAAATGCTTAATGAACCTTCCGCTCGATGGCTCTCAAATCGGTGTTACCACATTCGCAATTAATTCCAAACTATTTTTCAATAATTTTTCATTTTGTTAGGTTCCGATGGGTACATAAGATTAGTTTATAATTTATTTAATAACATCCATGTAACTTGTCTTCTTAGGTTAGGAAATGGAAAGTTGGTTTACGTCCATTTTTATAAACTTTTGGGAATTTATTCCGAAAGTTGGTACCTCCGATTGGAGAGCCATCTAATGGAAGCTATATTAAGCATTAGAGCAATACGCGCATGAGCACTGCGATTCTGTAGAATAATTCATGGAGTAAGTGATCGACAAATAGTGGACATGTTCCTGTATTTCTGTGTGTGACTATACATTTAGTTTTGGTCACACATAGAAATAATATATATATGTGATAAAAGAGCATAATATTAACCAAGATGACCATAAGGAAGTCATACAATATTTACAAAGGATGGCACCAGAAATAATTCCAAAAATGATGTTGGATTTCCAGCCCAGAAGAACAAGAGACATAGAGGGATTGGGGAAAGTTAGAGAACTTTAAGAAGAGAACAGTTAAGTTAAATTCAGAAAGCTGATGCTCATTATGATGACAATCGTAGGAGAGATGTATTATACAGGGTATGATTGGAAAACGTTATCTCTGGATATAAATTAATGGAGAAGCCATGTCCACGCGGTCATATATATCTGGGTCTGTTTGTGCCAGCCAGTTAGTTAAAACAGAATAAGATATAAAATATAGTCCACGGCTGTGTCTCGAGGTAGTGTGCTGCCTTTTCACGCAGCGGGGACATGGTTCGATTTCCGGTAGGGACAAGCTCCTGGTTGAGGTTTCTTTCGGGGGTTTTTCCTCACCTGTAAGACAAATGTTAGGAAGCTTAGAGCCCAACGGTCCCCGAAATTCATCCGGTCATCATCATCATCATCCTTATCATTATCAACATCATCCTTCACCGGTGTGGAAAGCAAGAGGAAGCTACCACACCTATAATTATCTTGTAAAGCTGCAAAGCATAGCATGAAAATGCTATGATTGCAGTCAAAGACCTGCCCTCGGGCAGAATTACTATGATCATCATCATCATAGTACACTCACGATGATGATGATCATAGTAATTCTGCCCGAGGGCAGGTCTTTGACTGCAATCATAGCATTTTCATGCTATGCTTTGCAGCTTTACAAGATAATTATAGGTGTGGTAGCTTCCTCTTGCTTTCCACACCGGTGAAGGATGATGTTGATAATGATAAGGATGATGATGATGATGACCGGATGAATTTCGGGGACCGTTGGGCTCTAAGCTATGAATGGACATATATGGTTAATAGAGTATTTTACACTCATCAATCTGGTGGTCTATGACTTAAGTGTTTTGCCTCTAGTCCCGAGCGTGGCAGCTTCAAACCCCGGGTTGATGGATTTTTCAGAAGTAAATACCAAGGGACAATTCTCCGGGAGGAAAGTTAAGCGGAGGGCCGCTTTTTTTGAAGATTTTCAGACACGTAAAAGAACTTCAAGCCTAAATTAGTGCCTCTGAGCAAAAATTAATAGACTTCTCCATCTAACCTATATTTAGGTGGCCTACTAAATATCTCCTTGAAGCGATGTGCTGAGCACGTATCACTCAATGACATCTGTAGGTAAATAATCGTATTAAATTGTTAAGAAACTCCCGCAAGGGAGCACTCATGTCCCCATGCGGGATGTGCAGAATAGACTACGCCTCTCCACAGCCTATCACTCTTAAATTTGAGTTCGATCAGTGATCAACAGATAAAAAAAAACTTGTCCTGAGTTTTTGTATATCTTGTTTACATTTCTCAAGCTTAAAAAGTTCGCAATTTTCAGAGCTTGGAAATCAGATGCAGGCAAATATTTACATATCTGTCTTCAAGATTTTCATAAATGTTATTAACTGTACACACCCGGCGTTTACTAACACATGATCAAAATTCCAGGTACATACAGACACTATTTCAATTTATTTCATTTCATTCTATAGAGTGTCCGACAAGTCCTTCATCATAGAGAGATATCATAATTAGACCTTCTCTTCTTATTATTATTCATAATTTGTAGGATTTATATCCTGTTTGTTTCCAAAATCACTCATCGGAGAAAGACGTATTGGATGTGCATTCACTGTCTATCCGTCTCCTGGCTGGTGTTCCTCTTGTTCTTCTCCCACCCATTGGTCTATCATCTTTAGTTTTTATTGTAAGTCGGTTGTCTTCCATTCTTTCTAAAGGACATTTCAAATATTTTCGTCTATCTATAATAAATTTGGGTTCGAATCCCGGTGGGGTCAGGATTTTTAAAACTGACCCAAAATTTCTGGCGGTACTATGGCCCTGGGGTCGACTTAGCCTCTAACGGAAATGAGTACTAGACGCTTGTTCTGGGAGTAAAGACGGCCGTCACGCAGGGCTGACAACTCGGATGAGCATCAAGTGCCGATTTTTCAGAAAAGTGGGAGCCTTAACCTCCTACTACCCCAAGGGCCCCCTGAAGCCTTTAGTGGGATACCTTTACGTTTTACCTTGAATAGAAGGTCGTTTCACTAAGGAAGCGCAGGTAAACGTAGGGTCTTGGGGAAACGATCCCTATCAGCAGGCTTTGTCCGTACCTGCAAAATCATGGTTACTAGTCGTAAAGAAAATATTAACCCTGAATAGGAAATGATTATAATAACTATGTATCACGTCAAATTCCTTAAGGGCACCCGGTACTAATTTCCTTGCAATTTGGTTTAAAAATAGGACATACAAAAATTATTATTTTTTCAGCTTATTCTTAAGTTATGTATGTGAAAATTATGTCACTAATTAAACAAGTCTTCCTGAACATAATGACACTTTGGTTAACTTTTTAGACATATTTCTTTATGAGTAATTTAAAGTACAAAAAAATCCATTATGTTAAAAGTATTGTCTTGGTACAATTTTTTCACAAACTACTTATCCAATTGTTTCCAAAATTTAGTATGTTATTGTCCATGGTTCATTTGACAATAATAAGGTTTGCTTGTGTTCAGATATGGTTGTAATTTATTTTTAAAAAATTCAAAGACCATTTTTTGGTAAAAATGTTGCATAATTTCTTTTTTTTTTATTTCAAACACTATCAATAGCACAGAGATAGATTTAACTTATTATTATAGAGATCTTTAAGCTGCATATCCAAGCCAAAAACAATTCTCCTATCTTTCATAGTTTCAGAGAAAAGTGTACCAAAATATTAAAAAATACAAGTTACGGGAAAATGCAAAAAAAAAAAAAAAAAGTGCACATTAGGAGAACAAAGAGACGCCACTTTTAAAAATCAATTTTTATGGTTTAAATGTCCAAAATCGACAAACTAATATTACACATCGATAAAATAGACCTTACTGGATTTTTTGAAGCAAAAAAAAAAAAGATTTTTTTTAACCCAAATAAGTACTGGGTGTCCTTAAAACTGGATGAAAATGAGAATAAAATTATTGCAAACCAATAATTTATCAAATATTATTCATGTTAACATTAATATTATAATTTTTAAATCAAGCTCATCACTTACATTAATTATATTGGATACGAGAACTCCATTAGGCCTATAGTAAATTTCTAAACCTAATGTAATAACAATAAAAAAACGAAAATAATTTTGAAATAGGTAGGACATGTGGCACAAATAGGGAATGAAAGAGGTGTAGGCTATGGAAACTTCTTGTAGGAAAACCAGAGGGAAAACGGCCAGTTGGTAGATCAAGAATCTTAACGAGGTTTTAGAAGTATGGTGACGAAAACTAATATTTTTTAGACTGACAGTACACTATTTTGGAATTGAATGTGTATGCCTGTACGTTAGACTACCCGCAGTCAAGGTGATGAAACTGGTCTTCTGCACATCTGAGGACATGCTTCTTCCTTAGTGAAACGGCCTTCTATGACATCTGTCCGTAAATTCTGTGTTGTGTATCTTATCAAATAATGTTTTCCCCTAAATAGTAATACTATCAAAAATAGTAATAGTAATCAAAGTACATGAAGAGCAAACTGAAGAAATAACGCTCACAAAGGTCATTAGGCAAGATGACTATTTTTAAGTCCATTCTTATTTAATATTATAATGGATAAAATTGTTGAAAACATACCGTCCCATTTGGGTTATAAAATGGGGAAATCATAGATTTCACTTCATATGTAAAGCAGATGATGTCGTTCTCCTTTCAGAATCTGAATATAATTTAACAAATATCTTTACATTAATTTAATATAAATGCAGAACATACAACATGGCTATTAATACGAATAAGACAGAAAACTTGTATAGAAGAGGTACAAGCAGCTATGGATATTAGAGAAAATGGAGGAAGATGAATGGATGGACAGAGAGGAATGGCGTTTGGTTTCTGGAAGATGGCGGCAGCTGCCATGATACCGGATGATGATGATGATCTATTAAAAATTCACATATAAAAATAAACACTTACTTATTACTTCAACTAATAGAATATCAAAGAGCTTTATAACAAAGATGGTATAACTATAAGTAAAATTATGATAAAAGCATGGGTTGTTACAATAACGTTACAAATTTGATACCCGAACATTTTTATTTTTTGAGATTTTACACATTTTTGTTGTTCGGTTCTTTCTGCAGAAAAAGAAATATGGGATGTCTACTAGTGCGCCGTAGCCAAGTGGTTAAGGCAAAAAGCCTTGGCCCAGAAACTATGGGACTTTCGCTGGTTCGAGTCTCCATGGGGGAAGATATTGTCTCATGGAATTTCGGTCAGTATGGGACCCGTGCCCACCCAGCATTGTGAGGATTTTGAGCAACTACAATAAGTAGTGGCTCCACATTGAGAAAACCAGCTATAACGATATGCTGACCACATGTCACTCTTAGACTGGCTTGATGAGCATCTACCTCTGTGATTAACACATGTGGATGTGAAGCCAGCAGCCGACTGGTAGGGCAAGGGCCTTCTAGGACTGTCGCCATGAGTTTTTTTAAGTTGATTCATAGATGGAATAAGAATGCGAGTGGTAGGTTTGGATATTTTTGCAGGGCATGTAGCAATACTTGTAAACAATAAAATAACATCAACTTATTCTCGTTTTTTTTATTTGAGAGTTAATTACTTCTGTAGAATGTGGTCCAATGTCGTTAAAAATGTTGTTTCCAAAATTTCAGACAGTAGGTAGAGTAATTCAAAGAAATTTTAAAACAAACTAAGGAAATGTACAAAAATGAAACTCTACAGATTTATGGCAATCTTTAACGTTGTTTTATGATTATGAAACGTGGTTCCCAATAAGAACACAAATAAATATAATTAATTCTACGTAGATGAGATTCGTTCAGGCAAGTTAAAGGTTGTACTGTCCCAGATTAAAATTAGAAATGAACAAATAAAACATGTGAATGCTAATACAATTGATGATAAAATTCCGTTCAGAAGTTAATCACATAATACAAAACATTACAATATCAAATAATAAAATTACTCCTTACTTTGCAGTCTCCTCATTATTGATTAAAACAATGCAGGCCCTTCGGAAAAAGTCCCATCCTCAGCATTATTTTAATCATTTTAACAGTAAAGGATACTGTAAAATGAGATACAATTTTATTATCTTATACAAGGTAATACCCGGCGTGAGCTGCTACGCCTAAATAATTTAAATGTGTTTTTCCATTTACTTTAATAAGTAAAAAGAAATTTTAATTATTCGGGTTGTAATTTTACTATAAACACAAAAAAATGAAAGAGACATAAATATGAAACTGTCGAAATTTCAAATGATACGCGGAACGATACATAAAACATTAAAGATAAAAATAAAACAAGAAGAGATACTAGATTGAAGTTTTATTAAAAAACATTGGCAGTTCCTGCATTACTTTATGGGAGCGAAAAATTTGGGCAATGACCAAAAAAATTACAAAGTAGAATACAGAGCGTAGAAATGAACTTCCTTAGAAGAACAAAAGGCTGCACAAGACTGGATCGGATAAAAAATGAAGATATAAGAACAGAGTTAAATATACAGGGTGTATAAAAAAGGATGGCGCAAACTTACATGGTTGAAAGTACACGATAATAGAAGCAACAATGTCCCAGTAAACATGGGTCCGCAAACGAGCCGTTTGCGAGATAATTACGAATGTATGGATACAAGCCGCCACTGACTTCATTGTAAACATCGTCCTAGTTAATACAAATTAATTTGAATTTAGATTTTACTATTAATTTTTCATCTCATTTAGTTCACATTTCACAGTTCACTTCACTTATGGGTTACCTGTTAAAGGAAGTGTTCGGAGTGTCTTCCTTGCATCTGGATGCAATACTGTGCTCGTCTCTGCAATGAATGTCGAATTCTTTCGAAAACCCTGGATCATTTCTGAATTCTTGACAAGCATGTACAACTCTCTGCTCCAGTTCTTCAACCGTGTTAACGGGTGTGCTGTACACTTCGTTTTTGAGGTGACCCCAGACACAAAAATCCAAAGGATTTAGATCAGGTGATCTTGGAGGCCAAGGTACAGATCCTCCTTGACCTATCCATCTTTGGCCGAATCTGTTACAAACAATGATGTCAGTGGCGGCTTGTAACCATACATTTGTAATTATCTCGCAAACGGCTCGTTTGCGGACCCATGTTTACTGGGACAATTTTGCTTCTATTATCGTGTACTTTCAACCATGTAAGTTTGCGCCATCCTTTTTGATACACCCTGTATATCCATTGAATGAGAAAATTAGAGAATATAGAGAGAAATGGTTTACACGTGTGGAAAGAATGAATGTAACAAGATTACCAAGAGCAGCATTCAACTACAAGCCAAGAAGTTCAAGGAATGTAGGAAGGCCAGTGAAAAGATGGACAGAACAACTGTGAGGTGGAACAGGCAATTTTTGCCTAGCCCGTGAAGTGAAGAAGAAGAAGTAAAAAGAAAATAACTATAAATTTATATCTTAATTAGTTTAGATACCCCATGCTGACTACCCGGCGTTGCTCGGGAATCTACTTATCCCCATCTTCTTTGCATCAATGAGCTGAAAGACAAATATGGTTATTGTGAGTTATCCGTAAAAGGTAGTAGACATATGCTGTCGCAAACTTTTTTGTAAAATGTTTTGAGATAGTCAATTCTGTGTACATTAATTTAATGTATTTGTTACGGTTTAGGCAGCGTAATCCATTTAAACGTCATAAGCTACTTTTTTTAGTGCAGTCATGTCTTTTTTTATCTCCAGCTCTTTAATGCATAGGGTAATACGTTATATACGTTAATTCTCCCAGAAAATGTCTCTAAAAGATGGAAGGTACCCATTTAAATTGGTGTGTGTTTTTTTAGTCCATAAAGGGCAGACAAACAAACAGACTCAAAGATGATTTAGCATAAATATAAGAGCGTAAACCGTTTTTATTATCCAAAGAAGAAATGAATAAAAACTGAGATACCATCATATGATAAAGCTAAAGAAAAATGAGGGTCAAAAATATTTGAGATGATCTATATCGACAGATATGATAGATGAGGAATGATCTCGACTGGTGGCGAAGAATTGCAAGAGGACGAGATGTTCGACGTACTAGAAAACGATGGTCTGACGTCTAGTGAAGCCGGAATGGGTAATTGCCTAGTCTTTATGACAATGATGATGTTATCTTGTGATTTAGCTAACTCGAAGAAATTGAGATTGTTTTCATAAAAGTTTATTTGAAAAGTTTTTGCAGATCTTCACCGATCCTTCCGAAATTGTGTGAATTTTAACTTGACTCAAGTACAGTCCACAACTCAGAAGAAAGCAACCACGAGGAATGTCTTACGTAGAATATTACGTCATGAGGGATTGTACTAACTAAAACTTTCAGTCTCTCAGCGGGGTTAATAGGGACACAAGTGGATCGATAGGCTTACTCTTACAGTCTTACTAATAAAAATATCTTACACAGGTTTTCATCAGTTGTTTAGTTATAGAATGTATAAACCTTATGAAAATCATGTATAATTTCCTTACTAATAAACGTTGTGCCGGAGCTATATAACAGTACAACCGTTATACACAATACGTCACATATTCATCATCATTATGACGTCAGAAAAATGTTACGCACAGTTTGTAACAGAAATAAAACATCATCAACTAGTGATTAATTGTGTAAGAAATGAATATGAATAAGAATTAATAGAGATCCCCTAATTGGGGAGGTACGGAAAAAATAAGTTGTGTTTTAATTTATTTACATTTTCCTTTACGTTATGTCAAATATATCGTAGAATTAGTTTCACAGATAATGTGCTGCCATCTAACGTGAAGAATTTAGAACAATTCATGGAAACTAATAAAACGTTTTCCCTTTACTTATGAATTATATGCAGTGTTTTAAGAAGCGTTAGAAAATGTTCAAAATAGTAGGAAATGTTACCGACAATTGAGTAACGCTTTAAGCGAAAAAAAAGTCAGTGCAGTTTCATCAGGAATCGAACCTAGCACCACACGGACCGTAGTCAGAAGCTCTAACCACAAGACTAACAAGCTAATACGTAACTTACTGCAATAATAGTACCTCTATGATTAACTACATTTTTATATCGGTATGTGTATGATGTATCAATGATGCAAGGAAGTCTTGTTAAAATAATATTATGAAGTATTTAAACTACATTCAGGTTAAATCTTGTCTCACAGCAATTATTGTAGAACATAGTCTTTTGTGAATCAATGTTCAACTTTTAAATATATTAGGTCTAATCGAGAATGAGTGTAACAAAAGGCATTTTATGATGCCTTTATTTTCCTACTCAGAGCTTTATTAATATTATTTATGTCCTGTGCATCCAATCAAACAGTCGCTAAAATGTTTCATTTGGCGATAGGTTTAAGGAAGCTTTCATCAATATCATAAGAAAACAATCAGTTGATTTTGAAGTCCGACATTTTGTCTAGTTATACAATCCTTAAACAAGGCTGGAGGCATGTATAACGATTCCCATGTAAAGTTGTACACCTCTTATACACTTAACAGCTAATACAGTGTTTATTAGTATGAATTTTCAACAGAGATGTGTATAAACCTTATATAAAAGTTATATATTAGTAAGAAGGTTAAATGTTATACCGTCTGTTTGAAACAGTCAAAGTACGTTTACTCACAAATCTATTGAGAATGAAGGGGTAGGGTTCCGTACATCATGTGAAAGACAAATAAAAATCTAATCTATAACTGAATTTACTTTAAAATGAGGTCGATCTATTCATCTTAAATTTATAACTTTAGCAAAATAATATACCTTGGTTTTAGATACATACTAAAAAACAGAACTACCATCTGCTCTCGTACATTAAGATAAGCTGTTACTGCATATCATCAAATTGATTGTTAGTAAAGTGCGCGAAAAACCTCTGGAGGCAGTTTGTGTGACATAAAATAAAAGTAAAAGAAAGATAATTCAATTTTACTAAGTAGTTTGAACACCAACTTGTAATAGAACCTATAAATATGGCAGTAAAGGGAATGGATGTAATTTTTACAGCAGCATTTAATGTATCCGGATTTATAACTGAGTATATAGGAGGTTTATAGAGGAGAACATAAGAGATTAATAACAAGAATATACTGACTTAAACATTAACCCTCAAATATATATGTAAAGAAGCGCAATAAACATTCTTATTAGGCATTATAACTTGCAAGGGATCATCCCCAACTGGTGGTACACGATAATTATGACAATATGCTCTATATATGGTATATGTTGAAGAAATATATATTAGGGTTTCATTTCTAAATGTCAACATTCAATTATAACATCGAAGTAAAGAAACGTCACTTCTATAAAGTAAAAAAATCTCTTTAATTTGCTTACTTGATATTGTGGCCACGAGAGGGCAATGAGACCGAGTTCCTGCTACCTCTCACGGTACAGAATATAGGGAAATGAAAAATAAATGTTTGTACTAGGATGCCTGGATAGCGTAACTGGTAGCGCACTAACGTACCAAGTTAGAGGTCTTAGGTTCAAATTCCGGTTCAGGCGTTTATTTTTCTCTTCGTGCCATATATAGACATATATTATTAAATTTTATGACGTTTAGCAATGAAGGCCAATTATGAAACTACAATATGATAAGAAAATTAAATACCTCAGCCGGGATTTGAACCCGAGACCTCTAACTCTGTACGTTAGCGCTTCCATCTGAGCCACTATGGCATATCAGCACAAACGTTTAAATTTCTTCCTAATATATCATTCTCAAATCACGAGAAGGATCGGGGCATCGATAGAACTACCATCTAGTGGGTAGTAAAAAAAAAAGCATTTTAAAAGAGAATTACCTTTAAAATTAATTATAATAAAATTCTCTGTAAAAATGCTTACTAGTTTTAATTTTATCAGAAATAAATTTGAAGAGAATTATCATAAGTAATGCCACGAGTGATTTCCAAATTATCGATAAATTCACGACTCGCGAAGTGAGGAGTGAATTTATCTAGAGAATTTGGAAATCAAAAGTGGCATTTGTTAGGACTATTTAACGAATAAAATTAAGCTGTTTACTCACAAATCATTGTTTAACTATAGTTATTTTAAAAAAAGTTATATATTTAATGTAAACAGCGTTGTTTGAAAACAAATCAGAAATGTGAGGTTATGTTCATTCACTGCTGCTTTATCATATTATTTATTGCCAAATAAGATCGCAATATTGTAAGAGTGCACCCAAGTGGAGAAATAATGAAACACATCAAACTATATATCATAGTCAACATTACGGGTTATTCATTTATTTTTTTTAGTAAACAACTCAGTAAAATTAAGGAATCCTTGCTATATTCAATGTATTTGTTGGAGAAAAATACTGATTTGACCAGTTCAGAACATTAAAAAGGAGGATCTTTCTTTATCACAAAGCAGGAGGTGATAATGAGAAATCGATAAAGAGCGAGGTGAAACACGACTGTCATTGGTAGCAAAACAACATTCATTGAAATGTGATTGGTCATTGACTAGCATTTGTGGCATGAGTTAAATAGTCTCCAAAAATACTTACTCGTTATAGTAACCACTATAGATGGCAGTTCTATCGATGTGTCGCTGCCTCTCGTGATTTGAGAATGATATATTAGAACTAAATTTAAATATTTGTGCTGAGATGCCATAATGGCGCAGGTGGAAGCGCACGAACGTATAGAGTCAGAGGTCTTAGGTTCAAATCCCGGATGACATTTTTTATATAAGTTATATATATATATATATATATATACTAGAAGTCCCGGCCACGCGTTTCTGTGGCTAAGGTATACGTTAGAAATTTTAATTAAGTTGCTATCTTTCAGCCAGATTACTTAAAACTAATACTTACACACGAAATTAATAATTACTCACTGGCACTATCGAACCCATAGGTTCATGGCCGCGCGGACATAAGCTCTCCATACATCCCTATCCTGAGCTAATGCTTTCCAATCATTCCCTGTATAATCTACTTCTCTCAAATCATAGTTAATGTTGTTCTCCCACCTCATTCTTGGTCTACCAACTGGGCGTTTTCCTTCTGGCTTTCCTACAAGAAGTTTCCATGCACGTCTTTCATTCCCCATACGCGCAACATGTCCATCCCATCGCAGTCTACGAGACTTAACTGTTCTTATTATATCTGGCTTCCTATAAAGACCATGTAGTTCATTGTTATGTAGTCTTCTACATTCACCTGTCTGTTCATCTCTCTTTGCTCCAAAATTTTCCTAAGAACTTTATTCTCAAATACTCGTAATCTCATTTCCTCCTTTAAAGTAAGAGTCCATGTTTCGCACCCATGTAATATAACTGGTACAATAATAGTTTTATATATTTTCAGCTTAACGTTTTTTGAAAGGAGTTGGGACATCAAAAGTCTCTGCAATGCATAATAGCATGCATTTCCAGAATTGAGCCTATGTTTAATTTCTTTGTGCATCTCATTCCTGTTTGTGATTATTGTTCCTAGGTATTTGAATTCAGCCACTTCCTCAAAATTTCCCTCATTTGTCATTAGCTGTCCATTTCCATTATATACTGAATTTCTACGTGTGACCATATATTTAGTTTTATTGATATTTACTTCCAGTCCTAATTTCTTAGTGTTACTCAATAGTGTGTGCTTGTTGGCCTACAGTATCTCCTCGCTATCGGCCAGTAGTACTACATCATCAGCATAAACTAACAGCTTATTAATACCATTCAGCTGTAAGCCTTCCTCATTCTCTAAAGATTTAATGGCATGCTCTATACATAATTAAATAGTAGAGGAGATAGTGCATCTCCTTGCTTCAACCCATTCTGGATTTCAAAAGTGTCTGACAACTGTTTGCCTACACGCACCCTACTCTTTGAGCCATTTAGACACATTCGTATAAGTCTAACTAACTTTTTAGGAATTCCGAACTCCAGCAGGATACTATATAACTTCTCCCTCTTAATTGAATCATATGTTTTTTTGAAGTCTACATATAGTTGATGTACAGTACCATTATATTCCCATTTCTTTTCTAAAATCTGTCTTATACTAAAAATCTGATCTGTTGTAGACCTGTTTTCTTCTAAATGCACATTGATGATCTCCTAGAATGTCATCAATATAGGGAGTAAGTCTGCTTACTAATATATTTGTTAGAATTTTGTACGAAGTTGAAAGTAATGAGATGCCCCTGTAGTTGTTGCAATCAGTTTTATCTCCTTTCTTATAAATTGGTACGATAATTGATTCCTTCCATTCATCTGGAAGAGCTTCTTTTTCCCAAATCATACTAAGCAACCAGCGTATCTTGTCCATCAATTTTTTCTCCCCCTGATTTTATCAGTTCTGCTGGGATCTCATCTGAACCTGATGCTTTATACATCTTCAATTTTTCAATTGCCATTTCAACCTCTAATGTACTTGGCTCTGTGACTAGCATTTCTGCTGTCTGTAACTTGTCCTCCTCAATGTCCTGTTCTGTATGTACATTTAATAGCTGATTAAAGTAACTTTTCCATCTATTTAATATACTCCTAGAATCTGCAATCATATCCCCATTTTCATTCCGAATTATGTTTGTTCTAGCCTGAAACCCTTTCTTCTCTATACTAATTCCCTGATATAATTCTCTAATGTTCCAATGTTTTGCATTCATTTCAAGATCATTAATCTTCTCTCTCAAATATTCCCTCTTTTTACTCTTTAGTAACTTGGTGGTTTCCCGTCTAACACTACCCAATTGCTCTAAATTTACCTCATTTGGCTCGTGTAACCATTTCATTTTTGCTAGCTTTCTTTTCTTTACAATGTCGGCACATTCCTCATCAAACCATTTCTTGTTTTGCCTCTTTTTTAAACAACCAATGCTTTCTGATGCTGACAATTTAATAGTATCTCTTATAGCCTCCCATTCTTTATTTATATCAGTTTCTTCTTCGCTTGCCACATTGTCATCTGAATATTCCAGTACTTCAAATCTATTATCAATTTTGATTTGGTATTCTTGCCGCATTTCATCATTTTTCAAGTTTTTTAATTCATATTTTACAGAATCATCTTTAGCGTTTGTTCCTCTCATAAACGATAGCCGTTGTCTGATTTTCACCTTGACCAGATGATGATCCGAATTGCAGTCTGTCCCTCTAACTGATCTAACATCAGTGATGCTACTGTGCCAGCGTTTGTCTACTAATACATGATCTATCTGGTTCCGAGTTTCTCCATCTGGGGACGTCCAGGTGTATTTATGAATATTCTTATGCTGAAATGTTGTGCTCTTAACAATGAGATTCTTTGATGTGGCAAATGTGACTAATCTAACCCCGTTGTCGTTACTATGTTCATGAAGACTGAATTTGCCTATTGTTGGTTTGAATATATCTTCCCGCCCCACTTTTGCATTAAAATCTCCTAAGACAATTTTCATATGATATCGTGAAAGGCTATCAAATAAGCATTCTAATTCTTCATAGAACTCATCCTTGATCTTGTCATCTTTATCTTCAGTGGGGGCATGTACATTTACAATTATAAAATCATGTCGTTTACCCTTTAGAATTATGTATGATATCCTATCACTAACAAACTTAATATCTCGGATAGCGGATAGGATCCTCCTTCTGACTAAAAAACCCGTTCCAAATGCAGGTCTTTCTGCACCCCCGTAGTATAATGCAAAGCTTCCTGATTCCTGACTACCTACTCCTGGCCACCTAACTTCCTGTAAAGCGACTATATCCAAGGGCGATTTATCTAATTCCCGCGTTAATATCTCTAGTGCCCCGCTATTGTATAAAGTCCTAACATTCCATGTTCCTAGGAACATGTCCCTGTGTTTGAGCCTTTGGTATGGGTTCCCTGAAGTAGTCCCCGCCCGGAGAACCGAATGGGGGACTATTTGACCTCCGGAAAATTTTAGCCCAGATGAACCCATGTCCGCATTTCTTGACGGTTGTATTTTTACGGTGAAAGGTCGTCACTCTTTCGCCCAAGGTACTTTTTCGTCTGGCTTATCACCTTCGACCAGTCCGGCATGGCTAACCCTATCGGCAGCAATGCTACCACCGGCATAGCTCTCAGGATCATTTAAGCACGCAAGCCACTCCACCACGACAAGGTAAAGATACCATGGAGGGACGAAATTAATAATATTGAAAATAAAATAAACACTGAACATACTTAAATTATGAAATAATCAATATTTGTAATTCAATTGAAATTCGCGGTTGCAACAAAAAGCACAGCCATCTGGATCTCTCTTTTGTTAAATAATAAACCAATTACCTTACCAATTACTTACAACATACTACACCGTCATCTGTTAGAATCGTATGGAACTCACAATTAATTACACCGCCATCTGTTAGAATCGTACCGAACTCACAGATAATTATAACTCTTTGTTAAGTAATAAACAAATAATTAGCAATAAAAAATAATGCGACTATAAATTTTGTTATAAACTAACCTAAAGTCTCAAGTTGGACCAAACAGCACACAGTGTGCAAACTTTTATTAAAATCGGTTCAGTAGTTTAGGATTCCATCGCGGACAAACAACGTGACACGTAATATATATATATATATATATATATATATATATATAAATTAAAATAGTAATCAAATCATTTTATGTATAAGAACAAGTTGGTTGAACATTTCACCAGAATGCTCCCAAGGTAAAATAAAGCAAACGATTCTGAAGTGCACCCCGGAAGGTAGAAGAAAAAGTTTTGGAGAGATGTAGCTATTTCTGGAAGTTTAAGAGGCACAGTATTATACCAATCGTTACTGAAACAGTTTCAGAAAATACATGTATTAATGGCGAATTTCACACATGAAAATTAAAGTTCCTTCCCTGCTTCCTAAAATGGTATATTTGGCTTCTGCCATGATTGATGTTAACGCAGTATAAACGAATTCATGTGTAACAGACAATTGTTATTTATTTTAATTACAAATCCTATACCACGCAGACGATTTAGTCAGGTACCTTTATTTTGTATAATTAGTGACTGCAGCTTATTAAATATGAAACTCAAAACATGTATTTTGTAACTGCTACAATATATACACATTCACAACTTCTTGTTAAAATACATTTTAAAACGTCACTAACTAACTAACTCACTAGCACTACCGCCCATAGGTTCATGGCCGCGCGGAGATAAGCTCTCCATACAACCCTATCCTGAGCTAATGTTTTCTAATCATTCCTTGTATAATCAACTTCCCTCAAAATTATAGTTAATGTTATTCTCCCATATCACTCTTGGGGCGTTTCCCCGCTGGTTTTCCTACAAGAAGCTTCCATGTAACTCAGTAACTGTAATTCAGTAAGTGAATTCCTAACTAATCAAGTATAAGTAACTCAGTAACTATAATTCAGTAAGTGAATTCCTAACTACTCAAGTATAAGTAACTCAGTAACTGTAATTCAGTAAGTGAATTCCTAACTAATCAAGTATAAGTACAATTTGTACATATAGCTATTCCTAAACCATTTGAACTGTGATGTAAGTGAAATTTATTTTTGTTGTGTTGAAAATGAGTTTTTTTTAGTTGCTTGCCGCGGTGCGATATGATTTATTGTAATTAAATGTACAAGTTACAAGAGGCCGAAGTTCCAACTGACATCACTGAATAATGATTTAATCAAACTTTGACATTAACTTTTATAAGACTAATGACATGTTATTTGACACTTCTTAATTCCAAAGGGTCAAAATATCTCCCCGCATAGAGACTCGAACCAGCGCAAGTCCAGTAACTCTGCACAATAGCACAATTCCTTAAATCGCTCGGCTACATCATATGATAATCAGAACTTGTAAAAATGTTTCTGTGGAGTTGTCTTCCATCTTGTATTCATGGATAAATCTGAAAGTAAAAGGTTTGAAAGGGCGCATGGCAGAAGCTGAAGCAAACGAGTCATGACGTCATTACACACGCCTAAAGTAGACCATTTCCATTCTTACGGAACTGAGAACATGAAATGCTCTTCAAGCATGCTGTAGCTAAGAAAGCCATCATCACAGAAAAGAGGAAGATGGCCAGAGGAAAAAAGAAAAAAAAAAGCCTGGATGCTTCAACAGGATACCATTAGCCTAATGACATCGTCTTTTCAACTTAATCTTGCATTTCTACAAAGAAAAATCAAAAAATTGTTAAGGGTTACAAAAAATACTATAGAATATTAAATAAATGTATATAGATATTAATACTATTTTACTACAATGATATTTAATATCGCTTAACACGGAAGAAAGAAAATGTCACGTCTTAAAAATATTAAATTTTACAAGACAGTAACTTATAGCTTCCGCACTCTAAACTGGCGGGTCTATGACGTCATTATTGTATTTAGAGAAACAAGAGGTGATACTACTAACTGACATAAAAATATTGACTCAGCTGTTATTACTAAAGAGGCATTTCAAATGTCAATTTGTTCTTACAAGCGAATTGTCAACCATTGCATGCCAAAACCGAGCTCGAAAATTATTCCACAGAAGCGTTGTGATGTACCAAAGTCGTATCCAAAAAACTTACCTGCCTTTTTTAATTGCAAGGCACAGGAATCTAAGCTAGAATCCAGCAATGGCAACACGCTGTGGGGAGCAGGTGTACTACCTGTATGAGTAAGAGCGGGGTGGAATGACGCGGGACGGCATATAATGAGGCTTATCGAATTTACCAATTCGGGAGTTGTATTACTTCCCTGTTGTTTAAATGAGAGTTTAGGCGCTGGATTTTAATGCCTTGCAGTTAAAAAGACTTTTTTGTGATCACGGTCATGGTACATATAACACTTTTCTGGAAAAAATTCTCAAGGTCGGTTTCGACATGCAATGGTTGACAGTTCCCTTCTTAGAAGTGATTCTGAGACAAGTTAAAATAACGATTGAGTGCAAAATTATCGCATATAGCACACGACAGGAACTATCTCAATGTTCATACAAACAAGAGACAGGGTTTCTTTCAGGTCTATACTTGGGGTTGGAATAAGAGTGAGTAACTCAGTAACTGTATTTCAGTAACTGAATTCCTAGCTAATCAAGTATAAGTAACTCAACTTTTATAATATTCATGATGTGTTCTGTTGAGGTATTATTCAAAATTAATATATAATTATGGAATATTCACCTGAAAGGTCCGTCTCCTCAACTTAATTAATCATTTAACTGTAGCGCTTTCGGGACTTGTCCCATCATCGGCAGGATTCAAAACTGGTGCTTCACTGAAGATCTGGTAGAGGGGGTTGCATGTATTGGGTTCGTTTTCGTTTATCAGGCTGTCATTGTTGTGAGCTGCTTTCATGATTTCCATCTCTTCGAGTACGTTTATCTTCGTTTTCAATATTGAAAACACCCTAACAGTAATGCACAGAGAAAATAATCCAGCGAAGATAAACGTACTCGAAGAGATGGAAATCATGAAAGCAGCTCACAACAATGACAGCCTGATAAACGAAAACGAACCCAATACATGCAACCCCCTCTACCAGATCTTCAGTGAAACACCAGTTTTGAATCCTGCCGATGATGGGACAAGTCCCGAAAGCGCTACAGTTAAATGATTAAGTTGAGGAGACGGACCTTTCAGGTGAATATTCCATAATTATATATTAATAAGTAACTCAGTAACTATAGCCTAATTCAGTAAGTGAATTCCTAACTAATCAATTATAAGTAACTCAGTAACCCTTAGGCTATAAGATAGTCTAGCAACCGGTATTTTTACGAAAAGAAACTTGGTATATGAGATTCAATTATCAATAAAGAACAGTTTTTTGCAACAGAAAACATAAATAGAATCGACTGTTAACATCATTATAACTAGAAAAGCATGCAAAACAAAAATATATAAAAATTCTTGCAATATCCATATTGTTATGTGGATGTGATACATAGGTTATAAAAAAATACGAATCCGGAATCACGACCGCAGAGATGAAATTCATGAGGAAAGCAAAATACACATGGCAAGATCATAAAACAAATACATACTTGGAAACATGCAAAATTACAGAAACAAATGAGGGATTTAGGAAAAAAGTACATGTTTAGAGCTCACAAAATGTTTTTACTGAGACTATTTAACTCATGCCCCAAATGGGAGTCAATGACCAATCGCGTTTCAACAAATTTTGATTTACAACCAATCACAGTCGTGTTTCACCCTGGAATTTATCAAATAAATGTATCATATACCCCCTCAGGGGTCCTCATCTAGGGGATATGTGGATGGCGACCACAAGGTGCCCAAGCTGAGCAAAACATTTCTTCCACTTACTTGTGTTTTGCACTCTTTTAACTTAACTATCTAACCTCTCTTGGTTAACTCTTGTTTTTTTCGACCCCGACGCTATTAGGGCATCCAAGGGCTAGGGAGTCTTTCCTTTCTTCCATTACTTCTTTCCTTTATTTCTCCAGAAAAGCCTGACCAGAGGCTATAAGATGGCAGCCGCATCACTGGTCTTGCCTTCCTTTGGCCAGCAACCAATCGAAGGGACTATTATTATGCTTTCAAGTCTTATACGAGAATTTCCCGGAAGTAGGAGGGAAAATTTTCTATAGGATCGTAACAGGCCTTGGCCTAATACTTGGAAGGAAGAAGAAGAAGAGATGTATCATATACAATATACGACAATAAAAAGAAACCAGTGTTTGCACTTTCTTAAACGTATTATTTTCCAGGAATTTACGTTACAGAAAAATATAATTTACATCATAGGACATCAGAAATTAATTAATAATCTATAATGTTGGTTATAAACAGTTTGATGGGTTTCAAGTTTTCTCCACTAGGGTACATTCTTACAATATTGCGATCCTTTGACAATAAATAATAAGATCTGGTTCTAGTGATGAACAAATCAAGCATAACTAACGTATATCATTTGTTTTCAAACATCGCCTTTACATTAAATATGTAAATATTTTAAAATAACTATATTTAAATAATGATTTGTGAGTAAACAGCTTAATTTCATTCGTTAAATAGTCCTAACAAATGCCACTCTTGATTACCAAATTCTCTAGATAAATTCACTCCTAACTTCGTGAGCCGTGAATTTGTCGATAATTTGAAAATCACTCGTGGCGTTACTTATGACTATTTAACTCATGCTCCGGATGGGAGTCAATGACCAATCACATTTCAATGATTTCTTATTTACAACCAATCACAGTCGTGTTTCGCCTCGAATTTATCAACGGAAGTTTTTCATATTAAAGAAAGCACCTCCTTTTTAACATTCTGAATAGGTCGTAGCATTATTTAGCAGTGACTGACTCTCTAAGAAATACGGCTACCAGATTGTATATATAGTGCATGAATGTCAACAGAGAGCGCAAGCGGGAGATAATATAAAAACATTTGTAGGAATTGATTTTACCATAAAAAAGAAACCACTATTTGCACTTTCTTAAACGAATTACTTTCCAGGAAATGACGTTGCGGAAAAATATATTTGACATATTTACATCATAGGACATCAGAAATTAATTAATACCTATACCGTTGGTTATACATTTCTCCACTAGGGTGCTTTCTTACTTACACATTGCGATCCTTCGGCAATAAATAATATGATCTGGTTGCAGTGATGAACAATAAACAAATGGAGCCTGTCAATCGTTTGTCATTTGTTTTCAAACATCACCGTTTACATTAAATATATAAATATTTTAAAATAACTATATTTGAATCATGATTTGTAAGTAAACAGCTTAATTTTATTCGTTAAACAGTCCTAACAAATGCCACTCTTGATTTCCAAATTCTCTAGATAAATTGGAAATCACTCGTAGGATTACTTATGATAATTTAAATTGAATTTAGTTATGTGTGTTATAAATCTGTTTCAAAATTTGTCTTTGATATTATGACTTATTCACTTCACATTACAAGCTAATACCCGGCGCGCGCTGCTATGACTAAATTGTGACGAACCAAACATGGCGGTTGTTAGAGTCAATTTTTATTTTCGGATTTTATTTAAACCGCCACTTCTAAAGGTTGGATATCAATGATTTTTTTGGGGAACACCCACCTCGGTTTATTTTAATAGCATATACCTGTACACTTACATTTTGAAGTCAATCAACCGACTGCATTTCGAATTTTGACAGTGCAAACATACGCAGGCTTAATTTTTTATATGAAGATGTGAGATATGTTAGCCATATTAAATTCTGATACAATAATTTTATATTTTATAATTATTATGTAGTGTATCTACTTTTCAATATGTGCCTTACAACCTTAGTCAAAGGAAAACAATAATTGATGAGCCACGTCTTTAATGTATTGCTTGTCATGTTTTTCCATGAACCTAAAGGAAATTACTGAATGACAACATACGCGAGAACTATGACATCTATAGATTTTTAACAATAGCTGTTTGGTCCGGAGGCAAACGACTTCAATATGAGGTCGATAATGCAGAAAACTGATTTTTGAAAAAAGAAATGGGTTGTCAATTTTTTTGCCCACAACCCTCAAATTGAGACTACACATTGGAAGAATGACTAAAGAAAGACTCTCCAATTTAATGTTGAATTACTACCCCGCTGGGAAACAAAGTCGACAACTTAGAGTAGTAAAAAATAATCCCAGTAGAATTCTTATGAAGCCCATGATGTTGTAGAAGGTTCAAACACCCGCCTTTCTAGATGTTTGACACGAGATATCAACCGGTTTGTAACGGCCGAATTTATCCACAAAATAAGCTCTTGGTACTCATTTATATTAAAAGCTGAGTCAACCCCAGGACTTTAGTGTCACCTGAATATTTTGACTAGTTTAAAAATCTTGACTCCACAGGCTTGTAGTAAATTCCCTTAGCAAACTACGATACACCGTGCCCCCAACTTAGAAGAATATTGTATCGATAATAAGGTCACTATGTCTATAACTTTGACTGCTTAGAAGATGAACATCAAACGAAATATTTTTACTCTTCGATAGTCTCCACAACTCACATTGAAATTTTTTCGCCTTCTCAACTTAATTTTCTCCATTCTCTGTTTGTGTGAAAAATTTCCAATTTTTGATTCCTATCTCTGTCACATCATATTCCCATCTGTGCTTAGGTCTTCTTTACGTCTTATTCCTTTGGTTTTCCAATATAATAGTTATTTAAATGCCTAGTTATTAAACCTATTTTGTAACGTGTTGTCTACAATATGTTTTTATACGTTCAGAGTATTTTAGTATATATTACATACAGTATATTTAATAAAATGTATTTATTGCGGGAAGGATATGTCTAGAGAAAGAGTACTGTGGGCATTAAAAAAACGATAAATCAACAAACATTGTTGTAATGTGGGCTTTGGGGCGGGAGTACACGATAAATCAACAAATGTATATGTATATATATATATATATATATATATTAATCATCATTAAACTGTATTTTACGTTTTGTTGAACCTGTATTTTATGTTTTGATAGCGTGTTTTGTGTTTTTGTTAGAATATAAAGTATAGGTTTTGTTGTCTAATAACTACGCACTAAAACGCCACTGATTGTTATAATAATAGATAAGATTTGTTTAGAGAGTTTTCTTTTATGCTTCCTTCTTGTATGACCAAACTAGTGTATTCCCTTTGATTTTATAAAGCTACAGATCTAATATATAAAAATAAATGTTTGTTTGTTTGTTTGTTTGTTCGTACTTTATGCGCGGCCATACCGTTGATCCGATTATGATGGGGCTTCTTGCAAAATGTTCAGGAGATTACCGGGATGAACATAGGCTATAAGAGAGTTATGATACTCAACTCCTACACCCTTAAAAATGGCCTTTGTAGTGGAAAACTTGTAAAAAAATAGCTCCTTGGACGCTTAAATGGCTTACGTTGCCTAAACCATAACAAATACACAAAATTAATGTACACAGAGTTGAATATCTTAAAAAGGTATACAAATAAGTCCGCGACAGCATATGTTTATCTCTTGCGGATAACTCACAATAACTAGTTTTGTCTTTCATTGATGCCAAGAAGATCGAGACAAGTAAGTAGATTCCTGTGCAAGCACAGCAGCACTGGCGGGTATTCTTTTACGGATAACTCACAATAACGAATTTTGTCTTTTAGCTCATTTGTGCCAAGAAGATCGAGATAAGTAGATTCCCGGGCAACACCGAGTAATCAGCACGCGGAATCTTAAAATAATTACGATATACATTTATAATTATTTTTCATTTTACTTTTTAAACTAATCATAAGAAGTGCATTAGTTGTTGTCTTTCAGCTCATTTATGCCTAGAAGATCGGGATGAGTAGATTCCCGGACAACGCCGGATAAACAGCACGGGGTATCTAAAAATAATTAAGATATAAATTCTTCCTCTTACTTACTTAACTAAACATAAAACACATTAATTTTCGTATTTCAGCTCATTTATGTCAAGAAGATCGGGATAAGTAGATTCCCGGGTAACACCGGGTAATCAGCACGGGGTATGTAAAAAAAATATAAATTTATAATTAATTTTCCTTTCAATTATTCGACTAAACATAAAAGCACATTTAATTTCATTTATTTAGGCGTAGCCAGGTATTAGCTAGTAATATATAAAATAAACAAATCCTAAATTCAAGTTTAGGAGATATAGTTCGTTATTTGTTTTCATTCTCAATATTCCATTTTCTTTACACGGTCATAGTATTCGTATTGATATTTTCCTGTCAAATGAAATATGTAGGGAAAAAATCAGGTAAGTATTAAAAAAAAAGCTGTAAAACTTAGTTTTAGTTGTACCTACAACATTATACTTCCTTACTTTAGTACCAAATTCTATAGGTGAATAAACATATCAATGAACTGTATCTATTACTGTTACACACTTCTAAATGATAGTCCTTTCCATGGAGAATTTAAATACACCTCAAATTCCATTTAGACATAACAGTGACTTATACCTGATTATTTTCCTGAACCCTTCAATTATTAAATAGGCCTACATTGATATATGTACAGCTTTCAGTAGCCAGTTTTCTTATGCTTCAGAAACAATCAGTTATGTATTTAATACACAAGTGATCTTCTTGGTGATATAATATTAAAATATATATGTAGTCAATATGCCCATTTCACCAATTAATGTTTTAAAATGGTCAACAAGTTTCTACAGCCAAGCTGTCATTCTCAAGACCAGATATTGACTGATCAGTCAATATCTGGTCTTGAGAATGACAGCTTGGCTGTAGAAACTTGTTGACCATTTTAAAACATTAATTGGTGAAATGGGCATATTGACTACATATATATTTTAATCAGTTATGATTTTTACAACATGTGACGCAATTTTTTGTAAGTTCCAAGCATATACCATGCGCATGCGCCAACAAACGTGAAGCAATTTAGTTTAATTATAGTTGTGTACAAATTTCGTGTTTCTTGAAATTAGTTTAGTTTTTTATTACTGTAGATTTGCAGATTTGGCATCGTTTCCTTATGTTATCTTTATACTTCTTTTGAAAACTTCAGCATTTCTATAGACGTGGAAATAAAACTACAGTTACAACTAGGACCAAAAATTTGATTTACGGAAGAATTTTCTTAGTTTACGCAGTACCAGAGGGAAGGGTTTTTTATTTTGTTTCAAAATGACGTTTAGCGAATGTTGATGTCGTCTATTGAACTACCATGCCATGTCAAACACAACATTCTGCTGGAGGCAAAAATAAGTTTATACTAACAAACAAATTTATAGGCCTAACACTTATGTACCCGAGGGCTCTACTCGATAATGATGTGCGTCGTTATGTTATATATACGCCACCCCCATACACGAACACACGCGCACACGCGCACACGCACACACATATATGTATATATATATATATATATATATATATGATATGAAAAGAAAAAAGAATGCTTGAGTCGGGATTCGAACTATATATATATAGGCCTATATATAACAAGTAAGCAAGTTAAAGAAGATAATATTTTTACTTTATAGCAGTGACGCTTTATCGGTGTTATAATATGTCCACCGCTGTGGTCTCGAGCTAGCGTGCTGCCCGGGTTCGATCCCCGCTCGGGACAGTTTTTCTGGGTGAGGTTTTTACCGGGTTTTTTTCTCACCTGTAAGACAAATGTCAGGGAAACCTTAGGGCCCAAACGGTCCCCGAAATCATATCGGCATCATCATCATCCTTATCATTATCATCATCATCATCATCGCCATCATCATCATCCTTCATCGGTGTGGAAAGCAATGGGAAGCTACCACACCTACAATTCCCTAGTAAAGATACCAGCATAGCATGGAAATTACGATGGATATATATATATATATATATATATATATATATGTTCTCTTTAACTTGCATACTTGTTATATTAGCTACCTAACTCGTACCAGGTAGCAGTGGAGACCTACTTCTCATAATCTCGTAATAATGGAGAATATATATTTAAGAGAAATAAATGTTTGTATTAGATTTGCCCGATGGTGTAATGGATAGCACGCTGAAGTACCAATTCAGAGTCGGGTTCAAATCCCGTCCAGGCATTTATTTTTCTTATGTCATATATATATATATATATATATATATATATGTATATATATATATATATATATAAATATATATATGTGTGTGTGTGTGTGTGTGTGTGTGTGTGCGTGTGTGGTGTGTCTTCATAACCTTTAGTCAATAATTTCGCTGAGATATGTATATTTTTTCAAAGCCATTTTCACCAACATTGGAAAATAAGAACGTCAATGAATAAAAACATAACATAAGCTCGGGTGAATCGGAAAAAATAGGAAAATCTGTAATATCAGTTTTATTATTGGTAAGACATATATGTCTTTTACTTCACGATTTAATATAATCTTTCTTCAATATTATATACCAGTTATAGTCTCAGCTATCGAATGTACGAGAAATTATTGTCATTATTATTATTATTATTATATATTATTATTATTATTATTATTATTATTATTATTATATAATTATTATTATTATTATTATTACTATCAATATTATTATTACCATTATAAACTAACTACCTAACTCACTGGTACTATCGAACCCATAGGTTCATGGCCGCGTGGACAAACGCTCTCCATACATCGTTATCCTGAGCTAATGTTTTCCAATCATTCCCTGTATAATCTACTTCAAATCATAGATAATGTTATTCTCCCATCTCATTCTTGGTCTGCCAACTGGGTGTTTTCTTTCTGGTTTTCCTACAAGAAGCTTCCATTCACGTATTTCATTCCCCATTCGTGCCACATGTCCTGCCCATCGTAATCTATGAGACTTAACTTTTCTCCGTGCCACATGTCCTGCCCATCGTAATCTATGAGACTTAACTTTTCTCATTATTCTGGCTTCCTATAAAGATCATGTAGTTCACTGTTATGTAGTCTTCTCTCCTGTCCGTTCATCTCTCTTTGGTCCAAAAAATTCCCAAGAACTTTATTCTCAAATACTCGTTATCTCCTTTCCTCCCTTAAAGTAAGAGTGCATGTTTCGCATTCATATAATATAACTGGTAGAATAATAGTTATATATATTTTCATTATAACGATTCTTGAAATTAAATTAAATAAGACTATTTAACTCAGGCCCCAAGTGGGAGTCAATAACCAATCGCGTTTCTATTAATTTTTATTTACAACCAATTACATTCGTTATTCACCTGGAATGTATTAAATAAGTTTATCATATTAGAGAAAGCTCCTCCTTTTAAGAGTCTAAATAGGCCAGAGCATTATTTTGCAGTGACTGACTCTCTAAGAAGTATGGTACCAGATTGTATATATAGTGCACGAATGTAACCTTAACGTCGTTGCGGGAGATAATAATAAAATAATTTGTAGCAATAGATTATACCACAAAAAAACACACTGTTTGTACTTTCTTAAACGCATTTTTTCCCAAGAAGTTCGTTCCAGAAAATATAACTGACCTATTTACATCATAGGACATCAGAAATTAATTAACATGCAGTTTGATATGTTTCATTTTTTCTCCACTAGGGTGCATTCTTACAATATTGCGATCATTTGGCAATAAGTAATATGATCTGGTTGCAGTGATAAACAAGTGAAACATAACGTTCCTCTTTTGTTTCAAACATCGCTGTTTACATTAAATACATACATATTTTAAAATAACTACAAATTAAAAAGTGATTTGTGAGTAAACAGCTTAATTTTATTCGTCAAATAGTCCTAACAAATGCCACTCTTGATTTCCAAATCATCTAGATAAATTCACGACTCACTTCGTGAATCGTGAATTTATCAATAATTTGGAAATCACTCGTGGCATTACTTATGATAATTACTATCATTAGCATTATAATTATTACTATTATCATTGTTATCATTATTATTATTATTATCATTATTATTATTATTATCATCATCATTATTATCATTATTATCATTATTATTATCATTATTATCATTATTATTATTATTATATTATTATTATTATTATTATTATTATTATTATTATTATTATTTCACTTCATGACTGATTACAGTAACTAGGAAAGTTTCTAGGATTTAATTCATTATACGCTGATAATACGTAGCCTGCTCTGTTTTCGAGCAACAAGCCAACTTACTAGAAGTGATTCATCAATAAATTTACGAAGTTCATCATGAAAATTATGACTAATTATTTCGCATCCAAAGTTTACTTCAGCGAGGAAATTCATCATTAGTAAATGCGGAGGCAGCAGGTGGTTCTCTTTCAGTCCTGGTAATGTTACAGATTACAACCAACTATCATCAAATCACATTTACCGCAGAGAAAACTTCATCTTCTGTAACGAGATAAACATGAGCTCTGCTCCCATCCGCACCAATTATCAACTTTTCACAATAATCTACATTTGCTTCCATTAATATTCTGTACGACCTATCTAAATTATAAACTAAATTTACAATATTCACCGTGTTTCTAAAGTTACACATTCATAAATTTATAATTGAAAATACTATCTTACTACTCGCCCATGTAAAATCTACATTGGGAAAATATGTTGTAGAGTTTACCTTCATGTAAGCCCTTGAGACTATGGCGCTCTCCCCCATAAGGGAGAAATTCAACCATAAGGGCCTACTAATTTATTTACACTTGTTTTCGGATAGATGCCTGGGGTCAGTGTTCCGCCTCATAGTGACATCTAGAAAACCAAGGTAGTTCTAGGAAGGGAGAATTCGGTAAATTTTTCTTATAGGCCTTCATAGTCAGGCTTAAGGACCTTTACGAGCTTGAAAGTATTCAGACTCAGGACACACGACTTAAAGTTCCTCCCGGACGACTTGTTCGTTGGATTTTTTCATCCTAAAAAACTTAATTGGCGCCTACCGGGTTTTTAACCCGCGACCCTCAGAACCAGAGGAAATGAGCATAACCACTAATCCAGCGCGGTCGACTTATAGGTTTTTTCATGTCATTGCTCATATGGGAACGCTGTTGTCACTTGACGACAAAGACTGAGGGATAGAGATGAATATATTCTCCTTCTAATATAAGTACAGTATCAACATAAGTTTACGACACAACTTTACCTTCAATACTGTTACTAAACTCTAAATACATGGTCATCCTAATATGGTTACTAAAGAACAACATTACAATTATGAATTTTATAGATTGTGTAAATATCAATAAAACTAAATATATAGTCACACGTAGAAATGCATTATATAATGGAAATGGACAGCTAATGACAAATGAGGGAAATTTTGCGGAAGTGGCTGAATTCAAATACCTAGGAAGAATAATCACAAATAGGAATGAGATGCTCAAAGAAATTAAACATAGGCTCAATTCTGGAAATGCTTGCTATTATGCATTGCAGAGACTCTTGATGTCCCAACTCCTTTCAAAAACGCTAAACTGAAAATATATAAAACAATTATTCTACCAGTTATATTATATGTGTGCGAAACATGGACTCTTACTTTAAGGGATGAAAGGAGATTACAAGTATTTGAGAATAGGAAAAATTTTGGACCAAAGAGAGATGAACAAACAGGTGAATGGAGAAGACTACATAACAATGAACTATATGGTCTTTATAGGAAGCCAGATATAATAACAGTTAAATCTCGTAGACTGCGATGGGCAGGATATGTTGCACGTATGGGGAATGCAAGACTTGCATGGAAGCTTCTTGTAGGAGAGTCAGAGGGAAAACGGCCAGTTGGTAGACCAAGAATGAGGTGGGAGAATAACATTAATTATGATTTGAGGGAAGCAGATGATACAGGGAATGATTGCAAAACATTAGCTGAGGATAGGGATGTATGGAGAGATTATGTCCGCGCGGCCATGAACCTGCGGGTTCGATAGTGCCAGTGAGTAAGTAAGTAAGTAAATAAGTAAGTATAGATTGTGACCGCAGTCACGCCAGTAGTGTCGTAATTCGGGATCGTATCATTGTTCGGAGGCTTTTTACACGCTATATATTAGCTTGACCTGTATCTATCTATCTATGTAACGAAATTTTTCAACGCGATTTTCACCCACTTAAAATCATTGGATTGACTTGAAACTTTGTATACTTGTAATGGACCCGTGACAATACAATAATTGCATTTTTTTCTAAAATCCCGGCCAGAATCATCAGAAAATAAAAAAAGTGTCTTTGTATCTATTTAACGGAAATTTTTAACACGATTTTCACCCACATAGAAACATTGGATCGACTTGAAAATTTGTATACTTGTAAAGGACCCGTGACAATACAATAATTTCATATTTTGTTTCTAAAATCCTGGCCAGAATCATCAGAAAATCAAATAAATGAAAACTGGTGTAATAGGTTGCGGACTTGTCGACTTTATAGTCAATCGTTGTAAGGGCTCAGTTGGTAGAGCGGTGATCTCTAGTGGTATACAATTTCAGTAATCCGTAGATCGCTGGTTCAAATCCGGGCCGGAAGATGTTTTTTAGAAAAGTATTACCTTTGACTCATACTACAATAGTATCGAATTTAAAGATATTTATATTTTTATCTTATTCTGTAAAATATTAAAACTAAACAATAAATAATAGTTAAAAAACACGCTTTATTAGAAAACCGAACTAAAAAAATGAAAAATAATTTTATTTTCCAACACGCTTGGGATAAAATTAAAGTGGTCAACAAAAAAATCATCTCCAACACATATAGAATAAAACTAGAGTTATCAACAAAAAGAAAATCATTTTACCATCAAAAGCGTGGTGTGCTTTTTATGATTTTTACATTTTCTTCTTAGAGACTTTACTCTTACCAATTTCTGTTTATTATCAAATATATTAATTGATATAGAGCACCCCACGCTTTTGATGGTAAAATTATTTTCTTTTTGTTGATAACTCTAGTTTTATTCTATATGTGTTGGAGATGATTTTTTTTGTTGACCACTTTAATTTTATCCCAAGCGTGTTGGAAATTAAAATTATTTTTCATTTTTTTAGTTCGGTTTTCTAATAAAGCATGTTGTTTTAGTTTTTAAAACTATTATTTATTTATATTTATAGTTACAGTGAATTTAAGAGGGATTGTTTGACTATTATGGTAGCGAGGCCTATGTTAATACTAACTTAGGATGAACTCTACTTTACGGGAGCGGTCACGGCTACTGTTTTTGTTTCCTAAATCATCTTCAGAGGGACAGGAGTATCATTGATGTCTACTGCATTTTAACATTTTTATTACTATAACAACTCTAATATCAAGTTAACACATAACAAATTTGCAAAGACACATTTTTGGTTTACATTAATTTCATAGGGAAGAAGGAGCACTTGCAAACTATTTTAAATACATGACATATTCCGAAATACGTATAACTCTTAATTTGAGAGAGTGTGTAACGGTGCTAAGAATTAACTAGACATTTTCAAATTGTTATCTTGTCCTTTCTCTTAAATTTCATACTTTGAAATATTTTAATAATTACTGAGTTTATAAGATCCTAAGTTCACATTAATCAATACTTTAATTGAGAATCTACGTGCAAAAACATGTTGAATATAATTTAGATAAACGTCATAATTTGAAACTAAAACATGGATGTATTAAAAAATATATGTTTATAGTGAACTACTTACATGGTGGATGTCTCTTTCTCCATCTCCTTTTCTACACACTTTTTTTTCATCATGTCCAATTCTCCCAAATATATATATTTTTTTATTTCATAATATTTCCAGTGAAAGTATTATTCTGAAGTTTATTAATTTGTTAACTTTTAGCTTTCACTTTTTGAAACCATCTAAATATGTTCATTTGAAACAAATATATTTGTTAACTTTAACTTTCACTTTTCAACATACCATCTAAAATGTCCATTATTATTTTAAATAAAAGTATATCCTTCTCAAATTAAAATATATTTTCTCTTGAAAGCCAATGATTTGCTTTATCATGATTAATAGTTGCAATAACTAATTAATTCCATTAATTTCCTTTTAAATATTAAATTGTGTCTGCAATAACTATAACAAGTAGCTTCAGAACAATCTCGCTGAAAAAATATACGTGATACATTTGTTACATACTCTTCTTTGACCACAGCTGTACGTGGCAAATCAAATTTCACTGAAAGAAAATATTTTTATTTGGATACGAAAAAAGAACTGAATTGCTGTCCCTACAGCTTTAACATACATTTATAGGGCACGCTACATATGAGTTAATAACACAATAGCACAAGTCAGAAAGTCAGGAGTTCGTGTCTCGATGGAGTCGGTATTTTTTAAGTTGTCTAAACCTCCTGACGTCACCACGGCTCTGGGATAAACTCAGCCTCTAATGACAATGAGTACCAGACGGAGGGCTTAAAAACCCTGGTGACATATATTGTCGATTGTCTAAAAATGTGCGAAACTTAAACACTTAATATCCCAAAGCCTGAGACCAGTGATGGGATCAATCAATCAAAATTCGCATCATTACTGTGTGGAACACAGGGCTCTCAGAAAACTTCTCCACCTGACTCTAACCTTTCCCAGCTCCTTCATCTCATTCCAAGTCTTCCCCATCTTTTTGCTTCTGTGAGAACAATTCGTTTCCATGTTATCTTGGGTCTGCCAATTCACCTACTGCCCTGTGGGTTCCAATCCAATGCCATCCTGGCGGGGTCAAACTTCAAGTTCAATTGGTTTAGTTTGGTTTTTAATCACAGGTTTTCATTAGATATATTGATCGAGCAGAATATATGTAATATATTTAGCAAACATCCATTAATGAAAAGTTGTAGTTGATTGATAATGGTTTTAGTTATTTTCCAAGTGCCACAACCATATAAGAGCACGGATTTGACATTTGTTTAATATATATGTGTGTGTGTGTGTGTGTGTATGTGTGTACGAGGATTTTTGGATAGAATTACATGCAGCGCACTGAAGTATCAATTCAGAGGTCCTGGTTCAAATCCCCGACGAAGAATCTATTTTTCTTTTCATGTAATATTAGACTTGCATAGCTCAATGTCAAAAATGTAATTATAACATCGAAATAAAGAATGCGTCATTGCTATAAATAAAAATTCTCTTTAATTTGCTTACATGTTACAGTGGCTACCAAAGGGCAGTAAGATCGAGTTCCCGCTGCATCTTCGTAATAGAGAATATATATAAAGAAAAATAATGTTTGTACGAGTATTCTTGGATAGCGTAACTGGCAGTGCACTGAAGTATTAATTTAGAGGTCCGGGTTCAAATCCCCGTCCAAGCATCTATTATTCATGTTCGGTGTCTAAGTAGGACCGAATGAGATGTATATAAATATTTCAAAAATATTTTCATGAGAACAATCTCAATAAACTCTGATCAGCGATTCATTTTCATTATATAAGTATTTCTATGTGTGACCAAATATTTAGTTTTATTGATGTTTACTTCCAGCCAAAATTTCTTAGTGCTATTCAATAGAGTGTGCTTATTATCCCTTAGTACCTCCTCGCTATCACCTAATAACAGTACATCAGCATCAGTAGGGATTCTTAATCTAGTAAATAGTTGATATCATGCTAAAAAAATAAAGTGAGAAAAAAGGAAGGAAAAAATGAAAAAGATTAAGGGATAAAAAACATAAAAATAAGGTCAAATTAAAAAAAAAGTACCGAGTATTTGAAATAAATAGTTTATTTCTAAAAACCGCTCCTCTTTTTTCATAAGTAATGCTACGAGTGACTTCCAAATTATCGATAGAGAATTTTAAAATCAAGAGTGGCATTTGTTAGGATTATTTAACGAATAAAATTAAGCTATTTATTCAAAAGTCATTATTTAATTATATTTACCGGCAATTTAAATATTTATACATTTAAAGTAAACGGCGATGTTTGAAAACAGACGAGAAACGTTATATTTCATTTGTTCATATTAATTGCCAAATAGAATCGCAATATTGTAAGAATGCATCCTAGTGGAGAAAAAAATAAATATATTATTACAGGTTATTAATTAATTTCTGATGTCCTATGATGTAAACATGTAAATTACATTTTTCTGCATCGTTTAAGAACGTTCAAAGAGTGATTTCTTTTTTTATGGCATAATCAATTGCTACTAATGTTTTTTATATTATATCTCACAAGCAGAATCTGGTTACATTCGTGCACTATATATACAATCTGGGCGCCACTTGATAAAATGAAAGTGATAAAATCGTGGTGAAAAATGACTGTGATTGGTTGTAAATCAAAATTAATTTAAATGTGATTCGTCATTTATTGCCATTTGGGGCATGACTTAAATAGTCACATAAAAAATCAGAGAATTCGAAATCAAAGTGATCATGATCAGTAGCAATACTCCACTTATACGAGTATTAACCATATTCATCACTCTGTATTGAAACAAAGTAGCTGACGTCACACATTTCTCAGCTCTGTATAAACGATGTGTCATTCCAGGACGGAAATTTGCTGGACTTGCAAAGCTGTGGGATATGAAAGCTATCCATTCAGCGCGTAAACAACATAGAGTAAAACCTAAGAACCAGCACACTGTAGCTTCTACCATTCTGCATTCAATGCATCCGGGCATGCATATGAATGTACTACCTATATGGGTTCAGATAAAAGTCCATGAGCTAGAGAGAAACAGGACAAAGGCTATAGGGGCACCTGAATTTACGGTCGACAAAACAGTTTTATACAATTTAACGTGAGACCAGGTTTTAAAGTTTGCTTTTTTACATAAAAAGAGGGAATGAGGAAGGGATGAGAATCCCTAAAGACCACTAATCAGTTGTGTTGCTTGTTTTTTTACTTCTAATTCTCCCCGTGAGTATTATTTGATGTGTCTGTTTTATCAAGTGGGGTTTTTTTATACTGATGCACATGTAAATCTCAAGTTAGGTGTAAAATTTACACTTGTATTTAAAAATGAGATAAAAGTGTTTATGTAGATTGAAAAAGAGCAAAATAAAAAAAAGTGTGTTTAGCGTAGTGCATGAATTTGTAATTTCATGTAGATTTTATGTGTTTCTTTCTGTTTTCTCTTTTTAAAAACTATCTCTCGATCTACAACAACGTAATGTGCAGTGTAAATGTATTTTGTAATTTCTCCTCTATCCCTCTGGTTAAAACAGTTGTGTTCGAGAGTTACAGAATATAAACTCTAAGTACATTTAACAAAAAAATATATACAGAGATACAGAATGAAGGGAAAACTAAATTTAATGTAGAATGTGGAAACATTGGCAGGTTTAAAAAAATATTAAATTACCACAAAAAATCTGAATACAAATATGTGTATCTTGACATTATAATCTTCCACTTTGTATCTAAATACTTAATTATTTATAGTTAGGGGCTAAGATTAAATATAAACAAAACGCAAGCAATAATTATCGGACGTCCAAGGCTATTAAACTCCATAAACAATAGCAATATGCCGGCTATCATGTTAGATAACGAACAAATTCCTTATAGCGATGTCGTTAAAAACTTGGGACTTTACTTATATCCTAATTTAAATTGGAATGCCCAAGTAGAACAAACATCTAATAAATAATATTAATTTTGAATAAACCTCAACGGAACACATCATGAATCTTATAAAAGTTGATAATAAATAATAGTTTAAAAAACTAAAACAATACGCTTTGTTAGAAAACCAAACTAAAAAAATAAATAAATAAATAAATAAATAATAGTGTAAAAAACTAAAACAACACGCAATATTAGAAAACCGAACTACAAAATGAAAAAATAATTTTTAATGTCCAACGCGCTTGGGATAGAATTAAAGTGGTCAACAAAAAAATCATCTCCAACAGATCTAGAATAAAACTAGAGTTATCTACAAAAAAATAATTGGGGTGCTATTTATCAATTAATGTTTTTTGATAATAAACAGATATTGGTAAAAGTAAAGTCTCTAAGAAGAAAACGTAAAAACCACAAATAGCACCCACACTTTTGATGGTAAAATTATTTTTTTTCTAGTTTTATTTTAGATGTGTTGGAGATGATTTTTTTGTTGACCACTTTAATTTTATCCCAAGCGTGTTGGAAATTAAAATTGTGTTTCATTTTTTAGTTCGGTTTCCTAATAAAGCGTGTTGTTTTAGTTTTTTAATTATTATTTATTTTTAGTTTAATTGATTGTCATAAACCGGAATCCCATGAAAAAATGTAATTGCTTACGATATTTTTACTTCTAAAAAATCCTCCGGGCCGGATTTGAACCAGCGACCTATAGGAAAGTAGGAGCCATTACCTCCCATCATCCCAAGGTTCTCCTAAGACAGGAATCACCTCACATATTATTATTATTATTATTATTATTATTATTATTATTATTATTATTTATGTCGATGAAAATGGATTTCTTGAGGAGAGGAGCAAGATGTTCAAAATTAAAAACAATAATAAGAAATACTGTCATACGAGAAAAAATGAATATTAGATATTCAGTATTACTCGTAGATTATTTATAAGGTACAAGCAATTAAATTGGTTTGGGCATGAACGACGAATGCAAGAAGAAAAAGGTTAACCAGAAAAACATTGGAATAGTATTCACCTGGAATAAGAAGGAAAGGAAGACCTCGGAACTTATGGATGCAAGAAATAAGAACTGGAATGAGAACAAGAGGACTGGAGGAAATGGAGTGGATGGATAGAGACGAGTGGAGAAGGAAAATAAAACTTCAGGCACAGAAAGAAGTGTAAACATTTAAAATCTGTAGCCCATATAAATAATATTATTGTGAGATATTAGGAAAGAAAAATAGAATAAGGAATAGGAAGGGCTTGAGAACTTGGAATGCGAATATACAAAATGCAGTGAATGAAAAACAAAAAGCATATCATACATACTTACGACTGAAAACAGAAGAATCTTATGAAGAATATAAAATGAAAAGGAGAATTGCTAAAAGCATTATAAGAAAATCCCATCAGGAGTCATGGGATAAATTTATAAGCTCAGTAGAACATGATATGTATGGAAGACAAGAAATAGGTTATAAATTAGTGAACATCTAAATCAGACTGAGAAAGTTCTGCCAGATTGAATATAATCCCAGAACAAGAATGGATCCAGCATTATGAAAAACTTTGGAAAAAGGAGGAAATTGAAGGAAAAGAGAACAATGAGGAAGAAATAAAAGTGGAAAATATTGATGTAATAGACATAAATGAATTAGAAATGGCTTTGAAAACCACTAAGAATAGGAAAGCAACAGGATTAGATAATATAATATGGAATTAATCAAATATAGTGGAATATTGTGTAAACTACGAATACTTCATCTAATTAATATATGTTGGCAGACCTATGGGATTCCAACCACTTGGAAACAGCAATTGTCAAGAATATATTCAAAAGAGGAGACCGGAGAAATTGCGAGAATTACAGAGGATTAGCTTAATGAATACTGGCTACAAAATATATACGAAAATAATAAATAATAGATTGAGAAACATAACAGAAGTAATAATAAGTGAAAATCAAAGTGGATTCAGAAAGGGAAGGTCATGTATAGACAATGTCTTTACACTGAAACAACTCATAGAAAAGAGAAGAGAACATAACTTAGAAACTTACATAGGATTTATAGATTTGGATAAGGCCTCGATCGAGTAAACAGACAAAAATTATGGGAAATATTACGAATGAAAGGATACCCGCTGTGCCTTGTAGAAACAATAAAGACATTATATGAAGACACAATATAATTATAGATACCGGATTCAAAAGAACAGATGCAATCAAAACAAATACTGGATTACGACAAGGATGTAGTTTATCACCCACTTTGTTTAATATATATATAGACGATATTTTTAATAAATGGAAAGTTTTAGTAAATCCAGGAATAAGAATGGATAATAAAATGTGCATAAATAATCTTTTATTTGCTGACGATGTAATCATAATACAGAAAAATGAAGACGACTTACAGAAATCAATGCATGCATTAAATGAAATATGTAAATTATACGATCTAAAAATTTCTGTAAGGAAAACGAAGACCATGGCTTTTAGAGGAAGAGATCCAGTGAGAACCAAAATTATTTTAGAAAATCAAAGTATAGAACAGGTGTCTAGTTTCAAATATTTGGGCTGTGATGTTGGCTACAATGTGGAAAGAGATATTGACTCCAAAATAAATAAATTTCAGACGGTGTGTGGAACAATACAGAGAACATTCAAAAATAAAATTAGAAAAGAAACCAAGATAAAAATGTATAATGTTATGGCGGTTCCCACAATATTGTATGGATGTGAAACTTGGGCTCCAGTGAAAAGACAGAAGGATAGAATACAGACGGCAGAGATGCGGTTCCTAAGACAAGTAAAAGGATGTACAAGACTTGATAGAATAAGAAATGAGGATATAAGAGAAGAATTGAAAGTACAGCCTTTGTTGGATAAAGCCACGAATTACAGGCACAAATGGATTGATCACATGGATGGAATGAGCAAGGAGAGATATCCATTGTTAGCCAGAAATTATCAAGCAAGAGGAAGGCGTGATGTTGGAAGACCTAGAAGACGTTGGGCTGATGCAATATGAAGTCGGAACGGGCAATTGCCTAATCCTTGGAGTGATGATGATGATGATGATGTTATTATTATTATTATTATTATTGTTATTATTATTATTATTATTATTATTATTATTATTATTATTATTATTATTATTATTATTACAGCTGTAGAGCTGTGGTCTCATGATCTCTCAAATTCTGTGGGCTCATGTTCGATTCCCGGTGAGGACAAATATTCTGGATTTTTTTTCTATTTCTTCACCTGTAAGTTAAATGTGGGGATACTATAAGGCCCAAAGGTTCCCGAACATCATCTGACCAACATAATTACCATTATCACATTCGAAATGTTTAGTACGAATGCAGGGAGATACACAGTCAAACGAAAATGTAATGTTGCTGGAGATGAGGTTGTAGATAGCTTAGAAAATAAGGAGAGACAAATCCAACCACACAACAACTATTACAGAAGAGCTGTGGTTATCATACATCAAACAATACAGGAAATCCATCATAATAATGTAAGAACCAAACTGAAAATTCAGCATGAAAGAAAGCCATAAAATATGTCTCAGACTGGCAAGGAAAGAAGAAGTATCAAAGTTCCGAATGACTACTGACCATGATTGTCTGGCCAAACATCTACACTGCATTTGCATCTCCAGTAGTAACCACTGCATCTTACGTAATCTCGGACTCGATCACTAGGGAGAGGATTTAAGGTGCAAATTTTGGTCGTAAAAGGGGACAAAAGGTTCTGGGAATACATACAAAATGGTGCTACTGAACAATTGAATTAAGATTTAAACCAGTTATATGAACTCAGTTTATATACGCGTAATATGCATATCAGTTTGTACCATTTTTTTCTTTTTTATAGAGTCCATAAGAGGTAATTCATAGTTATTTAGTTTATTGCAATATTTACTTCGCAGATGGAACATCGAAGAATGATGCAATCAATTTCGATAAATTGCGTTTTGAATTCTGAAAGTGCATACAACTTATCCTTCTTAACATTCGCCACGTTATTGTTGTGAAAACCCAGTTGTAATACTAATAAATATAAGTTGTGGTTCAGACTAGCAAAACACAGCCAAATACAAGTCGGTAGATAGAAAACTGTTAAATTATTGCCAGTACTAACTGAACTGATTTTAAACTGCTGCAGCAAAACTGTTGAAAATTAAATTTGACTTCACAGCTACATATTGACCATTGTTGCTGGGATATAAATTATTGGTGGTTTACATAAATTATGTTTTAATACACTCTTCAATATATTGGAAGACAGAAATATACCAAATTTACTTCTACAGAACACATAAAATATTTACAAAAGACAACACCATAAGGATTAAATTAAATAACAGATTTTCTGAAGAAAGAATTATAAATCGTGGTGTGAGACAAGCCTGCCCTCCAAACCCAACTCTTTGCGATTTATATCAATGAATTAATATGTTGCTGGAACAAGAAATATAAATTTGGAATAAGAATATCAGAAAATACAAAATTAACACATTACAGATGACCAATTAATAATTGCAATTTCAGAAGATAATCTGCAGAAACGTCTCTATGAACTAACAAAATTACAGAAGAATATGGATTGAAGATATCTACAGACAAAACAAAAACTATGACATTTAAAGGTGTAGATCCTGTCAGAAATAAAATTGTACTTGACAATAAAATTTTGGAGGAGGTGAATAATTATACATATCTAGGATGCAATATTCCCATGTGATGAAGAAAAGGATGTAAATGCAAAAAATATCTAAATTTTTAAGAATTTTAGGATTAATAAATCCTATCTTCAAGACACAGTTAGTCCAAAAACATTCAAGACTAAAAGTGTATAAAACACTGGCTCTTCCAACTCTTTTGTGTGGTAGCGAAGCATGGACGTTGAAAGAGAAGGATAATACAGAGACTTAGACCTGCTGAAATGAGATACCTTCAGAGGACTGCAGGAAGCGAAGCATGGACGTTGAAAGAGAAGGATAATACAGAGACTTAGATCTGCTGAAATGAGATACCTTCGGAGGACTGCAGGATACACACTACTAGATAAAAAAAATGAAGACATCTTAGAAGAATTACACATGAAACCATTAGTTCTTACTTACTTACTCTTACTCACTGGCACTATCGAACCCGTAGGTTCATGGCCGCGCGGACATAAACTCTCCATACATCCCTATCCTGAGCCAATGCTTTCCAATCATTCCCTGTATAATTTACTTACCTCAAATCATAGTTAATGTTGTTCTCCCACCTCAATCTTGGTCTACCAACAGGGCGTTTTCTCTCTGGCTTTCCTACAAGAAGTTTCCATGCACGTCTTTCATTCCCCATACGCGCAACATGTCCTGCCCATCGCAGTCTATGAGACTTAACTGTTCTTATTATATCTGGCTTCCTATAAAGACCATGTAGTTCATTGTTATGTAGTCTTCTCCATTCACCTGTCTGTTCATCTCTCTTTGGTCCAAAAATTTTCCTAAGAACTTTATTCTCAAATACTCGTAATCTCCTTTCCTCCCTTAAAGTAAGAGTCCATGTTTCGCACCCATATAATGTAACTGGTAGAATAATAGTTTTATATATTTTCAGCTTAACGTTTTTTGAAAGGAGTTGGGACATCAAGAGTCTCTGCAATGCACGCAATTCCAGAATTGAGCCTATGTTTAATTTCTTTGTGCATCTCATTCCTATTTGTGATTATTGTTCCTAGGTATTTGAATTCAGCCACTTCCTCAAAATTTCCCTCATTTGTCATTAGCTGTCCATTTCCATTATATACTGAATTTCTACGTGTGACCATATATTTAGTTTTACTGATATTTACTTCCAGTCCTAATTTCTTAGTGTTACTCAATAGTGTGTGCGTGTTGGCCCTCAGTATCTCCTCGCTATCGGCCAGTAGTACTACATCATCAGCATAAACTAACAGCTTATTAATACCATTCAGTTGTAAGCCTTCCTCATTCTCTAAAGATTTAATGGCATGCTCTAGTACAAAATTAAATAGTAGAGGAGATAGTGCATCTCCTTGCTTCAACCCATTCTGGATTTCAAAAGTGTCTGAAAACTGTTTGCCTACACGCACCCTACTATTTGAGCCATTTAGACACATTCGTATAAGTCTAACTAACTTTTTAGGAATTCCGAACTCCAGCAGGATACTATATAACTTCAACCTCTTAATTGAATCATATGCTTTTTTGAAGTCTACATATAGTTGATGTACAGTACCATTATATTCCCATTTCTTTTCTAAAATCTGTCTTATACTAAAAATCTGATCTGTTGTAGAAATGTTTCTTCTAAATGGACATTGATGATCTCCTAGAATGTCATCAATATAGGGAGTAAGTCTGCTTACTAATATATTTGTTATAATTTTGTACGAATTTGAAAGTAATGAGATGCCCCTGTAGTTGTTGCAATCAGTTTTATCTCCTTTCTTATAAATTGGTACAATAATTGATTCCTTCCATTCATCTGGAAGAGCTTCTTTTTCCCAAATCATACTAAGCAACCAGCGTATCTCGTCCATCAATTTTTCTCCCCCTGATTTTATCAGTTCTGCTGGGATTTCATCTGAACCTGATGCTTTATACATCTTCAATTTTTCAATCGGCTTTTCAACCTCTAATGCACTTGGCTCTGCGACTAGCATTTCTGCTGTCTGTAACTTATCCTCTTCAATGTCCTGTTCTGTATGCACATTTAATAGCTGATTAAAGTAACTTTTCCATCTATTTAATATAATAATAATAATAATAATAATAATAATAATAATAATAATAATAATAGCTTTATTTTACCCGGCAGAGTTAAGGCCTTAAGGCCTTGTCTACCACTCAACCAGGTTTAAAAAAAATACAAAAGAAAAGTCTTAAATCTAAATTACAATATATATATATATATATATATATATATATATAAACGATTACAAGTTATGAATACAATACAATTAATATTTATAATGTATTTTGATTTACTCTAAATTTAACGAATTAAATATATAATATGTACAAGATATATAAAAAAACGAGGAAAAGATTAATGACATAGTATAAAATTAAATAAATAGAGAAAAATTAATTATTAGACAACAGGTAACTGTATAAGCGTGACTTAAAGGTGCCAAGTGTGCGGCAACCCCTGATATCTTGAGGAAGGAGATTCCAGGAGCGGGCGGAGGCTACTGTGAAGGAAGTAGAATAGGACGAAGTGCTATGAAGAGGAATTGTTAGCAGACTGCTATCTTGTGACCTAGTGTCAATATTGTGGTAGGAGGATAACTTCTCAAATCTGGACGCCAGGTAAGTAGGAATGTAGGAATTCAGAAGCTTGAAAAGTAGCGAAAGAGAGTGCAATTTACGTCTGTCAGTAAGACGGAGCCAAGAGAGGTTATTAAAGTGTTCGGAAATATGGTCATAACGGCGGATATTGAAAATGAATCGAATGCAAGCATTATGAACACGCTGCAGTCTCTGCGACAAGGCATAGTTTAGATCATTATATATAATGTCACAATAATATACTCCTAGAATCTGCAATCATATCCCCATTTTCATTCCGAATTATATTTGTTCTAGCCTGAAACCCTTTCTTCTCTATACTAATTCCCTGATATAATTCTCTAATGTTCCTATTTTTTGCATTCATTTCAAGATCATTAATCTTCTCTCTCAAATATTCCCTCTTTTTACTCTTTAGTAACTTGGTGGTTTCCCGTCTAAGACTACCCGATTGCTCTAAATTTACCTCATTTGGCTCGTATAACCATTTGATTTTTGCTAGCTTTCTTTTCTTTACAATGTCGGCACATTCTTCATCAAACCATTTCTTGTTTTGCCTCTTTTTTAAACAACCAATGCTTTCTGATGCTGACAATTTAACAGTATCTTTTATAGACACATGAAACCTTTAGAAAACAAAATTTCTGATTATAAGTCAAGATGGATGCAACATGTCCATCGAATGGAAGATCACAGAATACCTAAACAATTGTTGAGATATCAACCTGCTGGAAGAAGAAGACCAGGACGTCCACTCAAAAGACTTCTGGATGGTGTTTCTCTTGAGGCCGAAACAGGTCAACAAATGGCCTAAATTCGTGAATGTACTATGGTGATGATATTTTAATACAGTATTTATTATTCACTATTGTTGACTTCACACTGCAGATTGGCGATTATTTATGGGGAAAAATTACATTAATTATATTTCAATATTTATTTAATGTTGTTGACTTCTGATTGGGTCTTTAAAAAGCTGTTTAAGAAGAAAAAAATGTAAATTTTTCTGTCCTGTCTTATAAAAACCCGGAGGAAAAGGTGCTGAAGTATACAAATAGAGGGAAAAGGAGCGTAATTTAGTAATCTCACGAAAATGTGCAATAATTTTCAACAAATTTTGTTCATTTCGCTTCATTTCATCCTCCCATATACATACTTACTTACTTATTTACTCACTGGCACTATCGAACCCGTAGGTTCATGGCCACACGGACATAAGCTCTCCATACATCCCTATCCCCAGCTAATGCTTTCCGATCATTCCCCATATAACCTACTTCCCTCAAATCATAGTTAATGTTATTCTCCCACCTCATTCTTGGTCTACCAACTGGGCGCCTTCCCTCTGGCTTTCCTACAAAAAGCTTCCATGCAAGTCTTTCATTCCCCATACGTGCCACATGTCCTGCCCAACGCAGTCTACGAGACTTAACTGTTCTTATTAAATCTCGCTTCCTATAAAGACCGTGTAATTCATTGTTATGAAGTCTTCTCCATTCACCTCCCAAATACATATAATGAACTATTGGTATGAAAACAGCTATATTTTTGGGAAGGTGCCGCATCTGAAAATCTTTTCCCTACTCATCACGGACCTCCAACACCGATCTGTCCGCCCTGATTTGAGGAGTGAACGCTTAGTTAATAAGTATTGGGAAGCAAGAAAAAAAATATATGAGTGGATAAATACCGGTGATATTGTTTTTTAACAATTATTTTCTTCTACCTAGTATATGTTTTCCTTTTCTTTTTGTAGATTTGTCATTGTAAGTACAATGATATTTATGTTAATATTTCTGAACGAAGTTGTCGGTTAGTAATTATACTTTCTCACATAATAAAAATAAATATTACTACTCCAACAAATGAAATTATTGACCCAATAGATGAAACTACGTATTAAATAAATTAATAGTATGAATGTGCGTGTAAATGGTGTGTTTTGTCTTCATGTCATTTTGTCTCGGAGAAGGCCCTGACATTCAGCTGATCACTCATTCACGAAGGTCCTCCGCTTCTTTGTATGGTCAAAATACTGTGTGTGTGATCCATAGTTAAATATCCCTCTCCAGACAGGTCGTGCCACTGTAAGGCTGGGTGACGTGTGGCTTTACACATTACCCAACAGTTGTGAGGTTAAACTCAGTTAATGGAATGGAATTATTGCTATTCTCTACGCTAGAAACGTATTATTTTTATTGGCATCCATGGGAGATGTCTATGAAATCGCAATACATAGCAGCTGAATGTAATTAAGAGGGTTTTTTACTTCGTTAACTTTGTCGCTTGTTATAATTAATGTTAATGGCAATTTTTAAATGTAATTTTTGCAGCTTGTTTTACGGTTACTCACTTTACATTCACAATTTCATAATTGACACTTTGCACACCCCAGCTTGTTTTCTGATGGACTAACTTAATAACATTAACATATATTAGAGCTACGTCTTTATACGCTTCCTAAAATTGCCACTTTGGGAGCCAAAACATTCTTCAGAGAACTACTTTAGCGTACAGAACCCTTCAAGATCGCCAGAGAAATTCTTTATAAGAGCTGCAATTGTTATCTACATTTGCAATGGCATAACAGCCTAATGTTGGGCTTAAGTCTCTCCTTTGTTGGGAGTTAATTTAGTTAAGCTTATTTTCCTAAAGATGTCATGAATGGTATGCGGTCAAAACACCGACTCAATGACACAGTTAGTAAGCAACTAAGATATAACTGGGATGAAGAACTATAATAGTTATTTATTTCTCACTATATGTTATATGTCCACCGCTGTGGTCTCGAGGTAGCGTTCTGCCTTGTCACGCAGTGGACCCGGGTTCGATTCCCGGTCGGGACAGGCTCCTGGGTGAGGTTTTTATCGGGGTTTTTCCTTACCTGTAAGACAAATGTCAGGAAGCTTAGACCCAATGGTCTTTGAAAATCATCCGGCCTTCATCATTATCATCATCTTCATCATTCTTCACCGGGGTTGAAAGCAACGGGAAGCTACCACATCTATAATTCCCTAGTAAGCTTCAGAGCATAGCATGAAAATGCTATGAATGCAGTGAAAGACCTGCCCTCGGGCAGAATTACTATGGATGGATATCTCATATCAACGCGGGTTCAAAGCCGGCCGCTTTAGATGGATTTTTGGGATGCGAAAGTCCAAGGATCAGTTCATCTGGGAGGGACTTTAAGTCATTTATTATTATTATTATTATTATTATTATTATTATTATTATTATTATTATTTTATTTATCATATTCCATCACAAATAAAGTAATATGACATGCTTTAATTTACAAAATTATTTTAATAAAATTATTTGCACAATTTACTCTGTTTCATTCATGTTCTATTGCCAATTGTTATTTTATGATCTACTTGTTCCACTCATTGAATTGGCTTTGTTTTGCTCTATAATCTGTCTAAATCTATTGAATTAATGAATGAGATTAATTCAGGTGTGTAATCCTGTACTAGTCTTATTTTATTGAATGTCCATTTACCATATTTGTTAATCATATTGTTCTTAAATAACTGTCTTTTGTTTCTAGTTTTGTACATTCAAACAATAGATGATCTATCGTTTGTTTTGAGTTTGCGCATTACACAAGGGGCTGTATTTGATTTTAAAACGATAGTAATACTTATTTATTTTCCCGCGCTCTTTTAAAGAAAGTAGTTATTTTTCCAATTAAAGGTAAGTTTAACTTAAATCTTTCCTTCACACTGGTTAAAAAGGATTTTGTCACTGCACCTTTTGTTGTGTTTTTCCATTCATTTTCTCACACTCATTTACACTTATTGATTGTAATTCACTTAAAACTACACTGGCTTGTTTACGGTCGTAACTCACTGGAAGTTCTCTGTTCCTTGCTGCTTGTTTAGCCAGTCTATTATGACTTTAAGTCATGGGTCCCGAGTTTGAAGATTTTCAGGCTCTTAATAGAATCAAGTCTGAATAAAAACACATTTAAGCAAAATGTATCCGATCTTCTTCCATCCGAGTAACATATCAGTTTCCTACCAGATAGCCTATCTCCTCGAGGCGATATACTAACCATAATCGCTGACGTTTCTAGGAAAACAAGCGTAACTAAATCAATATGGTTAAGAAATGTCTCACTAGGAAAGCAACCATGTTCAGACGCGAGACGAACGTGGATCTACCAACCATCATCTTGTCTCATAATGAAATTATAAAAAAACAGTCTATTATAAACATTAATACAGAAAATATAAAAAAGTATGTGATATTATATAACTGAACTTTATATTGCAGTCTCCTTTTAAATAATTGAAGCACTATAGGCTTTCGGGACCACTCACATCCTCAACATAAGGTTGTCCGTTACTTTCCAGTTATTATTCAAGTACTGGATAGTATGGAACAAACTGACCTGACAGGAGACTATAAATTAAGTTTATAATGTAAAAAGTAACCTAATAGTACACCGAGTCCCATTCAAACCTCCCACATTTTAATTAATCATAACTCTCAAAGTATGTGGAATTATGAAATGATGTTGGTATTAAAAGAAAGAGAGGAAAGGAACAAGCTGTTCAGACAACGTATTCACTTTAAAACAAATAATAGAGAAGCGAAGAGAATTCAACTTAGAGATGCACATCGTCTTTATAGATTATAAGAAGGCCTTTGATAAAGTGTCTATACCAACATTATGGAACATATTAAGAAAGGAATTCCACTACACTTGATAGCAGTAATTAAGAAAATGTATGAGAAAACAAAAATAAAAATAAATCAAAGGGAACCAATACATATAACAGGAGGAGTTATACAAGGTTGTCCACTATCAACCACGCTTTTTAACATTTATTTCGACGACATGATAAGATCATGGAAACAAATGACGACTGGGGGAAATATAGTAATAAATACAGTAGCCTTTGCAGATGACCAGGTTTTCATAGCAAAAACAGAAGACGAACTACAAAAAATGATATATAAACTAAATGAAATATCAAAAAAATACAACATGGAAATATCCTCACAAAAATCAAACACAATGGCCTTCAAGGGTGCTCATCCAGTTCGGACAAAGATAATATTAGAAAATAAACCAATAGAACAAGTATTAACATACAACTTCCTAGGTTGCGAAATATCATACACAGCTGGAAGAGATATAAATAACAAACTAAATAAGTTTAATTATGTAACGGGTACACTAAAAAGAACTTTGAAAAATAAAGCCAAGAAAGACTCTATAATGAAATTATACAAGACAATGGTAGTGCCTGTTATTACTTATGGATCCGAAACATGGACAGTGACAACACAACAATCTGCCAGGATACAAGCTGATGAAATGAGATTCCTCAGACCAATAGCAGGATATCAAAGAACAGACAAAAAAACATAACACAGAAATAAGACAACAACAAAAATAGAGGAATTAAACTGAACAATAGAGAAATACAGAACAAACTGGAAAGAACACTTGGCAAGGATAACTGAGAATAGAATACAAAAGCAGCATACAACTATTCACCACGAGGAAGAAGAAGTTTGGGAAGACCAAGGAAAAGTTGGATAGAGCAGCAATTTGGAGCCGGAACAGGCTAGTAAATAAGCCTAAACCGTGAAGAAGAAGAAGATTAAAAGAAAAGGAAACTCAAAGAATGTTTGTTTTGAATGTTCCAGTTAATTCATCTGTCGCATGTTGGACAATAAAGACATAAAACAAAATGGCGACTTCTCAGCAACGAGCACAAACTGTTTTTTGGTATGCAGAGACGAAGTGCAAAGAAATTACCGCAGAAAATATGGAGGAAATGCACCTAATGGGAAGACCATTAAGGCATGGCTTGAGAGGTTTCTGGCGACTGGAAGCGTTTAAAAAAATCAGGAGGTGCTCATACACGTGTTTCAGAACAAAATATTGAAGAAATTAGAGCAGGATTTCAGAGAAGTCCACAAAAATCAATTCGCCATACTTTCGGGCAGTTCAATGTGCTGAGATCAACTGTGCATTGATTGCTTCATAAGCGGCTTCGTTTGTACCCCTACAAGGTGCAAATTGTTCAACAAATAAAGCCAGATGACAGGCCACGACCACAGGCATTCGCTATTGATATGCTGGATCGTATTGACAAGGACCTTCAATTTACTGGAAACGTCTTGTTTTCTGACGAGGCAACGTCTCATGTATCAGGATCTGTTAATCGGCACAACGTAAGGATCTGGGGTATGCAAAATTCACACGTCTACCATGAAAACGTCCGGATAGCCCAAAAGTAAACGTTGAAAAAGAGTATTATATGTCCCTTGTTTTCTTCCATGAGAAGTCAATACTGGCTCGGCATACCAAGACATGTTGGAACAGTTCTTGTACCCCCTAGTAGCTGATCTGCAACCTCAAGTAATCTTTCAACAAGATGGAGCCCCACCACACTGGAGCCTGGATGTTCGGAATTCACTCAAAGAATCCTTCCCAGATGGGTGGATTGGACGCGGCGGATCAATTTGCTGGCCACCACGTTCGCCAGACGTCACTCCATTGGACTTCTTCCCCTGGGGGTATGTAAAAGACCGAGTGTTTGCGACTCCAGTACAAGATCTTTATGATTTACGAACCCGTATCCTTGACAGAATTGCAACAGTACCAACGGATATGTTGGAAAGAACGTGACACGAAATCTAATACAGACTTGATATTGTTCATGCTACTAATGGTGCACATATAGAGGTGTTTTAGTGTGTGGCAATGAAAATTCTTTGAGTTTCTGTTTCGTTTATACCGGCCTCATTTCGTAATTCCGCATACTTTGTTAGTTGTGATTAATTAAAATGTGGGAGGTTTGAATGTGACACCCTGTGTATTACGACGCGAGGTTGGGAAGTAGTTTTTACAGAATCAAGGAAAATGTTTAAAAAACAAGCGATAGCGATAGCGAGCACACTAGTACGTAGGACTAAGGGTCCAGGCAAGAAATCCCGGCTCAAATATTAATTTTTCTTTCTTAAATTGGATATTAGTACTGCTCAACATCAACTTTCCTTTGACTAATAATAAGCCAACGACTTTTAATATTTTTGTTTGGTGATTGGGTTATAAATAGTAATATGTGTAACAATAATTATCACAAGTAATACCAGGAGTGATTACTAATCTATCTAGAGGATTTGGAAATGAATAGTGGCATTTATTAGCACTATTTAACGAATAAAATTAAGCTGTTTACTCACAAATCATTATTTAAATATAGCTATTTTAAAATATTTATATATTTAATGTAAACGGCGATATTTGAAAACAAAATTAATGTTTGGTTATGTTTCATTTGTTCACCACTGCAACTTGATTATACTATTTATTGCCAAATAGGATCACAATATTGTAAGAACGCATCCTAGTGGACAAAAAATGAAACATATCAAACTGTATATTTTAACCAACATTATTGGTTATTAATTCATTTTTTATGGAAACACCACAGTAAAAACGTTATTTAAAAACACAATTATTGAACATACAATTATCAAATGTGTATGCCGAAGGAATCTATTCATTATTTGTTATATCCAACGTATTTTTTTAGAGAGTCAGTCACTACAAAATAATACTGACCTGTTCAGAATATTAAAAAGGAGGAGCTTTCTTTATTTTGGTAAACAGAATTCGATAAATAGCGAGGTAAAACACGATTGTCATTGGTTGTAAAACAAAATTAATTGAAACGTGATTGGTCACTGATTCCCATTTGGAGCATGAGTTAGTCACCAAGAACCCCCTGTACATCAATACGTTTAATGTTATTCTCCTAGCTTATTCTTGCCCTACCATTCTCAGAAGACGAAAAACATCTGATAGACGTGAATGGAAGAAAATACGTATTGTAATTCTTCATATTTCCATCTTTCTAATTAGGAATATTCCATAATACAGTGTTTCTCCTTCAACCCAAAGAGCAGAAAGAACAACGTATCTGTCATCCTGGGGGCTTGTTTTAAATTTACGGCCCTGGCCACGTCTTCTACAATACCGACCTGTCTCTCTGTGCCTGTTGCGTAACCTGGACACCACGGAAGGAGAAACCCCAAGCTCTCTAGCCACTTGTCGCAGAGATTGACCTTGTCGTAAAAGATGTAGAGCATGACACACTTCAAACTCATTTAAATGCCTCATTTTGTCAGAGACTTTAATAAACAAGGCAATAATCAACATTCGTCACTATAGCAACATCAGGAAGCTTACCAATTAGAAGTGGTCAGTGCCTTCCAAAATAAAAAAAAATCTCTATATTTGTTATTTGAGGTAATTTCTCTGTATTTAGGCCATGGATCTTTAAAATTTGTATTCAATGATAAAATTAATAATTCAATTTACATATTGTCCAACTTTCAGCATCACAGCTTTAAAAAACAATTACTTATTCAATTTATTACAAGTGTTCCTCTAATTGTTTTGAGCGGTGTACAATAGACAGCTTGATATCGAGTCGTAGATGGCAGCCCCATCAGACATGTCTTGTGTTTGTATGTGTGAATAAGATAAAAAAGGTTAACAAAGGTAAAACAGAAAGGAAGAACAGTGTAAACGGAAGAAAACGACAAAGAAAGAAATTAAAAAAAAAGGAGTATGGCCGGCTATACAATAACAGGTCAAAAAAGAAATGTAAATATACGAAGTGAACTAAATATATTCAAACTATTAGATAGAATTGCACAATACAGAGATGAATGGATGGACTACATCTATAGAATGGATAACAATAATATTCCAAAACAGATTCATCATAAACTACTAGGACAAAGAAATGTTGGAAGACCCAGTAAAAGATGGTCAGATCAATTATAGAATGAGAACGGAACAGACCTTAAGGTCTAATCCTTGATGCTGACGATGATTATTAATAATATTTTAATAATATTTTAAATACATTATTTTAACAACGTTTAGGCTAAGTACATTTTAATTTTCAATTTGTATCTTATGATTATTAATCATTTTTAATTAACAATCATATTCGCCTTGTTTACTATAAAGGTATTAGTGAATGAAGTGTCTTTGTCTTAAGTGTTTGTGTTTTCTCGGAAGTGGCCGTGGTATTGAGCTAATCACTCATCCGGGGTGGCCCTCCGTGTCTTTTGTGGTCAGAAAGATGTTTGTCATTTAATTTTTCAAAAATCCTCTCCCTAAGGCCGTATCCCAGTGTGGCGTGGGGGAAGTAAAACACCTATAGAAGGTATTTAAATCAAAGATAAAGAGAGCATATTTACCTTTAATATAATGGTTTTACTTTTTAATATATTATGCAGAGTATAGCATCACGAGTCATCGAATGAGTCTGTATGATATAAAATCTAGGACATCTAAAAACAGAACAAAAGTAGTGTGTCATTAAATAATATTCAACAAATAAAATTGTATTGCGTCGATTGTACGGTCTTGTAAATCACTAATTACGTACATTAATTATATTGTATTTATATAACATTTTGTTGCGGGGGTTAGAGAGAGACATAATGCGTGAAACAACCCGTCAATATGGAGCCTACTCTTAACACCAATGTGATATATTGTGTTCATTGGTAATTCGACTAATGCGTGTATCACGTGGGTCCATGTAAACCCGATATCTCTCTGTTACAATATCAAAATCAGAGTTTCAGTTTTCAAATTTAACCAAAATGCTATGGGACGAGTGTTATACAGAGTATTCCAGAAAATTTGTCCTAAACTTTGAATTTTGATACCCTGTGTCATAATAATGCCTCGCGCTACCTGGAAGACATTCTCACCTTGTTATTTTTTTTTTAAACACAACAGATGTTCCCACAACATTTTCACAGAAAATTTATTTGGTTCACATAAACTTTCATTGACATTTTACATACTACTTACTGCAATAATTAATCATAAGAATATTTTATAGTTTACTAGCTGATACTTAGCATGCGTTGCTACGCCTAAATAAATGATGTGTTTTTACGTTTAGTTGAATAAGTAAAAGGAAAAAAATATATAAATTTATATCGTTATTTTTAGATCCCCCGTGCTGATTACCAGGCATTGCCCAGGAATCTACGTATCCCCATGTATTTGGCATACATGAGCTGAAAGATAAACTTAATTATTTCGAATTATCCGTGATACTGCTCTGCTTGCCCGGGAATCTACTTATCCCGATCTTCTTTGCATCATTGAAAGATGTTGTCGCGGGCTTTTTTGTAGAGTTTTTTTGAGATATTCAATTCCGTGTACATTAATTTGGTGTATTTGTTATGGTTTAGGCAATGTAAGCCATTTAAGCGTACAAAAGCCACATTTATTTTACTTTTTCACTACAAAGGGCAATTTTTAAGGATGAAGGGCTTCGGCATCGAAACTCTCTTATAGTCTCTAACCTTCCCGGGAAAATCCTTAACTTTTTGTAAAAAGCACCATCACAATCGGATGAACGGAAGTGCACGCTTGTCCGGGAATCTACTTATCCCGATCTTCTTGGCATCAATGAAAGACAAAAATGGTTATTGTGAGTTATCCGTAGAAGATAAACATATGCTGTCGCAGACTTTTTGTAGTTTTTTGAGATATTCAATTCTGTGTAAATTAATTTTGTGTATTAGTTATGCTTTAGGCAGTGTAAGCCATTTAAGCGTCAAAAAAGGATATTGTTCACTAAAAAGGATGATTTTTAAGGGTGTAGGAGTTGGGTACCATAACTCTCTTATAGGCTAAGTTCGTCCCGGAAGTCTGCTGAACATTTTGCAAAAACCAACATCACAATCGGATGAACAGCGCATAAAATACGAACAAACAAACAAACATTTTTATATATTAGATTTGCCGCACAATTATTTCCAGTCTCTAATGATTTCACTTGCCACAGATTCTTCATGTCTCAATTTACTGTATCGCTGTCTCAACACAATTCTTCTCCGAACCTGGAAGCAGTTTACATAAGCCGGGGTAGGAAATTTCTCGGCTATTAGTCCGTTAATACGAGTAAGTGGCAAGTTAAGAGTTTTTTTTTTCAATATAACTAGTAGGACTTTATTAGACTAAAAGTAAGATACATACAATTGTGGAATGCAGGCTTTCACGGCCGATAATCATAATGTTAACATATTCCAGGCTATATGGCCGTGGTCTATAACTGGCGTTCCTTCCACACGCTCCCTCAACTGCGGAGGGCACCTTCAGTGGCGAGTGCTTCTAAGTGGTGCTTCCTGGTCGTGACTCGACTATCCTAGAAGCACTCGCCACTGAATTTGACCTCCGCAGTCGAGGGAGAAACGTCTAGAAGAAACGCCAGTTATAGAACACGGTCACAGATCCCGAAATCTTTTAATATTAAGATGCATACAATATTATTTATAAATATGGGACGCGCGGGTAGTAAGCCGTACGTGCTGTTGACAGCCCGTATCAATTAAATAATATTTGGTAATAATATAAAGTAAAAAACACACAATGATCATCATCAACAACAAGGATTAAGCCCAATGGCCTTTTCCGATCTTATTATAGGTCGAATTGGTCCATCCATCTCTTCAATGGTCTTCCAAACATTCTTCTCCCTTTTGGTTTACAATTATACATTCTTCTTGGTATGCGCTGTTCATTCATTCGTAATAAGTGCTGAAGATAAGCATTATGATAATATTTTATTCTTTCACAGAGATTAAATATATTAAGTTCCATTCTTATACTCTTCGTTTTTCTTTTATCGGTTCTTTGGTATCCTGCTATTGCTCTCAACATTTTCATTTCAGCAGTCACAATAATATTATAATTAGATAACAATACAAGTATATTATTATATTAATTAGGTTACGTGAAGTTATAAAATATATTAATAATATTACATTTTGCTAACATATGTATTTATTCATATATATATATATATATATATATATATTAATATGTGTGTGTGTGTGTGTGTGTGTGTGTGTGTGTGTGTATGTGTGTGTTGTCTCAATAGTTTATATTATTTTTATTCCGTTTACTAGTTCAAAAATGTTCAATCACGCCCCGCTCGCTTTGTATCTAAATTTATTTTCATATCCGATAAGGTGTTTTTTCGCTGCAGATCTCAGGGATAATATTTCTTATTTGTTGGTCAGGGTCTAAAACTCAGAACCAAGAAGTAAGATTAGATTTGGCATTATTTTATAACATGTAATTGTATTTTAATATATATATATATATATATATATATATGTATGGAGATGTGGTGCTCCCTTATGGGAGATTCATGACCAATCTAATTTAGTTAATCTTATTTCACTATAGTGTCAATGAGTGAGATGTGATCAGTACAGCACCTCAACAACATATCTACATGGCTAAGAAGGTTTACGTCGATGGTGAAGGAGGTTAAACTTTGCTTAGAGGTATTAATTTTGCCTTCAGGTTCTTTTAAGTGCCCGAAATCTTCCGACCCGGGTCCCGCGGTTTGAAGTCCATCCCACAGGACTTGTCCCTAGGATTTTTCCATCCTAAAAAGTACATCCCTATGCTCCATCCTTCTCGATCAAAGGGAATTTCTACTTGAAGTCGCTTTGAATAAATAATCCTGTAACTCTTCGATACCACGAACCTCTTGGTCTTCCCCCATTATTCCTTCCGTCTAGTTTCCGTTGAAATACATTTTTGGGCCATCGTTTTTGTTACAAATGCATTAGGTGAATAAATTATTTAACTCCTTTTTAATTCTGTCACATATATCCCTGCTCCCATTAGTACTCTAATTTATTTCCTTCCTTTTTTTGGTAACAATAATAATAATAATAATAATAATAATAATAATATATAGACAGATAGATAGATCATCGTTTGATTAATGTCTTTGATATCGTCCGATAATAGCCAATTTTCTCGGTCATTCCAATCTCCTGGTTGTAGAAGTTTTCCTGACTCCAGGAGGTTTTAGGTCTTCCTATGCCCCGTCTTTCCTCAGGTTTCCATCCCAAAACACATTTTGGTAATAATAATAATAATAATAATAATAATAATAATAATAATAATAATAATAATAATAATAATAATAATGAGAATAATATCTGTAAAACTATATATACTGTCACACATAAAAATATATAATGTAATGGAAATGGAGAGTTAATAAGAAATGATGAAATACTGAATGAGTGGCTGAATTGAAATACCTACGAACGATAATTACAAATAGGAATGGGTTGCACAAAATAATTAAACATTGGTTGAATTCTGGAAATGCATACTATTATGTATTACACGGATTCGTGTCGTCCCAACTTCTCTCGCAAAATATTAAACTCAAAATACATAAAACTGTTACTCTCACAGTTATATTGCATGGGTTCACCGCTGTGGTCTCGGGGTGGCGTGCTGCTTTGTCACGCAACGGGCCCGGGTTCGATTCCCGGGCGCGATAGGCTCCTGGGTAAGGCTTTTTTCGGGATTTTTCCTCAAATGTCAGGAAGCTTAGGGCCCAAGGGTCCCCGAAGATCATCCGGCCATCATCATCATCATCATCCTTATCATTATCATCATCATCATCCTTCACCGGTGTGGAAATCAACGGGAAGCTACCATACATATAATTTCCTAGTAAAGCTGTAAATCTTAGCATGAAAATGCTATGATTGCAGTAAAAGACCTGGCTTCGGGCAGAATTACTAAGGATGGATATTATATGGATGTGAAACATGGACTTTTACTTCAAGGAAGGAAAAAAGTACACGAATATAAAATTCTTAGGAATTTTTTTGGACCAAAGAGAGATGAACAGACAGGCGAATGGAGAAGACTACGTGACAGTGAGCTACATGACCTTTATAGGAAACCACATACAATAAGAATAGTTTAGTTTCATAGACTGTGATGGGCAGGACATGTGGCACGAATGATCATGAGATCCGGGGTTCGATTTCCACTCACACCACAGAAAGTTTTCTTTGAAGATAATTACTCCTGTGGCCGCCAATTACCTGTAACTTATGTTTAGTTTAGGTTTAAAGAATATCCTAGTGCTATTGTATCATGCCACCTATCTTATAATCGGTAATACGTAACTTGCCATCCAAACGCCCCAACCTCAGAATATGATTACAATTCTGCCATTGCTAGGATAGAAAAGCACAAATGTCGTAACCTGGTGACTCGAAAGGAGAAAAAAGTGATTATGAACAGAATAGAACAAATGAAAAATGATAAATGTCACAGAATGGGGGGAAAGTAATGGAAAATGATCCCCACGCACAATTCCAGGCAACATTTAACTCATTATTTTATTTTAGAAAACCCTAATTTTCCTTACAAAGAAAAATTACACACTTAAAAATCCTAACCCTGCTAATAAGTTTACTATTAAGCACCCTGTATAAATAAAAACATAACAATGTTTCAGTCACGTTGTTATCGGAGTAAGTTTCCTGCAATACGTCCACGAGAATTCATTCCAACCGACTGAATCCTTTGTTTTCTGCAGACGAAATATTGTAACAGACATAGCGATATTATCTCTCCGCCAAACTGTGCATTTGCAGCTTTCTAACATGTGTATTTCAATTTGCAATTTAACTGAAAGAAAAGTTTGCGCTAAACGTTTATTGTATGGGGAGAAAGTGAACAAATTTACCAATGGAAATGCCTTCAACGCCATTTAACCAGTAAAAATGGCTTTCTATACTAGATCATGGGTTAAAACTCTGCGGATTTGCAAGAAAACTCAATAATAAGAAAATTCATGCTTTTCTTTCTTTACAAAAAGAAAAAAACTAAGGAGTCTAAGTGAAATGTTTAACATATTTGTTGAATAAAGATGTCCAATAGAAGGAAAGAATGGAATGAACATATAGGCCTAAATAGAATGTCAAACGATAAAAAAAATTAAAATAGCTAGGGAAAAGAAATATTGGACGCCCGAAGAAAAGATGGAAAGATACAATTACTGATGCAATAGAATCAAGAGGAACAGACACCTTGTCTACATTGGATGCCAGAAGAGGAAGAAAAAGAGGAAGAAAGATATGCTCCTTGGCTCAAGCTGTTAGACGTTCGCCTGTCTATGCTGGGGTCTCGAGAACGAGTCTACTTCACTACATGTGGGTTTCGTAGTAGACGAAACGGAGCTTGGGCAGGGTTTTCTCGTTTTTTTAATATTCCCCTTTCGTAAATTTCATTCCACCATTTCTCCACACTCATCTCATCCACTTCTTTTGATTTCATTTATCCGCCCCTGTGACGGTGCATGTATTTGTTATGGTTCAGGCAGAGTAAGCCATTTAAGAGTAAAAGAAGGGACTATTTCACGTATTTTACTACAAAGGATGTTTTTAAGGGTGTAGGAGTTGAGTATCTCAACTCTCTTATAGCCAATGTTCATCCCGGGAATCTCCTGAACATTTTGCAAAAAATCCCATCACAATCTGATCAACGTATGGTCGCGCATAAAGTACGAACAAACAAACAAACAAAGAAACAAACAAACATTTATATAATTTATATAGATTAAAGCAATGAAAATGAGCATAGTACAAAATAAAATTACACACACACACACACACACACACACACACACACACATATATATATATATATACATAACTCACTGATTATTGAACAATATTTATTAATGGAATCCATCAGGAAGAATGTAGAGTGGAAGACCAAAACTAACATGGGCACGAGTAGTATTTAAAACATTGTAATAAAAAAAGGATACAGTCCTTCTGGCTCAGGTGTTAGAGTGTATGTTTCTTAACTAACGGGCCGAGTACCAAGTACGCCGCAGGGTTGAAAAATTTAATTGTTAAATTAATTTAATTGCAGGATGTCGATTCTCGGGTCAGGAGACGTTGTTGGTGCACAATATTTAATCGTTAAATTGTTCACCAGATTCCTGCATTAAATTTCAAACCTGTACAGAGTACATAAATTATTGTAAAGACATGCGGTACTGTTGACAGCGATTCGTCCGTCTGCAGCGGACGTTAAGTCTGGTAGCCCCCTAGGTGTTTTTGTGATAGGATTAGGCTACATGGCAGCACCGGGTGTCATCTTCTCCCTTCTCTTCATCATCATCCCTCATACAACACACTTTACACTACACAAACATAAACTTACACTCATGCTACAACCCTCTCTGTTACATATTATAAAAATAGATAATCTATGTACAGTGGTCTGCCGAAGTGGTGAGTAAATTGAAAATCGACCACATTAATCTCCCATCTATCGCCCGTGCGGATAGTCCTTACACACATGTAAGAAAGTAGTCCATGGAAAATTTGAATGAAAACTGACTACTTAATATTGAACTGGGTAAATAAAGATTTAAGCCACTGTAAAACCGAATAAATAATTAAAGTTCTTTGATAGGCCCATTCAGTCTTGGATATTTTAAACAATTAAAAATTCTTACAAGCCATTGTTGTAGTCCCGTGATAAGCATCGCTCGCTCATATGTAGCAGGCCAGAGTTCGATCCTCGTTCGGGATAAGTTTACTAGAAGGAAGTTTTTTTCAGTTTTTTCTCTCATCTGTAAGACAAATGTAAGATATATTTAAGGTTTAGACGGTCGCCGAGCATCATTTGACCATGCAAATCATCGCCATGATCGTATTACGTAAAAAATTGCAAGTACATATATGACAGATTTATTTCGAGAATCTGGTTGCCAAAAACAGTATCAAACTAGGAATTATGTAAGATAACATCACAGGATGAGATCTGGAAGGAGATCAAATATTGCAAATGTATATTGAATGGCCACATTCTCAGAAGAGAACTAGAGAGTTTGCCAAGGACAGCATTGAAATGGAATCCACAGAGATTGCCTAGAAAAAGAGGAAGACCGAAAATTACATAGGGCAGCTCTGTAACAACAGAAATTGAATAACAAGGAAAAAGTTGGAATGAATTAAGGAATTTGGCAAATAACATTGTACAGTGCTTTAACAAAGGCCCTATGCATCCAAAAGGAATGACAGGAACTATTACTACTACCATTACTACTAATGGCGTGTTTCGTCTTAAATGTTTGTCTTATGGAGGAGGAGGCCCTGTATTAGCTGATCACTCATTCGAGATGGACTTCCATCCCCTTGTGTGATCAAAGAAGCAATGCTAATAAAATTTATTGTTTAAAACCATTGAGGTGAATAGTCATAAAATAAAATTGAAATATATACCTTCTTAGGTTAGTGCCGTCGTCCTCAGAAAAAAAGAAATGTATGCTTTCTTTTCTTGAGGGCCTTTCAGGATATATATTCCATCATCAGCAGGTATGTGCCTATTTTTTCGCTACATTTGTTGAGAAGTTCTCGATGATGTCGGTATTAACAACACTACATTAAGAACTTCTCAACAAATGTAGCGAAGAAATATACCTGCTGATGATGGAATTGATATTCTGAAAGGCCTTCATGAAAAGAAAACATACATATATTTTTACAAGTTGAGGACGACGGCACTGATCTAAAAAGGTACATATTTTAATTTTATTTTATGGTCAAAGAAGCACGTGTGAGTTCCAAGTTTCAAAAGTTCATCTCCCAACAGATTGTGCCACTGTAGACCCAGGATGACGTGGAACACTTAATAATAATAATAATAATAATAATAATAATAATAATAATAATACTTTATTTGAAGCACATATAAGATGAGAGGTTAAACTAAGATAAGGAAGAAGAAGAAGAAGAAGACTCGTATAGATTATTTAGGATTCTATGCTATAATATAAAGAAGTGTTCCCTTTAAAAATTGGTCTCGAATTTTAACATTTTAGATAAATTGTGAAAATGGTGAGAAGGGACTACTGTTTCATAATTTTTGGTCACAATTCTCTGGTCAATTAATTCTGCTTAAAAGCGCGAGAAATGAATGCTATAGAAACTATATATTTTGGTGGTTAATTTTAGAAATTGTCCACCAGAGACCCAGTTCCTTCACATTGTATTTAGTTTCGCTACATTCAGTTCTGCCAACAGAACAAATTAGATATCCTCTCATAATCAGATTTCTCAGATATCGTAGCTACTCCAACAAAGTTTTGGAATAACTTTACCGAACAAATTTTAACAAACTGCTCGCATATGGACCAAGACTAAGTTGGTCACTTGCTTCAGGAAAATCTAGTAACTATGTACATATCATTTACTGATATTATATTCCATCTAATTACGAATAGGTCCCTAATATAACCAATATAGTTTTAAAAAATAAAAACAGAAATTAAATACAACATAAATAAATGTAATCTAGTTCTGAAAATAATGCACAGAGGGCTTTATTCCAATTAAATAATATAAGTAAATATTTTAATTTAAAAAATCGGTTAAAAGTTTTAGTATTGCGGCAGAGATAGTCAGCCTCTTCATATTAACGCCCAATTTTGTATCTCTGTTAGTAGTATCATTTTCTAACCGTCCACCGGTTCTGCAATATTGGTAATTTACAATGTAGGGAAGTAACTTTACTTTATAATCTTCGTAAAGCGGAGTTATAGCAAGTTAAAAACACCTACTTCATCATCATCATCACTCTAGGGATTAGGCAATTGCCCGTTCCGACTTCATAATGCATCAGCCCAATGTATTCTAGGTCTTCCAACATCACGTCTTCCTCTTGCTTGATAATTTCTTGCTAACAATGGATATATCTCCTTACTCATTCCATCCATATGATCACTCCATTTCTGTCTGTAATTCGTGACCTTATCCAATAAAGGCTGTGCTTTCAATTCTTCTCTTATATCCTCGTTTCTTATTCTATCAAGTCTTGTACATCCTTTAACTTGTCTTAGGAACCTCATCTCCGCCGTCTGTATTCTATCCTTCTGTTTTTTCATTGGAGCCCAAGTTTTACATCCATACAATATTGTGGGAACCGCCATAATATTATACATTTTTATCTTTGTTTCTTTTGTAATTTTATTTTTGAATGTTCTCTGTATTGTTCCACACACCGTCTGAAATTTATTTATTTTGGAGTCAATATCTCTTTCCACATTGTAGCCAACATCACAGCCCAAATATTTGAAACTAGACACCTGTTCTAGACTTTGATTTTCTAAAATAATTTTGGATCTCACTGGATCTCTTCCTCTAAAAGCCGTGGTCTTCGCTTTTCTTACATAAATCTTTACATCATACAATTTACATATTTCATTGAATGCATGCATAGATTTCTGTAAGTCGTCTTCAGTTTTCTGTATTATGATTACATCGTCAGCAAATAGAAGATTATTTATGCACACTTTATTATCTATTCTTATTCCTGAGAAGCTTCATGGAAATCAGAACACCTACTTACCAGGTAATTTATATCGGGTTTTTGCTACATTTGACAGAATAAATCTTTATAAAACAACTTACTATAGTTACTATCTTTTCATATTTTATATTTTGCATATATACAAATAAACTGAAAATATATAAAACTGTTTTACAGGGTATCCACAAAGTCTTGCTACGAATTTGAAATAGAGACATGCGGTTTTATGCAACGTATCCTACATCTCTCAAAGTTTTATTTATATTTGTTGTAAATTGTGATTTGAACAACAATGAAGATATCACAGGAAAAGGCCCAATTTGTATGGTTGTATGCTGGGTTTGGTAAATAACAAGTAACTGTTCAGCGAAATTTCTGCCAGCAATATAGAAGAGATTCTCCATCCAAATCATCCATAATTATATGGGGCGAGACATTTCTAGCGACTGGCAGTGTAATGAACTTGCCAAAGAGTGGACGGCCAGATGTGAGCCAAGAAACTATCGACAATGGGCAACTTGCATTTCAAGAACAGACATCAAAAATTGGTTTGTCATGCTTCACGGGAACTACATTTACCAAAATAAACCATTCATAAAGTCCTCCATAAGCGGCTACATCTTCAGGCCTATAAAGTGCAAATTACGCAAGCGTCGCTGCCAACTGACTTCCCTCGGCGTGCTGAATTTACTGATTCCATGCTGAACGCAATTGACGAAGACAATGAGTCCCTGCAGGGGGTAATGTTCTCTGATGAAGCGAATTTCTATAGGCCTATGTCTAGACATGTTAACAGCCATAATATTCGAATATGGAGGCACTGGTGATTTACCAGATCAGCATACGACCATACACATTGGGTAATTTTTGTGGTGTCGTCATTTCGTTTAAATCACAATCTGCAACAAATGAAACAAAACTTTGAGAGATTTAGAATAGTTTTCAAAAAACCACATGTTGCTATTTCAAACAGTTTACGAGCTAAGTTACATTGTTTTGGTAGCTGGACTTTGTGAACACTCTGCATTCTTGGATATTTTAAACGGGTGCAGCTTCCTTTAGCAAAATCTACATTCTTGTGTATATTTTGCATTAAAAGCAAACTGAAAATATATAAAACAGTTATTATCCCACTTACAAAGAAGCGAAACATGGACTCTTATTTTAAGGGATGAGACAATGTTACGAGTATTTAAGAATAAAGTTCAGAGGAATATTTTTGGACCAAAGAGAGTTGAACAGAGAGGCGAATGGAAGGGAATAAAAACAGTGATCTAAAAGAACTTTATAGGAAACAATATGTAATAAGAACAGTTACGTCTCGTAGACTGCAATGGATAGGACGTGTTGAATGAATGAGGAATGAAAGAGGGGCATGGAAACTAATTGTAGGAAAACCAGAGAGAAAACGCCTACTTGGTAAACAAAGAATGAAATGGGAGACTAACATTGGTTTTAGGGCAGTAGATTACACAGTGGATGATTGGAAAACATTAGCCCAGGATAGGTATAAATGGAGATGTTGCCTGTGCAACCATGACTAACGGGTTCGATAGCTCCAGTGAGGTAGAAGTTAGTTATGTTAATACTAATAAAATTCATATCAAATTCCGTTGAGGTAAATAGTCATAAGATAAAAACTTAAAATATGTACACCTGGCGACAAAAAGAATGGGCCGACTCCACCAACGCGCGATTCACACGAGTACATTAATTGCACAGTAGAGCTATAATACGTTTCCCTTCTTCCTTTGAAGAGTATTCTTTCAAGCGCAACTAGTCACCGTACGCTTAGTTCAGTACTTAGTGGCTTGATCCGTATGCAAAAGGTCAAAGTTTAGATTCCCGCTAAGGTTAAATTTTTTAATTGTTAAAATGCTTTCTGTTTTATTCTGACTGTCCATTCATAAAGAAAAAAAACGTACTAACTCTTTGGACGTATTACTATTTTTATTATTATTTAATTATTTATAAACATGTTTATAATGTAATAAAACATATCCCTGTGCCCAAAGCTTTTTAAATTTTTATCTTCCTTCTCCATTCTTCTCTGTCTTCACATTCCAATTCTTTCAGACCTAAGCTCCCTCATACCTTTTCTTACATCATCCATCCATTTAAATCTAAGTGGACCTCTCTTTCTTTTCTCAGGTGGAATCCATTCCAAATCTTGTCTGGGTAATCTTTTCTTTGGCATCTTACGTGTATCATCATAATATTCTAGTGTCTGTATCTCACAAAATCTAATTGTGGACATTCATTTGTTGTCTGATGATTATATTTCTGATTTTTGCCTATTTAGAATCTCTAGGTGAGGCGTCTAGAACAATCCATTTGGAATAGACATAAGCTTTAAAATCAAATTCTTATTCAACTGCGAAGTTCCTGCACCCTATGTTAGAGTGCCTTCGAATTATGGATTTATAAATTTCTATTTTGGTATCCATACATATTTTCTTATCCACAAAACGCCTTTTAACATTCTTATTACTGATCTGCCTTTTGGAATCCTGTATTTTATGTCATTTTCGTGGGTAGATTTTGAGTTAATTTTGATCCCCTGTTAATTACATTCTTCACATCCTTTGATATCTCCCATTATTATTATTATTATTATTATTATTATTATTATTATTATTATTATTATTATTATTATTATTATTATTATTATTATTATTATTATTATTATTATTATTACTATGGATGATAGACAATAATAATAATAATAATAATATTTTTATTATTGTCCATCATCTATGGGCTATTATTATGCTGAACTTGACATATATAAACTAAATATTTGAATTGAATAGTGAAACTTTTTCCTCACTAATACGTAATAAATAAATAAACATATAAATCTATGAAGCAATATTATCTTTTATTACATAAATTTATATCATTATTTTTAAAACGTGGTACTGCACACACAATTAAATTTATACCGGTAGCTAAATAGTGTTATAGAGTTTACGAAGGTAGGAATATTACTTAATATAGTGTAAAGTGGACGTAGATTACGTGGCAGAAATTAAATGTTGTAAGCACTTATAGGATGTATTTTGGCGAAAATACAAATGAATAAAAAGAACATTGTTGAAGGATTCGAACGCTAGCTTCCATACATATCTCATGTCATTGTAAGTGGTTTAACTATCTACGCTACTCGAACGTCGGATACTAGCTGTCTGAATATTGATTGTCTTGCACTTTTGCACTATGAACGAGTGATTAACTTTATTTCAAATGTCGCAATTCAAGTAATACTGCATTTGTCGAACACTCGTAATTATCTATAAATATCTAGAAGTATGTCTCCTTCACTGTTCTGTAACTATTTAAGACGATGTAACTATTAGACGATTAAAACCAATTACAGTGTATTTAAAAACATTTAACAGTGCGTTACCTCGTGAATCACAGCTTTAGCTTTTCGAGCATGCGCAGTGGGCCATAACAGGGACTCTGCTTCTTGAAGCCGCTCATTCTTTTTGTCGCAAAGTGTACCTTGTGGCAGGTGCCGTCGTCCTCATATGTGTTAAAATATTAAATTTAAAATGTTATCTTGAGGCCTTTCGGAAGTTAACTTCCATCATCAGCAGGTTGAGTATCTGTTACTAGTAGTTGTTTACGACGATGTATACTCGAAGCGTCTTGCAACTTGAGTTGCTACTAAAGACGCTTCGAGTATAACAACGTCGTAAACAACAACAACTAATAGCAGATACTCAACCAGTTGATGATGGAAGTTAACTTCAGAAAGGCCTCCAGATAACATTTTAATTTTGATATTTTAACACAGTTGAGGACGACGGCAGCTGCCACTAGGTACATATTTAAGTTTTATCTTATAGTTATGTTAAATTCTGGTGATTAAATATAATATGAATTACACCAATACAAATTTAACTCGTCCTTATTTTTCATAAAATAAATATAACTAAATCAACATAACTCTTGTTTCTAGTGATGTATGATACATTCTTTAACTGCGTTTCTCTTTTGAAAACGTTGAAAACCAGTGACACATGCGACCTACATAAATGAATAAAAATATTATAGGCGATTGTTTGGGTAGAAAATATAGCTTTGAGAAAGACTGACAGAGATTTCCTGTGCACGGTATGTTTAAAACCTGACTGAGTGGTAAACTTCATTCACTCGTGATGAGCACATTTTTTCGCATGACAACTTTTTGAAAAGGGGATCAATTTGTCAAGTTTCATTCTTGTGACAAAAGAGTCAGGTTGCAATGATGTTACAGGACGTTAAATAGGGCTACAACGCTCTAGCGGCTTTGTTTTATTCCTCATGACGCCTCTGTTATGTAAATTGATACATATACATCGTGTTCCACTTATATATATATATATATATATATATGTACATTTATTTATTTATTTATTTAATTTATTTATATACAGAATTTTAATATTTACACATCTTTCTGTGCCTAAAGTTTTATTTTTCTTCTCCACTCGTGTCTCTCCATCCAGTCCATGCCTTCCAGTCCTCTTGCTCTCATTCCAGTTTTTATTTCCTGCATCCACGAGTTTCGAGGTCTTCCTCTACTCCTTCTTCCAGGTGGACACCATTCCAATGTTTTCCCGGGTAATCTTTCTCCTTGCATTCGTCGTACGTTCCCATACCAATTTAATTGCTTATACCGTATATAATCAGTATTTCTTATTTTGTCTAATTTTGAACATCTTGCTGCTCTCCTCAAGAAATCCATTTCCATTAACATAAGTTTTAGTTCTAAGTTTTTGTTGAATTTCCAAACTTCAGCTCCATATGTGACAGTACTTCTCACTATTGAATTATATATTTGTAACTTATTTTTTCCTGATTATATGTCTGTTCCATAAGACTCCATTCATCATTGCTGTTATTGCTATATATATATAGTGTTATGCACAAGAGCAGGCATTTCGCTGCAAACTTAGAATTCTTTACTCTTTCCTTAACTCAGCCTTCCTTTTTATATCCGCATACAAATTACTTATTTTAATATTATATATCATGTCCACCGCTGTGGTCTCGAAGTAGCGTACTGCCTTGTCACACAGCGGACCCGGGTTTGATCCCCGTTCGGGACAGTTTTTCTGGGTGAGGATTTTATCGCGGTTTTTCCTCACTTATAAGACATATGTCAGTAAAAATTTAAGGTCCAAACGGTCCCGGAAATCATATGGCCATCGCAATCATCATCATTCATATCCATTTTAGATTAAGCACAGGATTATGGGACTCTCCTGGCGCACCACTATCATCATCACTCATCATATCATCGGGGCAACGTAACCCAGCCTTCCAGGCGCCCGAACCTCAGAAGTGGGTTACAAGTACGCCATGCCAGGAGAGAACACCAGGAATGTCGAAAGATAACCTGGGGCATTTGTAAAAAAATATATATTATCTATCATTTGATGTATTTTCTGCCTTTAATTTTCTTTCCATTGACCATTCCTTCTAGGACAAACGTCAGCAGGTAGATTCTTCTTAGCCAGTGGCCAATCAAATTTCTGTTTCTCTTTTTTATGAGTTCCAGCATTGTTCTTCCTTCATCCGTTCTGTCTAGCATATTATTAGTTTTTATTTTGTCGGTCCATTTTTACGCACCATTCTTCTCCATATCCACATCTCAAAAGCTTCCAGTCGCTTTTCCTCATTCCGTAGCAATGACCAACTCTCTGCACCATACAATGCTACATTCCACACAAAACACTTAACTAGCCTCTTCCGTAATTATTTTACCAAAGGTCCGCAGAAAATGCTTCTCTTCTTTTTAAAAGCTTATTTTGCCATTGCTATACTTCGCTTTACTTCTTGGAAGCAGTTTATGTTACTACGTAATGATATCCGCTTAAAAGTGTAGTTAAATAAATAGTTACAATTAAAATCTACATCATCATCATCATCATGAACTTATTTAGGTTTAGATTGTTTGAGCTTGCTCCTGAATTAACAAGTTATGTGAATATAGAAGAGGAAGTCAGACATCAGGTTATTAAAAGGAATCAAATTGCTGGATGTCTTAATGATATAATTTAAAAAATAAACATTTCTTCTTCTTCCTTTCATGTGATAGACCTAGTGGTCTGTTACGGTCTCAATCCAAAGTTTGAAGGGTCTGGCCAAAGATCTCTTGCCTGGTGGCTGGTAATTTTAGGTCTGACATGGTATTCTTGTTCTGCTCATTCTTCTTACGTGATATTTCCAATTGTTTCTGTATTTTTGTACACATTCCATGACTGATTCTGTTTGTAATTCTTTGAGAATCTCAGAATTCTTTTTATGGTCTGTTCTTCAGTAGCCTGCAGTACGTCTCATAAATTTCATTTCTGCCGCAGTTATGGGACTATCTACACTGTGAATTGTCCAGGCCTCACTGCCGTAACATAATACGGGTCTGGCCAGTGTTTTATAAATTCTAGTACGTGTGTGTTGTTGGCTTGAAAATATTATTTATAATTCCTGTTACTCTGTTAAATTTTATAATTTTTTGATTAAAATGTTTTTCCTCTTCGTATGTAACTTGGTATCCGAGATAGTTAAATGTGTTATTTTGTTCTAATATTTTATTATTAATAACAATTTTACTGCGAACTGGGTCTTTTCCTAGGAAAGCCATGACTTTAGATTTTTCTGTTGAGATTTCCATGTTGTAGTTTATTGCAATTTGCTGAAAAGAGTGGACTGAACGTTGCAGATCATCTTCTGAATTCACTATAAACACAATGTCATCTGCAAATAATAGGGTCTCTAAACTATATAATCTATTAAGTGGTATACTGCCATCCTTTTACATCTTCTTTGAGACTTTTTAGTAAGGTTAGTCCTCACAACAGGTTACTGGCCTGAAATGAGCAAGTCCAGTGGAGGGGTTGCCACCTTAGGCAACATAAACTAAGGCCAGAATTTATAAAACGGTAGTAAGACCTATCATAACTCATCAGGCACAAACAAGACCAGATACCGTAAAAAAAAACAAAAAGTTTATTGGAAGCAACAGGAATGAAAATATTTAATATAAAATTATGGAATATTCACCTGAAAGGTCCGTCTCCTCAACTTATTTAATTATTTAACTGTAGCGCTTTCGGGACTTGTCCCATCATCGGCAGGATTCAGTTAAATAATTAAATAAGTTGAGGAGACGGACCTTTCAGGTGAATATTCCATAATTTTATATTAATTTTGAATAATACCTCAACGGAACACATCATGAATGTTATAAAAGTTGAGGAATGAAAATACTTCGTAAAAATATGGGAAAAACTTTATGGGATAGAGAAAAAAGTGAAAGTATCAAAGAAATTTGTGCAGTCGAAGATATTAAGGAATGGTTATGCAGGAGGAAACAAGAGTGGGATGCGCATATAAGTAGGAAGGATAACAATAGAATTTTCAAAACTGTAAGGGATAATCTAACTAAGGGCAGAAGACAACAGGGACGTCCTAGAAAACGGTGGTATGACGACCTAAGATGAGGCAATACGAAATGAAGAAAGAACAGATCTAAATCTATAATGGAAAAATGAAGAAGAAGAAAAGGAGCATGTTCCAATGAGTTCTTATGACGTTGTTTGGTCAGTCCATCTTAATTTTGGTTTTCCTTTATCTCGAAGCCCTTTAGGTAGATACTGAAATTTATACTAATTTAGGAAATCGAGATGGGTCCATTCTTTGGACATGTTGTAACCATTTGTTTTGATAATTCTGAATTTCTTCAACAATAACTTAAATTCTTAACTTATTGCGTAAATATATATATATATATATATATATATATATATATATATATGTGTGTGTGTGTGTGTGTGTGTGTTTTTCTTTGCTTGTCAATTTTTGTCAAACCTAGGAGCGAGCGTAAAAAGCTCAAGTGTTGCTGGAATTTTGATTTGATTTTAGAGTTTAGTATCCAATTTTCGCTGCTATATTTCAGTCCTAATTTTGGAGTTACATTGTGTAATTTATGATCGCGGTAATCAGTCCTAATAAAGAACTTCTTCTGCTTCTTCTTCTTGTTCTTCTTGAATCAGGGATTAGGCTCTTAAGCCTGTTGTGCCTTCACACATTCTCCAACCAACGTTTCCGTGGTCTTCCAAAAGCTCTCCTTCCTTCAGGTTTATAATCAAGAATTATTCTAGGAATACGAATGTAGCTCATTCTTTCTAGGTGTTCAATCCATTGTTCTCTAAAATGATGAATCCTTTCCTCTAATGACATTACATTTAATTGTTTCTTATATCTTCATTTTTAGTATATCTAACCTAGTACAAACTGATCTCAAAAACTTCATTTCCGTAGCCTGCAATTTGGTAAAGTAATTTCGTAACATCCAAGTTTCTGATCCACATAGTAGAACTGGCATTGATGTGTCACCGTATAGAACTTCACTTGAGTTTCCTTTCTCCTTTTTCCATTCAACTTTTTATTTGTTTTACAGCACATTGTTGGAAAACGGGGAGTTAATTTTACATTCACTAGCACATTTATAAGTAAACTTGCACCCCAAATATTTGAAACTTATGACCTGATCTAAAGGAGTATCATGTACTATTATTTTTGTTCGAACACTTTATTTTTCCGAGGAAAAATAAAGACGTAAAGAACAAAATATAATTTGATTGTACTCTTATAATTGTTGATATAAAGTAAAGAACGCTTATAGGTCGTCATCATTATAACATGAAAGAAGAAACGAAGCAGGAAAAAAAGGAAGACAATTACAGGGGATAATTAAAACTAAAGGGGGTTGCTTTATAACAGTTGAATATCAGTTTCACTTGACATTAAATTCTAACTATCCACGCTTTGAATATTTTAAAATTTCAAAGCAACTATTAAAACTACCAAGCTAAACCAATTTAACTTAAGCAAGTGCAGCATGAAAGCTTTAGCAGAATTTAATTATTCTAAACACAAGAAGTAGGGTGCAAAGTTAAATCCAATAAAAAATTCCGGCTTTTGTAACTACATCATCTATAAAATTATTTTCCCAACTATTAAGCCATAGTCCAATCAAACTTTATGTTCAAAATAACTTGGTTATAGCTCAAGAAGCCACCTTCATTACTTTTAAATGCAATTCATAAAGTGCAGCGTAGTACAACCTATGGCTTGATACCCAATTATGGCTCACTAATCATTCCATTCTGGCTCTTTTCTTCTTCTACTACTACTACTCCTTTTTATATTTATGGCCTGTTCCACCCAGAATTAAGAGTCCTTCCATTTTTTTTTTGGTCTTCCATGTTACTACCGCCCACATGAAAAGAGATATTTTGTGCTGTCTGAACAAGTAGTGATAGTAGTCCTGGTCACTCCACTGGGAAGCATAGGGCCTTGATAAAATCTCACCAACGCACTCTGTTGTTTGCCAATGCCTTAGTTTCATCCCAGCTCATCCCTGCCTGTTCAACTTCATCCCTGATGGTATTACTCCATGTTGCCCTAGGTCTTCCTCTTCGCCTTCTTAAATCCTTGCGTTTTCAATCAAATATTTGTGTGATGTTCTATTCTCTCTCTTTAACACATGACCAAGCCATTTCAATTTTCTAATTTTGATTTACTTACAAATTTCATTTTGATTCGTTCTTCTCCAAAGTTCTTTACTTGTTATATCTGGCCACCACATATCCAAGATATTTCTCAGGCAACGATTAGCAAAGATTTGCAATTTCCGTCTGGAGAAGAAATGAATTGAAAATCGAGTCTTCAGGTCTTAACAGGCGATCAGGTTTTATACTTGTATGGGAGAAGAAGAAAATGATGATTATGAAAATGTAAGAGACCACAAACCCTCCGGCACAGAATTTACGTTCTGGATCCAGAATCTCAAAAATCATTATATTGTAAGTGAAAAAAGTATGGTTGCTTATTTCGTGCTCAGGAGTGAAACATTCAAGTCTTCCAATGAGATTGTGCTGAAGACGATGATACATTTAAAAGAAGGTATCAATATTGCAGATTTTGTTAAAGTAGTTAGCTACCTCAAAAAAAAGTATGTATATATATATATATATATATATATATATATAATATTGGACATATAGCTACAAATTGTAAAGTTTTTAGTAGAAATTTGTTAAGTCAACTTTCAATATTGTTTTCAAATAAAGTTCAGTTCATTTAAAATACAGGGATTTGTTTCATCTAATGTAGGTCTAGATTAACACTAACGTTTGGATATATTTTTGTATACACATTGTACGTGATATATATAAAGGGCAGTGGTTTTACTTCCCGCCCTAGATAAGTGATTTGTAATATTATAGTATAGTTATTCAGTTATTTATAGGTTGACCACCCCGAAATTTAGGACATTGAAATTTCAATCATGGCTGCCATTCCCCTAAGTACGACAGAACGCACTGTCGTGCAAAATAGTATGTTACGATGCGAGGTTGGGAAGTGGTTTTTAAAGAACCGAGGAAAAATGTTTAAAAATCGTGCGATAGCGAGGTTTTTAATTACCGAGATTCTGTAAAACACTTAAAAAACATGCGTTGTACATTATTTTTTGCGCGATGATGTTTTCAAAATAACAAATAATAGTAAAATAATATCTTTGTTGGAATATTTGCGTTCATTATAAAAAATTGACTAACATTAACAGTATGGGTAATGTTTATTAGTTGAAACGACAGGAGGCCGTGAGACCAACTATTGATAACATGGCCTCAACTACGTATTTACTGTTTTATATTGTTTCAAATAAAGTTCAGTTAATTTAATTTAAAATGCAGTGATTTGTTTCGTATAATGTATATTAACACTACCTTTTGGATATTTTCTGTATTTACATTGTACGTAGTATACATAGAGGGCAGTGGTTTTACCTCCCGCACATGGGTGTAAGTGTAGTATTACAGTATAGTTATTTAGGTTGGCAACCCCGAAATGTAGGAGGTTGAACTTTCAATAATGGTCGCCATTGCTGGTAAGTACAACAAAACGCACTATCGCGCAAAAAAGTTATATGTGTGACCAAAGTGGCCGGTGACTTAGAAAATATCTATCGAAATACTCAGTTGGCAGAAAATACTATAACATAATCATATGGGTTCGATATTTTGAGTAACATTGTAATGCTCAAGTTTGTAACAGAGAGCTCAGGTAAATGGGAATTCCATTAACCTCATTTTTATAAAGCGTCATGTTTGGAAATGGAATATACTATAAAAGAGCTTAAAAGGGAGGGAACTCTAACACCACTTCACACATGGAGTCACTTAGCAAACAAGCAAGCATCGCATATCAAAGCTTATTTTCTCGCACACAATCTGGTATACATTAAATACACATCTATACGCCTGTCCACATATCTGATTTGATAATACACACATCACGTGATTAATGGATGAATTTGATAAAAGATATCCTCCAACCGCAATGGAGAATGACGGCTCCGGATTACTGTTATGACAGTGTGGTTACATCTGCTACTACTGTTTGTACACATCACAGGGTGATTAAGCATTCAAATTACACATTTACGAGTGTTGTAGAAGGGAGTTAATAGATAATACATGATCGGAAATGCACCTTTTGGAAGCTGTAGGTAAACAATGTTAATAAGTGCAGCGTTTGGAATCTATAGAGTGTAAGGTGTATAAGTGTCCCCTTCATTTCAGACCTTTTCATATTATATACGTCTAAATGACGGAAGAACTTTACATTCGCATGTTGTAAAGGAACATCGGGTAAATTGGACCCCCGTTTCGAATTTGTTTTTGTTTGACCAAGTTTTAATAGCAAAAACAGAAGACGAACTACAAAGAATGCTATATAAAGTAAATGAAATATCAAAAAAATACAAAATGGAAATATCCTCACAAAAATAAAAAACAATGGCCTTCAAGGGTGCTCATCCAGTTCGGACAAAGATAATATTAGAAAATAAACCAATAGAACAAGTAGTAACATATAACTTCCTAGGTTGGGAAATATCATACACAGCAGAAACAGATATAAATAACAAAATAAATAAGTTTAATTACATAACAGGTACACTAAAAGAACTTTGAAAAATAAAGCCAGTAAAGACTCTATAATGAGATTATACAAGACAATGGTAGTGCCTGTTATTACTTATGGATCCGAAACATGGACAGTGACAACACAACAAGCTGCCAGGATACAAGCTGCTGAAATGAGATTCCTCAGACCAATAGCAGGATATCAAAGAACAGACAAAAAACATAACACAGAAATAAGACAACAACTAAAAATAGAGGAATTAAACTCAACAACAGAGAAATACAGAACAAACTGGAAAGAACACTTGGCAAGGATGACTGAGAATAGAATACCAAAAGCAGCATACAACTATTCACCACGAGGGAGAAGAGGCTTGGGAAGATCAAGGAAAAGATGGAAAGAGCAGCAATTTGGAGCCGGAACAGGCTAGTGAATAAGCCTAAACCGTGAAGAAGAAGAAGTAGAAGAAGATCTTTCAATTAAGGGATTTGAATTTTGTTTAATTATAGTGATTATCATTAGTGTTATAGCTATGAAACAGCATTTTTATTTTAATCAAATATTGAAACATCTTCAAAATTTATAAACTTTTTCATTTCAAAAAAGATTCACTTTAACTTGCATATTCGGATAAAGTGGATACGATAGTCGAGCCTAGTTTTGAGTCTATTTTAAGTTTATTTCCTCTTTTAATTTACACAGACAGACATACATTATTCTGAAAATATTTAGGACTGGTCGTAATTAAAACGAGTTGATATTTATTTACTGTTTTGAAAAATTATTGTTGATTATAACATTCACACGTCATTCATCTACAGAAAGCGGCGGTCTTCGGGTTTAGTAAAATTACAAGAATATTAAATAAAATTAATTAAGTGAATGGTTTTTACAGATAGCATAATCTTTGATAAAATACCCTATATATATATATATATATATGCGTGTACAGTGAACCCAGGTCCTCGTGGAGGGTCCACATCAACCGAATTCCTTTGCAATGTTTAATTATTTATATACATGTCACATAATATCAAACCAAACCCGTCAGTATATTAAAACAGCATCTGCATTTAGGAGTTTTCAACATTTGTAATATTCAATAGCAGAAATTAAGGATTGATTCGGAGCTTGAAAAATTTTAAAGTGGCCATTTTGATAAATATCACAAATAAACCCTTATTCGCACAAAGAATAACAGAACCCGTCAAAGTTGATGAGGGCAAGAAGTTAAAATATTCTCTGTTCGAAGCCAGCACCAATTAAAGAATATATTAACAGGGTCCACATTACCCGAACTTCCCTATACTATTCCAAATTCTGCACACATATTTACCAAGTTATTTATCAACGAGTTTCAAAATGTATCGGCTCATCACAAATTTAGGAACATGATCACAAGACTGTTCTTTACTTTTGATACCACAGCACAGGACATGTCTATACTCTGAATCTTAAACCATGTCTATGACTGGGGCATGGAACTCACTTCGCAGTCATGTCAGGGACAGTCAATCACTATCATTATTTAAATCCAAATTAATTGATATCTTATGTTCGGCACAAAAAAAAACATTTACTGCGTAACAACTATATTTAGCATTTTGTAAATATTCATCTAAGAAGCTTTACTTACTTAATTTTATTTTATACTGTTTTAATTTTATCATATTACATTTTTGTTAGTAACAGCTTGAATTAGATCAAATCACAATTGTCTTTTGTTTAGTCTATATTTTAATAATATTTCAAATTGTAATAAATATGTAATTTTTGTATAATTTTACTATTTGCTGATGGAGTGAAAGAGAAGGCCTTAACTCTGCCAGATAATATGAAGCATTATTATTATTATTATTATTATTATTATTATTAGTTTAATTGATTATTATTCCATGTCTCCTTTTTTCCAGTAGCCGACTACAACTTCAGTGAAGTTCTGGCCTCTTTAATTATTTTTACTCCATTCAAAACTATTCTGGATACAGACCGGTCAATTTTTAATTTTTGATTTCTGTTATGTATTTTATGATGTTAAACTGTCATCTACTTTTTAGGCGTCCGGCTGTTTGTTCTGGTGCATATTGGTTTCCATTTATATATTCTTTTTACAAGTTTTTCATCTTGTATTCTATTCACATTTGAGCTTTAATGTGCTTTACTATATTTTTGTTCTGTATTAAACTGTATACTTCGAAGTTCATTCGTATACGTCATGTGCCATCCCTTTTTATTATTGTCATAAAGTCCCCATATATTTTTTTCTAATTTCAATACTTATTATTAAAGGTTACGTTCCGAATCAGTTGTATAGAGTAGTAAAACCCCCTCTCCATCAAGCAACGTTGCCAAATGTTCTAAATTGTTAACTTTAACAATTGGTTAAATATTGGCTACAATGTGGGAAAGGATATTGACTCCAAAATAAATAAATTTCAGACGGTGTGTGGAACAATACAGAGAACATTCAAAAATAAAATTAGAAAAGAAACCAAGATAAAAATGTATAATGTTATGGCGGTTCCCACAATATTGTATGGATGTGAAACTTGGGCTCCAGTGAAAAAACAGAAGGATAGAATACAGACGACGGAGATGAGGTTCCTAAGACAAGTAAAAGGATGTATAAGACTTGATAGAATAATAAATGAGGACGTAAGAGAAGCATTGAAAGTACAGCCTTTGTTGGATAAAGTCACGAATTACAGACAGAAATGGATTGATCACATGGATGGAATGAGTAAGGAGAGATATCCATTGTTAGCAAGAAATTATTAAGCAAGAGGAAGACGTGATGTTGGAAGACCTAGAAGACGTTGGGCTGATGCATTATGAAGTCGGAACGGGCAATTGCCTAATCCCTGGAGTGATGATGATGATGATGATGATGAGAAAAAATATTACTTTTTTATATTTTTATGGCATGAATAAAAGAGATGGCACATGACTTACACAAATGAACTTCGAGGTAAATAATTTAATACAAAATAAAAGAATATTAGCAAATGTAAGCATTATTATTATTATTATTATTATTATTATTATTATTATTATTATTATTATTATTATTATTATTATTATTATTATTATTACTACTACTATTGTAACGAAAATGGCATAAGTAACATATTTTTAAAGCTAATATTAACTACTGCGAAACATGGACGCTTACTTTACGGGAGGAAAGAAGATTACGAGTATTTGGGATAAAGTTCTTACGATTTTTTTTTGAATCAAAGAAAGATGAACAAACAGGTAAATGGTGGAAACTACATAACTGTAGCTACATTATCTTTATAGGAAGCCAGATGTAACAGTTATGTCTCATAGACTGCGATTGGCAGGACATGTGGCACGAATGGGTATATGAAAAGAGGTGCATGGAAGCTTCTTGTAGGAAAACCAGAGGGAAAACGCCCAGTTGAGGGAAGTAGATTATACAGGGGATGATTGGAAAACATTAGCTCAGGATAGGGATGTATGGAGAGTTTATATCCGAGGTGTCAAGAACGTACGGGGTCGACAGTGCCAGTGAGTTAGTAAGGTGTTTAAGTGCCTTTGATTTAACTGATAATTATTCGTGACATAAAGAATAAAAAAAGATCTTCACATTTATTTATAATTATAATATTAATTAAAGTTTACAATTTTGGACAGTTGGCAACGTTGCTGTATGGAGAGAAAGTTCTACTACTCTGTACAGCTGATTCGGGACAGAATTAAACCGACTTGTACTATCATGGCTCTTGCTTAGCTGTTTCAACCCTCCTGAACATATTGTCACATGTGTTATTCCAGATTATCAGCAAATCTAAGAATGAATTAATATTATTTTCACGAAAATTGCATAAATAACACAAAATATCAAAAAAAAATAATATTAACTACTTGGCCTTAGCCGAGTGGAGCACAGCTACGGGACTTGCGTTGGTTCGAGTTTCCAGGAGGGAAGAAAATTTCTCATGAAACGTCTGCCAATATGGGACCGGTGCCCACCCAGCATCGTGCGGCATTTGGGTAGCTACAATCAGTAGCGACTCCAGATTGAGAAAACCAGTTATAGTGGCTGGGGGACTAAACAAGCTGACCACGTATCATCCTACACCAATAGGAATAACCTCTGTGAATAACACATGAAGAAGTGAGGCCAGCAGCCGACTGGTAGGCCAAGGGCTTTACAACATGTGACGCGAATTTTTCTAAGTTCCAATCATACACCATGCGCATGCGCCAACAGACGCGAAACGGTTTACACTATGGAATCACGAGATGCAGCCAAAATATACATGATATTTGAATTCGCGTTGCCAACGAACCTGAAAGCTATCCTAACACAATTTAAATACTGTAACCTGTGAAATAATGCACACTGATTTTATTTAGTGTACGTTAATTAGTAGAGACTCTATGTTGGCTGCATTGGAACACAGAATATTCGTTAAAATCAATGTGGCTCAATACTAATAAAATGCATCGTTTAAAAACCGTTGAGGTGGATAGTCATAAAATAAAATATAGTTAAAATGTACCTTCTTAGGTCAGAACGGTCGTCCTGAACTTATAAAATATGTGTTTTTTTGTCGGAAGGCCTTTCAGAATCTCTATTCCATCTTCAGCAGGTCTTTCTTCGCTACATTACTTGATGTTCTCGGTGCTGGTCCTAATGTAGTGTTGTCCGTGACTAAAGCTTCTTCGTATACGATTATCGTCAAGAAGAAGCTTTAGAGTAAATCAAAATACATTATAAATATTAATTGTATTGTATTCATAACTTGTAATCGTTTATATATATATTGTAATTTAGATTTAAGACTACTTTTTTGTTTGTATTTTTTCAAACCTGGTTGAGTGGTAGACAAGGCCTTAAGGCCTTAACTCTGCCAGGTAAAATAAAGCTATTATTATTATTATTATTATTATTATTATTATTATTATTATTATTATTATTATTATTAGTCACGCACAACACTACATTAGGACCAGCACCGAGAACATCAAGTAATGTAGCGAAGAAAGACCTGCTGAAGATGGAATAGGGATTCTGAAAGGCCTTCAGACAAAAGAGCATACATATTGCATTAGTTGAGGACGGCTGCTCTGACCTAAGAAGGTACATTTTACCTATTTTTTCAATATGGCTGCCAGGTCTTCATGTAGTTCAATATTGTCAAAAAATATATTCAAATAATCGTTAGAAAATGTGCAAAAACCATTTTATTTGGTGGGAAATAATTTTAAAAATGAAACTCTAAGCATCAAATTTATCAGGAGTTTAGGAAGAAATTTAAAAAGTCGCGTCACAGATTGTAAAGTTTAACCAAAGATTTAAAACAACCTGAATAGTTAAATTTCTTTCGAAATTCGTTAATGGCATTAACCGAGGATCACTGTGGAATCAGGAGGCTTTGCTGTGAATAGCATTAAATGTGAGCTAATGGACAATAGAATTCAGTAACCTCTGTATCTTCAACAGAAAGTACACGGAACTCCTGATCCTCGTCCTACGTAATTGAAATCATTAGAAGGGTGAAGTACTTTGTCCTGGAATTCTCCAAATCTCTGTGTTTTGAGTGGCTTTCTGTCCTGGAATAATTTTTAAACACTTCAAAGTATCACTTTGCTTTAATTGTACAGTCGTATTATCTTAAATGCGCTAGTTTTATAAACTTTTACTACTTCACTCTCACACTCTCCCTCTCTATCTGACTCTATCCTCTTCCAACCCTCAAATAATGCATAGTCTTGTAACAATACTATCTAATACCCGGCGTGCGCTGCTACGCCTAAATAAATTTAAATTAATATGCTTTTATGTTTAATTGAATAAGTAAAATGAAAAATAATTATACATTTATATTTTTAGATACCCCGTGCTGATTACCCGGCTTTGCCCGGGAATCTACTTATCCCGATCTTCTTGACATAAATGAGCTGATATACGAAAATTAATGTGTTTTATGTTTAATTAAATAAGTAGAAGGAAAAATCTATATCGTAATTGTTTTTAGATACCCCGTGCTGTTTACCCGGCGTTGTCCGGTAATCTACTCATCCCGATCTTCTTGACATAAATGTGCTGAAAGACAAAATTTAATGTACTTATTTGATTAGTTGAATAAGTAAAATGAAGAATAATTATAAATTCATATCGTTTTTTAAGATTCCCCGTGCTGATTACCGGTGTTGCCCCGGAATCTACTTATCTCGATCTTCTTGGCATAAATGAGCTAAAAAACAAAATTCGTTATTGTGAGTTATCCCTAAATGAATACCTGCCATGTGCTGCTATTCATGTACAGGAGTCTACGTACTTGTCTCGATCTTCTTGGCATCAATGAAAGACAAATACGGTTATTGTGAATTATCCATAAGAGGTAAACATATACTGTCGCGGACTGTTTTGTAGAGCTTTTTGAGATATGCAATTCTGTGTACATTAATTTTGTGTATTTGTAATGGTTTAGGCAGCGTAAGCCACTTAAGCGTCCAAAGAGCTATTTTTTTCACGTTTTTCACTACAAAGGGTGATTTTTAAGGATATAGGAGTTGAGTATCACAACTCTCTTATAGCAATATGTTCATCCCGGGATCTCCTGACCAATTTGCAAAACTCCCATCACAATCTGATCAACGGTATGGCCGCGCATAAAGTACAAACAAACAAAATAAAATTGAAAATCATACAAAACTAAGTTTTATTTTTATTTACTTAAATAAACAAATATTAATTTGTATATATTAGATAATGCATTACAGAATCCATCTACAGAGTAAATAAAATGGTCAAGGTGAAAATTACAAATCCTACAGCTTTGATCAATGTTTTTGAAATGTATACTACACTAGCTAATACTCGGCGTGCGCTACTATGCCTAAATACATGAAATATTAAAGGTTTAATAAATTATATTTTATAACCTGCGACGAACCAAATATGGCGGCTGATAAAATCAATGTTCAATTTAGAATTGCAGGTAAACTCCAGACTTCTAACAGTGGGATTACGCTGATTTTTGGATAATACCTACCTCGGTTTATTTTAATGGGACATATTAAATTTCGCTGTAAAACATCGAAAATTGCAACCGCTAGAGCGAATTAAATTTTTTCGTTTCAAATTAATTCCTACACCTAATGATTTCAGAAGATAATTCTGTGGCTAAACACTCTGTGTAACTGAAAACTTGTATGTACAAATTTTCATGAAGATCGGCTGACTCGTTCAGAAGCCTAAATCACTAATATACCCATATTGAATATATATATATATAGGAGAAGAAATTGAAAATATACATTTCAACAATGGAGAAGAACTAAAACCTAGCTATTGAATGTACTTCTTTAGGAATAAAATTAGGCCATTCAGGTGATAACACAGTGGAAATTAAAAATAGAATCGCACAAACGAAATGAGCAATAAATGTTTTAAACTCTGTTTAGTGGAGCAAAAATATCGCAAAAAATAGAAAATTACAAATATATCAAACCATAATTCAGAGCATTTTAACATATGGTGCTGGAGTCTGGCAAATTTTTACCAGGGAAATGCAAAGTATTTTAAGTACAGAAATGGATGTTTTAAGAAGATCAGCTGGAAAATCTAGAAAGGATAGAATACGAAATAAAGAAATAAGGGAAACTGTGGGTGTGCAAGAGGAGCCGGACATCATAGACATTATAGAAAAGAAAATATTACAGTGGTATGGTCATGTCAAAAGAATGCCAGAGCAAAGATTGCCTAAAATTGTTATGGAATGGATCCCAATAGAAAGGAGGAAGAGAGGAAGACCGAAGAAAACTTGTATAGAATATGAATATCAGAGGATTGGAGGAATATCAATGGATGGGCAGAGATGAACGGCGTTTGGTTTCCGGAAGACGGCGGCAGCAGCCATGATATCGGATGATGATGATGATGATATATATATATATATATATAATATTCAAGTGAAATGTATGCCACACACAAATTTTCATGTGTCAATTACCATTAGTTAAAAAAATATACTATATTCAAAATCGAGTTCAAAATGTACCAGGTAGAATATTTATGAGATATTCGTATTAAATGTATTATTTTTCTGTCCAGGAAATATATTTCTATAAAATAAAATATGGGACTATTAAATAAATTATAAATAAACAAGCCATGAGACATGATTTATAATTTTAATATTTGTGCCGATATTTTTATGCATCATAGAATTAAAATGCCTGTAACTTGTAAAACATTGCTATTAGAAGAAAACCTAATATACCACTAAACACTTGGGGCGGAAATAAACATCAGTAAAACTAAATACTACTATATGGTCACATATAAACATATAATAATGGAAATGGACTGTTATTGCAAAACGATGGAAATTTAGAACAAATGGTAGAATTTAAATAACCAAGGAGAATAATTACAAACAGCAATGAGGTGCAGCAGAAAGAATCTAAACATATGATCACTTCTGGAAATGCATAATATTATGCATTACAGGGGCTTTTGTCATCCCAAATTCTCTTTCCGAAAAAAATCTCCAATATATGAATGCAAAACATGGATTCTTATATTTTTGGTACAAAACGAGCAATTTAAAAAAATGTGTTTGCTCTAAAATAATCTGTGATATGTGTGGAATATATTGCATAATATTTTATGTATATTTGTATCCTTATCAGACGCTGAGGAGCCATTTTTAAAGTGCCTGCACTCTGGATTTTAAATCACACGCCTCCTTTTGATTGTTGTTTCCCGTAACTTCTTTTTTTGTACATTGCTAAACAAAAATTGTTATATCTTCTGAACTATTATAGATACATGCATGAAATGTTGAACACATACTCTTGAGACAATGAGCAAACTTTTCTCTGTAACAGAAATTTAGAATATTCAAAATATGCTAACCACCTATTCCAATTTAATCATTGTTTCGATCCAAATTTTGAAAATTTACATGTTTGTGATAAGGGCAAGAGATTAGATCTTTTGGAGGCTGTAGAAATTAATAAATTTAAAAGTAGTAACAACAACTGTTAAATTCTCAACTTGATTTGAATGAATCCCCTTTGTTAAATTAAAAAAAATTAATAAATTTTGTTGTATTGTTGCTTAGATCAGTTGGAACAAAATTCATAGGCCTAATTTGTTAACATGTCTGAAGAAGGTACAGTGTACCGAAACAGCTGTCACTGAATTATATAATAAATATGAAAATCAAATAAAACTACTAAAATATATACATACAGTCAATATGCCCATTTCACCAATTAATGTTTAAGGCGTAGCAGCGCACGCCGGGTATTAGCTAGTAATAATAATGAAAGTAATAATAACGATTAATAATAATAATAATTATTATTATTATTTTTTAAACATTAATTGGTGAAATGGGCATATTGACTGTATATATATTTTAATATTTGATCACCAAGGAGATCACTTGTGCATTAAATAAAACTACGTTTTATTTTTATTTAATTAATAAATATGGATTTTCATCAAGTAACCACCAACTCAATTGATTATAAAAATGTTTGTTTGTTGGTTTGCTTGTTTGTTCGTACTTTATGTGCGGTCATGCCGTTGATCCGATTGTGATGGGGCTTTTGCAAAATGTTAAGGAGATTCCCGGGATGAACATAGGCTGTAAGAGAGTTGTGATACTCAATCCCTACATCCTTAAAAATCGCCCTTTGTAGTACAAAACGTCAAAAAAGTAGCTTTTTGGACGCTTAAATGGCTTACGCTGCCTAAACCATAACAAATACACAAAATTAATGTACATATATTTGAATATCTCAAAAAGCTCTACAAAAAAGTCCGCGACAGCATATATTTATCTCTTACGGATAACTCACAATACCCATTTTTGCCTTTCATTGATGCCAAGAAGTACGAGACAAGTAGGCCTACGTAGATTCCTGTGCAAGCATAGCAGCAAATGGCGGGTATTCTTTTACGGATAACTCACAATAACGGATTTTGTCTTTTAGCTCATTTATGCCAAGAAGCTCAAAATAAGTAGATTCGCGGGCAACACCGGGTAGTTAGTACGGGAAATCTTAAAATAATTAGGATATACATTTATAATTATTTTTCATTTTACTTATTCAACTAATCATAAGAAGTACATTACTTTTTGTCTTTCAGCTCATTTATGCCAAGATGATCGGGATAAGTAGATTCCGGGGCAACGCCGGGTAATCAGCACGGGGTATCTAAAAATATAAATTTATAATTATTTTTCCTTTTACTTATTCAACTAAACATAAAAGCACATTAATTTTCACGTATTAAGGCGTAGCAGCGCACGCCGGGAATTAGCTAGTAATAATAATGAAAGTAATAATAACGATTAATAATAATAATAATAATAATTATTATTATTATTGTTATTATTATTATTGTTATTATTATTATTATTGTTATTATTATTATTATTATTATTATTATTATTATTATTATTATTATTATTATTATTATTATTATTATTATTATTATTATTATTATTATTTATTTAAAAACAAAGAGCAGATAATGGTGATAATATTGTTCCATTGGGAATGATCTTGCTCTAACGGGATTAAAGAATATATTTCTTTAAATAATTACACATGCTCGCACCCACCTAAGTTACACTGATGGTCCAACAAAGTAGATACGGGTCCACCAAAGAGGGTTCTCTGTCACCAGCAGGAAATTACACGTTATGTCCACAACATCACACAGTCGTCAATGCAACTTGAATTCTATCAACTTTCAAAACACAACTGTCATTATAAGTTTTAATGATAGGCATTATAATGAGGATTTGTATAATGGCTAAGAGGTAGAATCGGAGAGACGTATTTATAAGATTCGGGTTCAAATCGCCAAGAAAAATCTTGAGTTGTTACTTCAGCATCAGAATACTTAGGCCTATATGGCATATTTGGCCTCGGTAGTCTAGCGGTTAACTTCATTTACTCTGGTCACGGGTTAAAATCCGGTTGGTTTCGAATGATTTTTTAAAATGGAAAAATCTAACGGAAAGTCCTCCGGAAGGCACTTTAAGAAGTAGATCCCGAGACTGAACATTTTCGGATACGTAAAAGAACCCCAAGCAAAATATAGTGCATATGAGCAAAATTTAATCGGCCTTCCTCATCCAAACAATAGGTTATTTCCCTACTAAATGTCTCTTTGAGCGAAGTGCTGACCACATGTCACTCGCTAATTCTGTAGGAAATAAGCATAATTAAATTAGCTTGATTAAAGTATTCCTGCTAGGTAGCATCCATGTTACTGCCTCTGATGCAGCTAGTCGGGTTCGATATCCGGTCGGGACAAGTTACCTGGGCGATGGCTTTTTTTTTCTGGGGTTTTCGTCACCTGTAAGACGAATGTCAGGGAACATTAAGGCCCAAACGGCCCGTGAACATTATCTGGTTATCATAACCATCAATGTCATATTCGCCATGTTTAGTATGAATGTGTATGTGAATGGAATGTTTCGTCTTAATTTTGTATTGTCTCGGAGGAGGCCCTGGCATTGTGTTGATCATTCATTCGGGAAGGCGTTCCACGCGTTTGTGTGGTCAAAAAATTAGGTACATCATCCATACTTAAAATCCCCCTCCCGACAGGCCTAGTCAATGTAAGGCCCAAGTGGCATATGATATGTTAAATTAGACTTACCTATAAGGCGAGTGGCTAACCTGCGTCAATGGAACGGAATAAATTATCCATAATTAAATTAATAATACAAGCATGTTTTAAAATCTTCACAATTTAAATAGCAGTGTCTACGTTAAAATATGGATCTGAAAATGAGACAATTACTAAATCAGGCAGAAAGCAAAGAGAATCAGAGTTAGAGTTAAAACAAAGATAAAATATATATGAACAAGCAAAATCCTACATGCATTTTATTTGCTCAGATATTCGCTTAGTAGACGCAGTGCCTACGTTACGGATTTCTTCTTCTTCTTCGGCTTCCCTCACTTAAGGTTTGCCGTCTTCAATTTCCATCCATTTCTATTATTCCAATCTCCTTCTTCCAAATTCCTGTCATCCATTATAGTTCTGACATAGGTTTTCCATTTCCATCTTGGTCTGCCATGCTTATTTCTTCCAAGGGATAACCATTGGATTTTTAAAAACATATATATATTATATTAATAAATAGGATCTTCTTGGTGATAAAATTGTATTACGCATTGTCAATAAAAACCCAAAAAAACCAAACCAAAATTTTAGAAGAGTCAACATAATTAGAGACACTATCATTATCAAGAGTCAATATTATTTGAGTCGATAATTGGACGATGGTATGCATCAACCGGCTAATGGCCATTAAAAAAGAGACTTTGCTGCCATCTGTTACACTTGCTCATGAAGTAAGTGCATGCACACTTTTAGCGCCAAATCTTTAAGTATAGCCTTATTATGGAAGAAAAGTGTAAACCCCATCAGTCCTATGAGAGATTTTATGTTTTCAATAAACCAGATCTTCATAAATGCTAATCTAAAATTTGGATCATGCAGCTAAGCGCCAAATGTCCCTGCTCTTAGACTGTTGATGCATAACTGTCAAACAAGGGAAAAGACTTATCAGTATTGTTAGTTTGGGCTATAATATGTAATGAACATTGATTTAAACTTTAAACGTATTTTTTCCCAAATGTATATAATGGCGCATAGCCGGTTACTGCATAAGGTCGTCCTATTAGTCTTGATAATGATAGCGTTGTTTCTGAAGGGCGTTGACACTTTTAACAATTTAGTTTGCTGATTTGGGTCTTTATTGACAATGTGTAGTATATAAATATTCATTATAGAACAAGTAAACTAAATTCTGTAGGAATGGATTTCTGAAAGCGTTCAGTTGGGAGTTACTGGAAGAGATAAAACAAGAAACAGAGTAATTAAGCAAAATATGAGTATTAAACCGTCAATTGATGTAAAACAAATAAAATAATATATTAATGTAAAAGAATGACAGAAGGCGCAGATATCCGAGAAGAATACTAGAATGGGTGCCACTTGGTAAGACGAAGTAGTGGACGGCCAAAAATAACGTAGATTGATGATGTTTTGAGTAGTATGAAGAGAAAAAGAAAGGATTGAACGATGAGATTGAAATGACAGAGGGATTTGGAGGAAAATGAGAGTAAATTGTGAGTAATTACGTGCAAGAAGATTCTGTGAAACCTCCTGTAAGTTATAAATAATGGTACATTCCTTAGGTAATTATTCACGTATTGCAACATTGACTTTTATGGTCATTTTATTTGAACTCATTAAGACTGGTATGTCGTATAGAACACATCTCAATAAATTAAAAGCAAGAAAAAACAACTAGATGAATTGGTGTATATAATCTGTGTACTTGCTATAATTCCACCCTGTATAACTCCCATTTTATTTATTTTGTTTACAAAAAGTAGTACTAATAATATGCAGGGTTTATTTCAACTGATATTGTTTTAGTTGGCTTTTCAAATGCTTACATCTCTATAGCAGTAACCACGTCATCTCAATGTTTGTATAAGCTCGTAGGCTATTTGCTGTAATTTCCAAATATGGACGAGGACAGTCGATATTTGTATACTGTTAATATAAACATCTGCACTGTATCACCATGCAGCTACATCATGTTCAGTTACTGATCACTTTTATATACACCAATAATAATAATAATAATAATAATAATAATAATAATAATAATAATAATAATAATAATAATAATAATAATAATAATAATAATAATAATAATAATAATAATAATCATCATCATAATAATAACAATAATAATAGTAATAAAAATAATAATAATAGTACTTTTGTGGTCCCAACTACTCTGAAAAACATTAAACTGAAAATATACAGGGTGCTCTAAAATTCCTCTTACAAACTTTTAGGACTTGTAGAGGGGACTGAGTTGATTATATTTAGAATTGGAAACCATGTCCGAAAACTTACCGTTTCCGTGCTACAGCCGTTTAAATACATATTTTTAACGCGACCACTTTTACGAGTAATTTGTTATGAGGCGTGACACAGTACAGCACTTGTTTTACAATCCAACTCTTTAATAACCAAAGAAACAAGATGGAAACTGGAGCATGACTTGCATTAATAATCCCGGATGCACCCTCCACAATAAATTTTTACAGTTTTCAAATGTTGAAGAAAATAAGGCATTTTTTGAAAGAAAAAAAAACCAAGTTTTGGAATACTCGATAGGGAAATTTTCGATTTAGGCGAATCGCGAAGCTATTACTTGTTAAGATACGTGACGTACGTTCTGGTAGTTTGTTTTCAAACGGATGTAGCACGGAAATGGTACGTTTTCGGACATGGTTTCCAATTCTAAAAAGTATCGATTCAGTCCCTTCTACAAGCCCTAGAAGTTTGTAAGGGGAATTTTAGAGCACCCTGTATAAAATTGTTAGGCTATTATTTACAACCTGTGACGCGACTATTTTAATTCCTTCATAAACTCCTGTCAAATTTTATTCTTAGGGTTAGTAAAATTCTGGCAGCGGAAATGAGATTCCTACGGGCTGTGAAAGGTTATACAAGAGAAGAACATTAAAAGTGAGTATATTAGAGAGGAACTAAAAGTACAACCACTTCTTCAACAAATGGAAGAACACAGGAACAATTGGATAGAATATAGAATGGCATAGGATAGGATACCAAAGATGGCACTGATGTATAATCCTGGAGGATGAAGATAGGTAGGAAGACCAAGAAAGCGCTGGGCTGAACAGATGTGAGATCGGAACAGGCAAAGACCTAATCCGTGAAGGATGATGATGATGATAATGATGGTTCCATTTTTTCAAATTATTTCCAATCTTTTACAATGATTTTTACATTTTTTCTAACGATTATTTCAATATATTTTTCTATGATATTTAACTATATGCGTAGCATGAAGACTTGGGAGTCATATTGATTTTAACGAATATTATATGCAACAACAAAGGCGTGTCCCAGTGCAGCCAACATAGAGTGCGTGCTAATTAACTGTAGACATATACTTCAGAATTTCAGGATTTAATATTTATTTTTGAGCGTTGCATTCTTTCACAGGTTAGAGTTCTTAAATTGCATTAGGATAGCTTTTACGAATGGTCTTTCATAGGTTAGAGTACTTAAATTGCGTTAGGTAAGCTTTTAGATTCGTTAAACATCATGTATATGCTGGCTGTATCCCGTGATTCCATAGTGTAAATCGCTTCGGTTTGTTGGCGCATGCGCATGGTGTATCATTGGAACTTCGAACATTTTTTCGCGTCACATGTTGTAAAGAAACCTCAAATTGTTATTCCTCTAGTTACATGGATGCGAAACAGACTCTTGCTTTAAGGGAGGAGAAAATACTACGGGTATTTGAGAATAATGTTCTTAGAAAAATGTTTGGACCAAAGAGAGATGAACAACAGGCGAACAGAGAAGACAACATAACAGTGAGCTACATTATCTTAAAAGAAACAAGGTACAATAAGAATAGTTAAGCCTTGTACACTGCTATAGGCAGGATATGTGGCATGAATGGGGAATGAAGCAAGGCATGAAAACTTCTTATAAATATACCAGTGGAGAAGTGCCCAGTAGGCAGACCAAGAATGAGGTGGGAGACTAACATTAACCATAATTTCAAGAAAGGGAATGATTGGAAAATATTGGCTCAGGATAAGGAAGTATGTAGAGCTTATGTTCGCATTGCCATTAACCTAGGGGTTCAAGAGTACTAGTGAGTTAGTTTAACAATAATATTAATAATAGTAATAATAATAATAATAATAATAATTTATTTAAATTTTCAGAGTTAGAACCATAAAGCCTTATCTTCCATTCAAGGAGTGAAAAACAATAAATACATAAAAAAATTAAAAAATATATCAGAGAATAAAAAATTATAAGTAAAATTTATACAAATTAAACAATAATTAAAAGTGAGAAAAATATTAGAGAATCATATAGAACATAATATTTTTGTCAATGTTACAGGTTTTCCTTATGACATTTCTGGTATTCTCTCCTGGTTTTGACGGAATTGTAACCCACTTCTTAAATTTGGGCGCCTGGAAGGCGGAGTTACGTTACTCCGATAACACTGGTCAATATGATTTTTGTCTCATGAGTACCAATAGTTGTACTTAATACAGTTTTTTATCGTGTTTTCAAATATGTATTCGGAATTTCTCCGTCACCCAAAGTTTTCATATTTCAATTTCAATTAATGCATTTAAATAATTATTTTTTAATAAACTTCTTTCGTCCAATTATCCAATTTAAAATAAAACTAAATGAGCTAACTCAGGAGATTTCAGCTATAGGAAAGAGATATCAAGGCAAATGGAATTCTAATATGCTGGTCGATTATTGTTGGACCATCAAGAGGGATGCTCCACAGGGGCAATTTAGCAAAAAATCGCCATTTCTTACTTTCTAGGTGAGTCCGAATGTTCGAATATTGTGTAGTTACGAATGTAGAAAATATTAAAGTGTTTGAAATTATAAATTCCTGTCTCTCAGAAACTTTGCGCGATGAAGAAAAATCGATATCATATTTGAATTCAGAAGAAAAATACTATCAGAACCACATATGTTTTTTCTGAGACAAAAACAACATTATTTTTTGTTGCTTAGTGCAATATGAGATAATATAATCTGCCAAACATCATGCTTGATTTTCACAGATTATGAAAAATATTTCGACAATGTCTTCAGAACTAAATTATGGATTAATCAGATCCCGCACCATAGCCGAGTGGTTAAGGCAAAATGCCTTGACACAGATCTACGGGTTCCAGTCCCCATGGGGGAATAAATTTTCTCCGAAAATTTTTGTCTGTATGGGATCGGTGCCCACCCAGCATCGAGAGGTATTTGGGTAGCTACAATGAGCAGTGTCTCCAGGTTGAGAAAACCAGCCATAACGGCTGTGTGACGCCCTTGTGACAATAGAATTCCTTATATATCTGATGTCTGGTCCCGAAAATTAGCGAAGTCACGAGATCAAAGAATTATCCTAACATGTTCTCTTTAGTAGCTCACGAACTGAACAATTGTGTTTGAGGTTTGGGTGTATCATCCGTGGGGTTTATATTTAGTTCATTTAGAATCATACACAATTAAAATACCACCAAATCGTAAATCTCCATTTGTAAAATTATGATTGTTTGCAGGCCTGAGTGATTTTTCCTGAATGAGACTATCAACAAATAGTAAAGTAATCTCAACCAAAAAACATTTGGACCATTTCTATAAAACGTTTCAGTCCATATTATACTTCATATTGTGACAAACGTTAGTCCATTATAAGTATATTTATTTATATATTTATTTATTTCACCTGATGGATTTAAGACCGTAAGGCCTTCTCTTCCACTTCACCAGGATTAAATTAAATATAGGATTATATACGTATAATAACATATATAAATTATCATATGTTATTGCCACGAGTGATTTCCATATTATCGACAAATTCGCGACTCAGTAAGTGAAAGGTGAATTTATCTAGGGAATTTTGAAATCAAGAGTGGCATTTGTTAGGACTATTTAACGAATAAAATTAAGCTGTTTACTCACAAATCATTACTTAAATATAGTTATTTTAAAATATGTATATATTTAATGTAAACGGCGATGTTTCAAAACAAATGAGACACGTTTAATATGTTATCTGCAACCAGATCATATTATTTATTGCCAAACGATGGCAATATTGTAAGAATACACCCTAGTGGAGAAAAAATGAAACACATACAGCTGTTTTAACCAACATTATAGGTTATTAATTAATTTCTGCTGTCCCATAATGTAAATATGTCAATTATATTTTCCTGAAACGTAAATCCTGGGAAATAATACGTTTAAGAAAGTGCAAATAGTGGTTTCTTGTGTGGTACAATCATTTCCTACAAATGTTTTTATATTATACCCTGCAAGCACTACCTGATTACATTCGTGCACTATATATACAATCTGTAGCCACATGGCATTCTAGGATTCCCACATCTTAATATATAAATTGTTATATTCAACGTATTTCTTAGGGAGTCAGTCACTGCAAAATAATGCTATGGCCTATACAGAATGTTAAAAAGGAGGAGCTTGATTTTAATGTGGTAAAATTAAATTAATGAAATCGAGGTGAAAAAGACTGTGATTGGTTGTAAATAAAAATTCATTGAAAAGCGATTGGTCTTTGACTCCCATTTGGGACATGAATTAAATAGTCTATATAATGATTAATGGTATATATATATATTATATATATATATATATATATATCAGGCATAGGCTACACAACATAGAGTTGACAAGAGAAAGAAAGAAAAATAGTAATAATAATATAAATAATAGTAATAATAATGATAATAACCTATAATTTTATTAACTAGCTAATATCCGGCGTGTGCTTCTATGCCTAAATAAATTAAAAGCAACGTGTTATGTTTAATTCCATCCATCCATAGTAATTCTGCCCGAGGACAGGTCTTTCACTGCAATCATAGCATTTTCATACTATACTTTACAGTTTTACTAGGGCAGTAGAAGTGTGGTAGCTTTCCGTTGCTTTCCACGCCGGTGAAGGATGATGATGGCCGGATGATTTTCGGGGACCGTTGGGCCCTAAGCTTCCTTACATTTGTCTTACAGGTGAGGGGAAAAAACGAAAAAATAATCACTCAAGAGCCTGTCCCGACCGGGAATCGAACCCGGACACGCTGCGTGACAAGGAAGCACGCTACCTCGAGACCACAGCGGTGGACTATGTTTATTTAAATAAATGAAAGGAAAAATAATTACAAATTTATAATTTTGGATGCCCCGTGCTGATTATCCGGCGTTGCCCGAGTATCTACTTACTCCGATCTTCTTGACATAAATGAGCTGAAATATGAAAATTAAATATTTTATGTTTAGTTAAATAAGTACAGGGAAAATTTTATATCGTAATTATTTTTTAGATACCCCGTGCTCTTTACCCGGCGTTGTCCGGGAATCTACTCATTCCGATCTTATTGGCATAAATGAGCTGAAAGACAAAAATTAATGTACTTCTTATGATTAGTTGAATAAGTAAAATTAAAAATATTTATAAATGTATATCGTAATTGTTTTAAGATTCCACTTGCTGATTACCCGGGAATCTACTTATCTCGATCTTCTTGGCATAAATGAGCTAAAAGACAAAATTCGTTACTGTGAGTTATCCTTAAAAGAACAACCGCCATTTGCTGTTATGCTTGCACAGGAATCTACGTACTTGTCTCGATCTTCTTGGCATCAATGAAAGACAAAAATGGTTATTGGGAGTTATCCATAAGAGATAAACATATGCTGTCGCGGACATTTTTGTAGAGCTTTTTGAGATATTCAATTCTGTGTACATTAATTTTCTGTATTTATTATGGTTTAGATAGCGTAAGTCATTTCAGCGTCCAAAGAGTTGGTTTTTTCACTTTTTCACTACAAATGGCGATTTTAAGGGTGTATGAGTTGAGTATCACAACTCTCGTATAGCCTATGTTCATCCTGGGAATCTCCTGAACATTTTGCAAAAAGCCCCATCACAATCGGATCAACGGTGTAGCCGCGCATAAAGTATGAACAAACAAATAAATAAACATCAATTTTATATATTAGAAGATTAACTTGATGAAGAAAGTTTAAAATATAAAGGAGTAATAAAAGTATACATGGGTACACGGTTATATATTATTTTGTCAAACGAAATATGTTATGAGTTTTTTCAACTTATTTTTTGTGTCGGACATTCGTTGATATACGAGGGGATGGAATTCCAGAGTCGGGTGGCTGAAACAATGAATGATGAGGAATAGTGAGATATTCGATGTAGAGGAACAGCTAGAGTTAAATTTTCTCTAGATCGTGTATTTGTATGTATATATTTAGCCATTTTTAACACATATAAATAATAGGCTTACTCCGTGAAGGATGATGACGATGATGACAAATCATAGGAATATTAATAAGATATACGTTATTCCTTTACACTCTGTATTGAAGGTGATCTTGCAAGATCGTGCCAAAATTACAACAGGTCATAGGAGATGCTCCACTGAAAAATTTGGAGTATGGAACCTATGGTCCGAGTAGCCAGCCTATGGAGATATAGAAATAAACTTTTCTATCACATTGTCTAACATTACTGCTTTGCAGCTGATTTACAACTAATATGCGCACAAGTTTATTGTGCTGTTTATTTACATACTGTACTACATCCTTTAATTCCTGCAAGGAAGAGCCTGATGTCTAGGAAGTCATGATGAAAGACGTGACCTGACTCCCATTGATTATTTCTTTATGGGGATACCTAAAGTCGCTTGTGTTTGAGACTCCAATAAAAACAGACAAGGAATTAGTTGCCAGAATTGTAGCTGCCTGTGATGTGATTCGAAAGTAGCTCAATCTCTTATGAGCTAACATTGGCATTCATTGTATTATCTTTTATTTGTTTAGTAGGGAGTTATAATTTAATAATTTTAACGTATTCCAAGTTTATTTATGATTTATCTTTTTGACTATACCCATGAAACATATTTTCATTGTAAAAATATTGATCTTCAATCATAAATTTCATCATCATCATCATAGTACATTCACGAATTTAGGCCATTTGTTGACCTGTTTCGGCCTCAAGAGAAACACCATCCAGAAGTCTTTTGAGTGGACGTCCTGGTCTTCTTCTTCCTACAGGTTGATATCTTAACATTAGTTTGGGTATTCTGTGATCTTCCATTCGATGAACATTGTAAGGGGTAGTGACGTGTGTATAACCTCTCCTACCCAATTCTCATCCTCACCTTCTCGTGGTACAACCTGTTTTCACAAACGAGGCTCTGAGGACCGAGTCACTGCGGTATAACCGTTCCATCAGGTACTGAGTAAATGCGGTATCCTAATGTCTGTCCAGAGACTAAAAGGTAGCAGCCCTACCACTGGACTACGTAGCGTCGGGCCAGTAACCTGTCCTAAGGAACTTCAAAACTACTTTCAAGTCTCAACACGAAAAAATCATAAATTTATTTAAGGATTTTATAATCCGAGGAATCCAATGTTACCTAATTATATTCTGAATTATAGTAAATATAGACATACCACATATATTTCTTAGGTTGCGGCAGAATCTTTTACGCTGATGTCATGCTTAAATTGAAATTGATGGCCGTCAGTTTGAGCAACTGTTGTAAGCTACAAAATGATACGTTAATTGTGTCAATGATGATACTTGAAGTTAATTGATAAATAATGAAAATAAAAAAAGATTAGATAGAAATGTGAAAGGGAATTTTTATCCCATATTCTTAAGCTGACTTCTCCAACCCTACGTTCCCTATCTTACAATTGTTCAGTGGAGTATCCCCCATGTCCTGTTCAATTGTTGCACGCTCTTACAGAATCACCCTGTATACTTACAGCTTCTATTTCATATATAATTAACAATGTTAACTATGCTTGCCTGTGTAATTTTTTTTTTTGTTTGATTTGGCAAAATTCCAAATTTAACGTAATTTATTTTATGTTCATACATTTTTTGTAACTGTGAGAGCATCGGATATCCAATAAGAATTAACCATTAGCGTTCTTGTACTGGGACCGCTGATTACAAATGCACGAGTAAATGAGCCACGGGTAGAATTATAAAAAAAAATCTGTGACGTTGTTTGTTGTAATTTGGATGCTGCATTTTTGTGGAGTTGCATTCAATTTATTTTTTTTTTTTCAGAGCAGCGCCCTGGTTTTCAGTGAATGTTCGGAATTTAAAACAATTCTTTACTCATATTTCTAAACAAATTAGATTATTTTTTTATTTTCTTGCTACATTCAACTATTTCATAAAATCAATTTATTAAGGTGGTCCTAATGTACACAGGGACGACTCTAATATTCAGTTATGTATTTATAAAAACTTAAATATTGAAATTGTATCTTTCAATAAACTTAAAGAACAATTCGATATTAAATTAAAATACAATATAATATGTCGACAAATTTTAAATAATATACAACTATAATTCCATGAAAAATGACATTTTTAGAGAGTTAAATAAAATACACTAAAATATACAATTCACAGAAGAAATGAGATTCAATTCATTATCTAGATTTCACAATTACCAAAAATCTAAATAGCAATAATTTATACATTAGCGTATACAGGAAACCCACCAACAGCCATACAAGAAAAATCCAGACTCCTTTTCAGTCTTATAAACAGAATGTTCAACAAGCATTAAAAATGTGGAAAAAGAAATATTGTAATATTGGAATATTGATGAATAACAATATTATAAACAATACAATTTGCAGATGATCAAATTTCATTGGCTGAAGATTATGATGACATTGAATATATGACCAGGAAATTAATGGGATAATATGAAAATTGTGGATTAGAAATTAATGTAAATAAAACTCAATATATGGTAATTGGTGATAGTGAATACAATTTGGTATTTGTAACAAAATTAAAAATTTGAAAGTTGAAATAATTCATAATGGAAACAACGATTTGAGAATAACAAAAATAATAGTTGAAGATCGATCTGCAATACCAATGTTAAATGGAATTTTGTGCGATAAACAGATATTCAAAGAAATTAAAATCCATATTCATAAATCAATAGTAATTATTTATGACCTATGGAGCAGAAAAGTGGACTACAAATGTCAAATTAAAGTCAAAATTGCAATCTACAGAAATTGATTTTTTGAGACGATCTACACAATTCTCTAAATTAGAAGGATACGAAAGAGTATTATCCGAAAAAAATAACTTTTACGAAACAATTATACAATTTGTGGGAAATAAACGATTACAATGGTTTGGACACGTGAAGAGGTTGCAGATGTATTGCCACTTAAGAGTTTGGAGTGGATTCCAAACCGGAGGAAAATAAGAGGGAGACCTAAGAAGACATGGGTAGAGGGTATTATGAACGTGATGAAGGACAGAAGACGGTGACAAATGATGACTGGAAGGATAGACATTAATGGAGGAAGAGAATTAAAACGGAATATTGATCACAAAAAGACTTTCTATACATTTAAAACCTGTTAAATGCAATAAACAGAATGATAAAGTTACCGTCAAACGAAGCAAAGTACAACAATAAAGTAAACTACATGAAAACCCTGGCTATAAAATGGATATAATCAAACAAATTAGTAAGAAAACAAAAAAATACAAATTAACAAATATAACCATATTTTATAAATTAATTAATGAAAATAAAAATAATTGAATAACTCTCATATATACAATCAATTTAACTGAATAACTACTCAAAACAATTAGGAAGTACGAAAAAACACAAAAAATGGCTTATACAATCAACAAAAAATTAAACAATATTATTTGAGAGGAAATAAAAGACACCAATATGTATGATACTAACTTAATTACAATAGTTGTGATGAATTTTATACAGAACCACCATAAATTGCAATATAAGATTCAACGAGCATTTTAAAGATTTCAAATACAATGAGGGAAGATCAAGTTTTGCGAAACACGTCATAAATACAGGTCATTGGTTTAACACAATTGACAACCAAATTTCAGAGAACATCTGGAATAAATCAAAATGTTTGAGGAAGAGAGAAACTAAGACCTACTTAGGGATAACACACCCAATGACCTGAACTCTCTGCACAATATGCTCGATGAAAATAATTAGTAACTAATGAGCTGCTGAAGATGGAGCAAGTCCTGAAAGAACTTCAATATTTTATTGGAATTTAATTATGTTAAGGACGGCTGTAATCTCAGACATAAGTTTTAAAATTTTAACCTTTCATAAAATCATCAATAACGGTTCAGAATTAATGCTGAAAGTATTGTTTTACAAAAGTATTATGAATTATCGCATGTGCCTAAATGTCACAAAGAATGAGGTACAAATAGACAAACATATTGAGGATACAACGAAATTTACTATGGGCATTTTTGTTACTCGAGAATGCAATCAAATCTTTAGAGAAAAAAAATGGGCTTAAAACGCACTGATAATAAACAGCTGAAGCTATATGCAGATGATGTATCATTAGGTGAAGCGGTTGGTATATTAAAACCGAACAAACACGTTCTATTAAATAACACTAACAAACCGAGACTGGAAGTATACACCATGAAAACTAAATAAGATACATTATATAGTGGAAGCAGACTATTGAGAAATAAGAGAACTCTTCAAACTCTGATAAACTTAATGTAAACTGATTAACGTAAACAAATCTTCTGTGAAATATTTAAGAGACATATATTCTATTTGTATTATTCATGTAACTGAACTGCACCCGAGCACAAGCACTTGCTCATTCGGGTGTCAATACTGTATATAACATTTATTTGTAAATAAAATTTATTATTATTCTTATTTTAAATAAGTACTGAATTATAGTATCTAGGAACAATACTATTTGAATAGACACCCAAAACAAACAAAAAAAAACACAGTTAAATACATATCCACTGAATGAAAAAAATCAAACAATACGTAGATAAATGGTTCAGACATGTAGAAAGAATGAATGTAATAAGATTACCAAAATGAGCATTTAACTACAAGCCAAGAGGATCAAGGAATGTAGGAAGGCCAGTGAAAAGATGGACAGGACAATTGTGAGGCGGAGCAGGCAGTTTGCCTAGCCCGTGAAGTGAAGAAGAAGAAGTATAAGAGTGAAGAACATTGCTCACAGGGAAACGTGATAAAACATTGTAAACCTGTTTATAATAAAAAGACTCGATCATAAGTAGGGCTTGGAAGATGAGGAAGAAACGTTTTTTTTTAATTTTATGTCTGAAGACGAGGCCCAACATAATATATACCGGTATACATTTTGGGCCATTGTAGGCCAGAATATTCCGGGTTTTATTTGTCATTTTTGTCTTTTTTTCGGACGTTTTTGGCTAATTGGTCCTTTTTTTAAGGCTTTTGTAGGTCTTAACTTTTTTTCAAATGTTTTACTTTCTTTTGACTACATTTATACCATTTCTGTAATTTAAAAAAATTCGCAAAAACTAGTCTCAATTCCAAATTCTCTCAAAAACACTATCAGTTTTACTTTCTAAACACTTTTCACATACTATTGAACCTTCAGAAAATATCCAATTTTTTTAACCACCAGTCTAGTGACCGTCTGAACTATTGTATTTCGACTTCAAATTCTCTATACCACTTTGTGAAAATTACCTCGAGCAGAGGGTGAAGGCAGTAAATAGTTGTCTTTATCAACTCGTTATCAACTGCAAGACTTTTTACGTCTTTTTTCTAGTTTTTAGGTATTTTGTAGGATATCTTTAGGTGTTTCTAAAGGTCTTTTATAGGTATTTTATAGGTCTTAATCTTCCGAGCCCTAATCATAAGATTCTTACAGCAATTACCGCAAAATACCGCCAGCACCACTGGCCCACACTTAGTACAGAACTGGACCAATAGTGACGGAAGTAAGTAGGTATTTATGATGGGTTAAAATCAACACGACCTTTCCCTCTACTTCACCATAACAAAAGCAATTGAGCAGTCTATTTAATAGTATTGCTTTATGCAATTTGGCCCCGGGATTGCGTGGTACAAAGCTTGAGCTCTTTCATTGTTCTGCTAGTGTTTGTTCCTAGTAATACCTGCAGATTGACTAGAAAGAATTGATTTCAAAGTTTATTCTCTCGATTAGAAGGGATTTGAATTCAATTGGAATATTTGTAAAATATCCAAGAAAACAAACACTCCGCAACTCTTCAAACTCTGATAAACTTTATGTAAACTGATTAACGTAGACAAATCTTCTGTGAAATATTTAAGACGATAGAATAATATTACGACTTTCTGCAATCAACGCATTTCATGAACACAAAGTTGTCAACAAATTAAACACTAACTTTATTAACAGTAGTTTCGATGTCTGTGACAAAATCACTCAACATTTCTAGGATTCTGTGCGATATACCAGTATATTCATTCATAGTAATTCTGCCCGAAGGCAGGTCCTTCACTGCAGTCATAGCATTTTCATGCTATGCTTGCAGCTTTACTAGGGAATTGTAGGTGTATATATATAATATATATAAAAATATATAAAACATAAACATTATGGATATTCTATGCCAGGAGTCTACATACCGTACATAAACTGTAATAAAGAAAAGAAAAAAAAACACAAATTCACTGGTCGAGATAAATGAACTTTCTTTTCTTTCACAAGAATAAAAATATGAGATTTTATATGTATTTTTCATCTTGAATTTAAATATTTCAGTTTTTTTTCTTATCAGGCAAGAATTTTCTGTGATGTTCATTTACATTTTTTATAATTTTTAATAAAATCCATCTAACTCATTCTGACTTACCTAGAAAGTGGTAGATGGCGATTTTCGGGCATATTTTGCATCTGGAACATCTCTCTTCTTGGTCCAACAGTAGTCAGCCAGCATATTAGAACTCCACCTGCCTTGGTACCTCTTTTCCATTGCGGAAATTTGCTGATGAAAACGCTCACCGTACTCATCAGAGACAGCCCCAAGATTTTCCGGAAAGAAGTCTAAGTGAGAGTCTAAAAAGTGCATTTTTAAGGACATGATGCATCCCATAGCTTTATAAGAATGTAGAAGATCAGCCACTATGTCACGATAGTTTTCTGCTTTATGGTTTCCAAGGAAATTGCAACATACATTTTTGAAAGACTGCCAGGCTGCTTTTTCCAGAGGATTTAACAGATGTTCAAATTATTCATCAGCCATTAGTGACCGTTTCTGGGGCCTTATAAAAATTCCTTCTTTCAGGTTAGCATCACTGACTTTGGGTAATTTCCATTTCAAGTACAATAATGCATCAGAAAGTTTATCTATAGCTTTGACAAAATTTTTCGTTACTCCTAATTTAATATGCAATGGAGGTAAATATATTTTTTTCACGATTCACCAAAGGGATATGTGACACATTTTTCTGGCCAGGGGAAAAGATATTCACGTTTAGGCCATGATTTTCTAACGTAGTGAGACTTCTTATCTCTGCTGTCCCATTTGCTCAAAAACAGGAACATTTGTGAACACAAGTTGCAAACCAAGCAATATAATGACCTTCAAATCACCACAGATATACTATTTATATTTTTCATATTGGATTTTCTCTAAAACCAGTTTCATATTTTCAACTCAATACTGACACAGTGCAATGCAGGTTAACAAGTCTGAGCATGTTAAAACACTCATGAGCCTGCACTGTCTTGTCTTTTGGTGCTTCAGCATGACATTACACATAATTTCCTTAAATACAGCTTCAATAAAATCGCTACATATAAGGTAAAGGTTCCCATGAGAAGTCAAAGAGAATTCTAAACTATTTTAAAAAAATAGCTGTCACAAAAAAACTGTGCCTGATGGAAATATTCTGACTACGTATATGAATTCGGTATGAAAAAATGCACTAGATTCACTAATCAGATTTCTTGTGAAGAAAACCTTGTCGACCAGTGTTATTGATACAGTATGTGAGAAATTACCTGAGGAAAATATGTATGTTGATGTTTCCCCTCCAAAAAAAAAGTCTAAAAACTGAATGATAATTAGAAGTAATATTAAACTAAAACCGTCATATTTACAATAAAGAAACTAGTATTTGTCATTGTTCAAACACAATAGCCAACCTATCCATATGGCGTGCCAGAATATCCAATACATTGTAAACTATTCTGGTGTACTAACTTGCCTATTTTACCACCTAACTGAATAACATGGGTATAGCTTATTATGTGGTACAGTAACTTAATAATGAGTGAATTGGTTTATTATTCATATTCATTTTGGCAGCGCATACCATTACATTAATAATCGTATGAAACTCGACTAGAATTGTAATTAAATGGCTAGTGTGAAAAATATAAAATGAGCGCGTCAATAGCCTCTTAATAATGTCATTATACAAGGTATCTGGAGTCGAAATTAGATTATGATAGAGGATATCAACCTGAACGTTTTAATATATGGAACCTATAGCCGGAAATTCATAGTTCATGTTTGATTTAAAAAAAATGTCTAAGTCATATTATTTACTGCAAAAACAATGTACAGCCTTTGAAAAAATTATGGCGCAACTCTTGATGAAGGAAAGTTAGAGAGTTTTAAAGAGCGATTCACACCAGTACGTTGTTACGCGTGCTGACTCGTTTGAGTACAAAGCAAGCGGCCTAAGCCTCTCCTCATGCAATGTTCGTAACGTTCGTTTCAATGGAACAGTCGGTAAGATGATGTTTTCCTACGACACGGGACTACGTTCGATCCTGGTCAGGAAGGCTTTTTTTATAATAACGTTGTTAATTTTCATAATTCCTACATGTTACCAGGATTCGTTATATAAATAAATTTGTATATATAGGGATATAAATTAATTAAAGGAAACATCTCATAGAAAATGAGTAACGATTGTAATGTCTCGTCACTCTGTTTACAAAATACAAGGCATAACAAAATTATTTATTTCCATTACTTATACAAAACGCGTCTGATTAATTTAAAGTAAGTCAAGTTAATATCTAATGTCATTATACAAGTAAGTCCTGGAGTATTGTATCGCTTCACACAGTCAATTTCTAGGAGGGATGGTTATGGTCTCGTCACTCTGTTTACAAAATACAAGGCATAACAAAATTATTTATTTCCATTACTAATACAAAACGCATCTGATTAATTTAAAGTAAATCAAGTTAATATCTAATGTCATTATACAAGTAAGTCCTGGAGTATTGTATCGCTTCACACAGTCAATTTCTAGGAGGGATGGTTATGGTCTCGTCACTCTGTTTACAAAATACAAGGCATAACAAAATTATTTATTTCCACTACTAATACAAAACGCATCTGATTAATTTAAAGTAAGTCAAGTTAATATCTAATGTCATTATACAAGTAAGTCCTGGAGTATTGTATCGCTTCACACAGTCAATTTCTAGGAGGGATGGTTTTGGTCTCGTCACTCTGTTTACAAAATACAAGGCATAACAAAATTATTTATTTCCATTACTAATATAAAACGCGTCTGATTAATTTAAAGTAAGTCAAGTTAATATCTAATGCCATTATACAAGTAAGTCCTGGAGTATTGTATCGCTTCATAAAGTCAATTTCTAGGAGGGATGGTTATGGTCTCGTCACTCTGTTTACAAAATACAAGGCATAACAAAATTATTTACTTCCATTACTAATACAAAACGCGTCTGATTAATTTAAAGTAAGTCAAGTTAATATCTAATGTCATTATACAAGTAAGTCCTGGAGTATTGTATCGCTTCACACAGTCAATTTCTAGGAGGGATGGTTATGGTCTCGTCACTCTGTTTACAAAATACAAGGCATAACAAAATTATTTATTTCCATTACTAATATAAAACGCGTCTGATTAATTTAAAGTAAGTCAAGTTAATATCTAATGCCATTATACAAGTAAGTCCTGGAGTATTGTATCGCTTCACACAGTCAATTTCTAGGAGGGATGGTTATGGTCTCGTCACTCTGTTTACAAAATACAAGGCATAACAAAATTATTTATTTCCATTACTAATATAAAACGCGTCTGATTAATTTAAAGTAAGTCAAGTTAATATCTAATGTCATTATACAAGTAAGTCCTGGAGTATTGTATCACTTCACACAGTCAATTTCTAGGAGGGATGGTTATGGTCTCGTCACTCTGTTTACAAAATACAAGGCATAACAAAATTATTTACTTCCATTACTAATACAAAACGCGTCTGATTAATTTAAAGTAAGTCAAGTTAATATCTAATGTCATTATACAAGTAAGTCCTGGAGTATTGTATCGCTTCACACGGTCAATTTCTAGGAGGGATGGTTATGGTCTCGTCACTCTGTTTACAAAATACAAGGCATAACAAAATTATTTACTTCCATTACTAATACAAAACGCGTCTGATTAATTTAAAGTAAGTCAAGTTAATATCTAATGTCATTATACAAGTAAGTCCTGGAGTATTGTATCGCTTCACACAGTCAATTTCTAGGAGGAATGGTTATGGTCTCGTCACTCTGTTTACAAAATACAAGGCATAACAAAATTATTTACTTCCATTACTAATACAAAACGCGTCTGATTAATTTAAAGTAAGTCAAGTTAATATCTAATGTCATTATACAAGTAAGTCCTGGAGTATTGTATCGCTTCACACAGTCAATTTCTAGGAGGGATGGTTATGGTCTCGTCACTCTGTTTACAAAGTACAAGGCATAACAAAATTATTTATTTCCACTACTAATACAAAACGCGTCTGATTAATTTAAAGTAAGTCAAGTTAATATCTAATGTCATTATACAAGTAAGTCCTGGAGTATTGTATCGCTTCACACAGTCAATTTCTAGGAGGGATGGTTATGGTCTCGTCTCTAATGTCATTATACAAGTAAGTCCTGGAGTATTGTATCGCTTCACACAGTCAATTTCTAGGAGGGATGGTTATGGTCTCGTCACTCTGTTTACAAAATACAAGGCATAACAAAATTATTTATTTCCATTACTAATATAAAACGCGTCTGATTAATTTAAAGTAAGTCAAGTTAATATCTAATGTCATTATACAAGTAAGTCCTGGAGTATTGTATCGCTTCACACAGTCAATTTCTAGGAGGGATGGTTATGGTCTCGTCACTCTGTTTTCAAAATACAAGGCATAACAAAATTATTTATTTCCATTACTAATATAAAACGCGTCTGATTAATTTAAAGTAAGTCAAGTTAATATCTAATGTCATTATACAAGTAAGTCCTGGAGTATTGTATCGCTTCACACAGTCAATTTCTAGGAGGGATGGTTATGGTCTCGTCACTCTGTTTACAAAATACAAGGCATAACAAAATTATTTATTTCCATTACTAATACAAAACGCGTCTGATTAATTTAAAGTAAGTCAAGTTAATATCTAATGTCATTATACAAGTAAGTCCTGGAGTATTGTATCGCTTCACACAGTCAATTTCTAGGAGGGATGGTTATGGTCTCGTCACTCTGTTTACAAAATACAAGGCATAACAAAATTATTTATTTCCATTACTAATACAAAACGCGTCTGATTAATTTAAAGTAAGTCAAGTTAATATCTAATGTCATTATACAAGTAAGTCCTGGAGTATTGTATCGCTTCACACAGTCAATTTCTAGGAGGGATGGTTATGGTCTCGTCACTCTGTTTACAAAATGCAAGGCATAACAAAATTATTTATTTCCATTACTAATACAAAACGCGTCTGATTAATTTAAAGTAAGTCAAGTTAATATCTAATGTCATTATACAAGTAAGTCCTGGAGTATTGTATCGCTTCACACAGTCAATTTCTAGGAGGGATGGTTATGGTCTCGTCACTCTGTTTACAAAGTACAAGGCATAACAAAATTATTTATTTCCATTACTAATACAAAACGCGTCTGATTAATTTAAAGTAAGTCAAGTTAATATCTAATGTCATTATACAAGTAAGTCCTGGAGTATTGTATCGCTTCACACAGTCAATTTCTAGGAGGGATGGTTATGGTCTAGTGGAGGGAGCTTCTGTTTCCTATGCACGAGGTCGCCTATTCGATCTCGTTGTCATGCCTTTTTGCTCTCTCGCCCTTATTTCAATTTTCTTTCTTTTGTTTAATTTATTTTGCTTTGTTTTATTTTCAGTATTTACTGTACTATTTATTTACGCGAAATTATTTTCCATTGCACGACACACAACGAAATAGAAAGTATTTTAATTTCTCTAATAGTTCTATACTTGTGAACCAAATAGCTGATCTCTGCTTATAGTAGTAGTAGTAGGACTTTATTAGACAAAAAGTAAGATATTTACAATATTATTTACAGATATGGGCCGCACGGGCAGTATGTCGTACGTGCTGTTGACAGTCCGTTACCATAAATTAATAATTGGTACTAGTGTAAAGAAAAATAAACAAAAACAGCAATAACATTACAATTACATAAAGAAAACACAATAAAAATATTACAATTAAATAATAACACAATAGCATTATACACTAAAAACATTAACATTACAATTACATAAAGAAAACACAATAATATTACAATTCAGTAATAACACAATAGCAATAACATTACAATTACATAAAGAAAACACAATAATAATATTACAATTAAGGTGGCTTCGATCCGAGACTTGAAAATTATCTGTGCGCCATCATTTATTTCAAAGGCTGTATTCCATAGCAATACATTACATCGTCGCAGTTGTTCGAAGTTGCAACATGATTCTGAATGCAGACATGACACCAACGCAGTGTTGTCAAACTCTTTCAAATATTGCTGTAGTCTGTTGAACCACGAGACTGGCAGCTATGACCCTAGCAAGTAGTTCCTCGTCAGTGGTTAGTGGGGTTCACAGACCAATGATTTCAAATGCTTCCCAAAAAAATCCAGAGGAGTGACATCTGACGAACGTGGATATCCATGGGTCAGGACCCCCCTTCCAATCCAACGATTAGGTAACTTTTGATCAAGACACCGACGAACCTTAACATCAAAGTGAGAAGGCGCCCCATCCAGTTGCAATCACATCCTCTCGCGGACAACAAGAGCCCTGCCAGGATACGTTGAATGAACTGCAGATAACGTTGACCCTTCAAACGTTCCTGAGCAATCCCAGCCCACATGTTGAGAGATAATAATCGTTGCTGGTGACTAGCCACGAGGGTATAGCATGGATTTACATCTCTCCAGATGTGGCTATTGCGACAGTTGAAAACACCATCACGGGTAAAACAGGCCCCATCCGCGAACAATGCAAACTGTTCGAGGTGTGGTTCTGCAGTACAGTGCTCAATTATCCAACGACAGAACTGAACTCTCGGTTCATAATCAGTTGGCCCCAGAGCTTACACCCCTTGTCTATAATGTGGATGTAACAGCTGCTCCTCCAGTACTTTCCACGCTGATTCCTTCGAAATGTGCAAGTATTGGGCAGCTTACTGATGGGTCTTCTGACACACGTTCCAAAATCATCTCTTCAAATGCTAGCATCTGCACAAACAATTATCCAGTCTCTCGCAAGTTCCTGTTTATGGAAATACATATTTTCCAATTCGGATGATACCTGTTGGGAAACTTTTCTCTGTACATAAGTTCGGCTATTCGGGCACTTCATTCTGCTGCACTATACACTATGATCATGTCTGTAAGTTCCTCAAACGAGTAATGCTCCATTGTCAATGCTTTACGGCAGTCAGACATGAACTGTAAACACACACGTACCGTGACAGGCTAGCTAGCTCCAGGCAGTTTTTTTAGTTCTTGTGCTAGCTAGCGCTTTCAGTCGTTGTTATCGTTCACACGAATTATGAAATTCCGACCATTTGATTCCTTGCTTAGAAATGTGCATTTGTTTTAAATAAAACATGAATTATGCATTTCCGGCCATAGGTTCCTTATATCAAAATGTTCATCTTAGTGTTCACTATCATATATCCAATATTGATCGAAACGTTTGGAGGAACCCTGTCGTTCCAAGCATAATAAATTCCTACTATTAAAAATTCCCGAAATACTTAACATTTTTTAAATACGCGTTTAAATTTGGCAAATTATCCCTGATAATCGCATAGTCATCGAATCTCATTTCTTTCTGACCATCTTACTGAGAAAGAGAAAACTCCACTCTAGGCTGTATCGAGATAAATAATCAGACATCGAATAAAGAACCATATATGCAGACGTGCCTGCATCCAGTTATAATACGGAAGTTTCTGTGTCGGATTATATACCTCATTACTTTCAAACCTTCTACCATAAATGTTTCCCTTGCTAGCTTCGCCTTTTGCGCTCTCAAGAATTATTCTGTTACCAGGTAAATACCCAATCCCATGAATAAAGAACAATTCAAGCAGATGTTAAATTTTTAAATCCGTTGGTATTCATAGACCTCCCAGAAAATATTGAAATAGGCAAGAGGTATAATAGATATGAATTTTGTGGAGAAGGAAATTATTTCTGCTGAAATGTGAGAGGGTAAAGATTTAACGTGTTCGGGGTTGAGTAGAGTAGGAGTGGGGATATTATCAAATCCACCTGCCAGAGGACTTTTTCCTATTCTCTACTGGCTATTCTCCAAACTTTTCCGTCGAATTTTATTATATTACCTCGCCAGTCCCTGCTGCTTTTAGCACAAATACATGAGCAGGATACTCAAGTGCCCTCCCTTGTTATTCCATGTACTATAGCTTCCATATGCCAAACTGTTATCCAATTAAGTTTTAAATTCAATTATATTTCGTGAAATTGATAAATTCTTGGCGATTGTACAAAACGTTTCTCGTGTCAAATGTAATGAAAGATTGAAGGATGAGATGAAAACCCTATTACTGATGGTCTATGATATACAACGATGTCGGTTAAACAGGCTTCTCATACCATCAGAGGGCAGATAAGTTTAAATGGATCTAAATTGATGACATGAGTAAGAAGATTAGTTGAGATGAAATCCCTGTTAACGAAGGCTGTGGTACATAACGATGCTTGGTGACCATGCCTATCGTACAATCACGGGGTAGATGAAATTAAATTCAACTAAATGGATGGCATGAGTATGGAGAAGTGATGGCTGACATGAGATGAAACTTCTATTATTAAAGATAATATTAATAATGATAATAATAATAATATTTTTTTATTCTGGTAGAGTTAAGTCCCTAAAGCCTTCTCTTACACTCGACTAGCACAAATATACAAATACATATTTACAGTATATACATATATATATATATATATATATATATATAAACCTATGAATATATGACATGATAAGAAAAATAAATTCTCGGACGGGATTTGAACTCGGACACCTGGATTGATACCCCAGTGCGGTACCGATTACGCAACCGAGCAAATCTAGTACAAACATTCACTTTTCTTATATATATATATATATATATATATATATACTCTATCTAGCAGCTCCTATGACATGTAAGCAATATAAGATAATATTTTTACTTTATAGCAGTGAGGCTTTATCGATTTATAATTAATTTTTTTACATTGAACAGTGCAAGCTTAATATGACAAAAGAAAAAATTAATGATCGCACGGGATTTGAACCCGGAACTCTGGATCTAGTACAAACATTAATTTTTCTTATATATATATATATATATATATATTCTCTATTATTACGAGGTGTAGCGGGAAGTCGGTCTCCACTGCCATTTTGTAACTCCTATAACAAGTAAGCATTTATTTTTCTTATCATGCCATGCCATAATAAGCTTGCAGTGCTCGATTCATAGATTTAATTATAATATATATATATATATATATATATATATATATATATATAGTAAACTAATTATAATAGTTTAAAATACATTAAAATTATGCAATTTAGATTTCATGTACGTACAATATTTTAAACGTTAAACATATTAATAGTAATAATTATAATAACAGTAGCAATACGATAAATTAAACGGAAAATGCCAATTAATACATGTACGTTACACGTGAACTAATGATCAAGCCATAGTTAAAGCAAACATACATTTAGATTAATTTTAAACGATTCTAACATCTGGCTGCCCCTAATTTCCAGTGATGAATGAAGGAACTTCAAAATCTTTAAATTAAAAGAAATAATTATATAAGAATGGAAGAAGAGAGAATACGAAAGCAGGTCCTTAAGTGGAAAGCTAATGGAAGAAGTGGAAGAGGCAGGCCTAGAGAATGATGGCTGGATGGATGGATGGAGTGAAGATAAGTGTGGAAGCTAGAGATTTGACGGAAGAAGATTCTTTAGACAGGAACCTCTGGCGACAAATCACTTTGGGTTGAAGGAGAAACACTGTATGGTGGAATATTCCTAAATAAAGAAATTAAATAAATAAGAGTTTAGGTATTTTATAAGGAGGAGCCAACAGGAGATTGTTGATTGAGTGTTGTAAGAGATAACACTTGACTTACGTAAAACGTGGTTATTCCGAGAGAGTCTAGTCAAGTGGCTCCATAAAATCGTAATGGAGACATCAAACTCATTTTAGAGGAGTGAGCTACCTGGTCAGGCTTTACAACCTCGCTAACACGTCCAGTTATGAGAACACCTATTATTTTCACTTTCACAACCCTTCAGGATTTACTAATCAATTACAAATTTGAGGGAATCCAGAATACACAATCCTCCTAAACTTACAATGTTTCGTAATCAATATATTTGGCGTTTACTTGATACAATTCCATTTTTCTATTAATTAGATAAAAATAAAACTGTTCAAGTTTTATACTATGTACATATTTATTTAAATACAAATTCTTTTCAGCTGTTTCATACTTTGTACCGTCTTCAGACGAGTATTATGATTACAATTAATTTTGTTGTTTTATACATATATATATATATATATATATATATATATACACACCCCAGAATGTAACAACTGTAACTATGCAACTGAATGTAAACAAACACGGTTTAACAAACATTCTCTTATTATAAATTTAAAAGAGGTGATATATTTAAACCCAGTTGGGAATTTAACAGCCTATTGGTCTTCTTCAATTTATTTACTTCCACAATTTATAAAATATTTAGTTTTTCCCCTTTGTTTATATATGTAAATCCATCCATAGCAATTCTGCCCGAAGGCAGGTCCTTCACTGCAATCATAGCATTTTCATGCTATGCTTGCAGCTTTACTAGGGAATTGTGTAGGTGTGGTAGCTTCCCGTTGCTTTCCACACCGGTGAAGCATAATGATGATAATGATAATGGTAAGGATGGTGATGAAGATGATGGCCATATGATTTCGGGGACCATTTGGGCCTTAAAGTTTTCCTGACATTTGTCTTACAGGTGAGGAAAAACCCCGATAAAAACCTCACCCAGAAAAACTGCCCCGACCGGGGATCGAACCCGGGCCCGCTGCGTGACAAGGCAGCACGCACGCTACCTCGAGACCACAGCGGTGGACTATATATGTAAATATAATAACAAAATTGATATGTAGTCATGATATTCGTCTGAATGAGGTACAAAGTACTGAAACAGCTGTAACGAATGTGTATTTAAATAAATATGAAAATCGTTTGAAACTTTAAGAGGTTTATTTTTATTTAATTAATTACAATGTTTCTAACAAAGTGCATGTTTTCTTCCTGATATACTGACTAAATTTACTTTAACATTCAGAGAGTACTTGTTTTAAGAAATGTGCAAACAATATATTACAATGCGAGATTGGGAAGTGGTTTTTACAGAAGTGACAGGAAATGATTAAAACCCGACCGATAGCGAGGTTTTTAATTTTCGATATTCTGTAAAACACTTCACAAACGTATGTTGTACATTAATTTTTGCTCGATGGTACTTTCAATATAATAAGTAAGAGTAAAATAATATTTTTGTTGGAAATATTTGCGTTCATTGCAAACAAATGAGTGGCATTAGCAGTCTGGCCAATGTATATACGCTAAATGCCGAAAATAATTTAGTTGAAACTACAGCAGGCCGTGACACAAATCAGGCATAAAATTGCGGCAAGTATGAATGATGGTAAATATCTATTGTATTTGGTAACACTTCACAAACGTGTGTTGTACATTATTTTTTGCACAATAGTGTTTTCAAAATAATAAATAATAGTGAAATAATATCTTTGTTATAAATATTTTCGTTCATTGCAAACAACTGACTGGCATTAGCAGTCTGGCCAATGTATATACGCTAAATGCAAAAAAAAAAAAAAAAAAAATAGTTGAAACAACAGCAGGCCGTGACGCAAATCAGGCATAAAATTTCGGCAAGTATGAATGATGGTAAATACCTACTGCATTTTGTTAAGCCAACTTTCAACATTGTTTCAAATAAAGTTCAGTTCATTTAAAATGCAGTGATTTGTTTCTTATAATGTACATTAACACTACCTTTGGATACATATTTTTATACATACATTGTACTTAGTATACATAAGGACAGTGGTTTTACTTCCCGCCCTAGGTTGGTAATTTGTATAGTTATTTAGTTATTTATAGGTCGGCAACCCCGAAATTTAGGAAATTCAACTTTCAATCGTGGCCGCCAATCCTGTAAGTACGACAACGCACTACCGTGCAAAAACATATTGTGCCGGGATAGCGTCTATTTTCCTCCTAGGTTATTTAGCCGTAAATTAAGCACAATTAATTTCTTTAAAATTTTACCAAACACTTTATTTAATTCTTGAATTATCAACAAACTTCTATTCACAATTACGATTCCCGAAATAATCTACTTTTAATTGTTATCTCAGAACAATTTTCCACTCACTGATAAATAAATTCGGCACAACTTATCGCCCGCTGTTCACCAAACAACTAGCTAACGCAGACTGACAGCGGTCTCATGCCTCTGCTCTTATATAATGCGCGAGGAAATCTCCAGAAACAGCTTCTAGGCAGTTCGATGCCAGAAGCACAGATCTTTCTCCAATGATAGATAGATAGATAGATAATGGAATTTATTGCCTTTTTTCAGAATAAAGAAAATACATATGCATTTACATTGCGCACGGGCCTGCTTGGCCGTACGTGCATTATTTTTCCATGAATAAAAAAAATAAAACTAATAATATAAACAAATACCTACAAATACACCTGTATCAAAAAAAAAACAATAACAGGCTACATATATGTAAAATCTATGTCTACACTAAATCACAATAATACATATCTACATTCATCCACATTCCGTACATTAATATTTAAAAAAAAATGCTAGAAAACAAATTAGAAAAAAAAACACACCCCCACACATATACACACCGCACGCTCATACCCCCCCTAAGAGGGAGACAACGGTAGAACAATCTGGCAACACACTCCAGACAATTCTGTCCGCTGTGCGGGTCATCTAACTCGCCATGGGCGACTCATCCGCGCAATTCAAACGTCAGTATGCGACACGTAACAGTACATACCAAACAAAATATATGCCACACAATTATTATTCCCTTTGTATTTATAGCAATGTGTTGTGTACGGATTTTAAGGGTAAGAAATTCATATTTAAAGGTGATAAATATAATTGTAGGTTCGAATTCTATTGTTTCTTTTATTTTCGGAGCCATTAAAATGTTTTATGTATTTTGCAGAACTGTACTTCACTGCTGGGATTGTTACTGCGTGTTGTGAAATCTTTATAAGGGAAGGGAAAGGATAAAAAAGAGTGTTTGAATCAACCCCTTTATTTTCTGGTTAGATTACCAGATAACCAGCATTGAGTAGTTTTGCTGGTGGAAACAGGGGTTGGTAAACTGTTAATGTGAATGTAACGTATTCTCGTCGTCTCTTATGATTATTTTATGTTATTTGATACAGGCTTAGTTTTCTTTTTTATTATTTGTACTGGCGGTTCAGCACGAAACCTACAACAAAAGCGCGTTGAGAGTAAGAATTTCAATAATAAACGGTACTTTTGTCCACTTCTAGTTGTGTTATGCGGGACATCTACAACATTTTTGGAACATCTTGAGTTTGACGATCTATTCACTCACTTCTACTCGTAGAATAATGAATACACTTACATATTTATTTTCTTTGCTCATATAGCATGGCAATGTTGCTAATTTGTATGTTATGATGTTAAACATACAATTAAACATATACAAATAGTATATTACGAAGCGAGGTTGGAAAGTGGTTTTTACAGAATCTCGGAAATTAAAAAACCTCGCTATCGCTCGGTTTTTAAACATTTTCCTCGATTCTGTAAAACACTTCACTAACGTGCGTTGTACGTTATTTTTTGCGTCATGATGTTTTCAAAATAATAAATAATAGTAAAATTATAACATCTTTGTTGGAAATATTTACGTTCATTATAAACGATTGATTAAAGTTACCAGTGTGGGCAATCTTTATTAGTTGAAGTCACAAGAGGCCATGAGACCAATTACTGATAAACTAACATGAGGCCGTGAGACCATTTAGTGATAAAATGGCGGCAAGTGCGTATTTATAGTTTTATATTGTTACAAATAAAGCTAAGTTAATTTAAAATACAGTGATTTGTTTCGTATAATGTATATTAACACTACCTTTTGGATGTTGTTTGTTTATATATATATTGAATGTAGTATACTTAGAGGGCAGTGGTTTTACTTCCAATACGCGTGTTTGTAATATGTCACATTACAGTATAGTTATTTCATAATAATATAGCTATTTAGATTGGCAGCCCCGAAATGTAGGAAGTTGAACTTTCAATCGTGGTCGCCATAGCATTTAGTATGAAAAACGCACTATCGTGCAAAAATATATTTTATACTAATTGTGTTTATGGATTGGTAATATTTTGAACTTTTAGATACCTCGATTCCCAATTATTTATCATCCCGTTTCCAGTATCTATCCTCAAACCATAACTTAAACACAAGATCACAACATAGTCTCTTACTTAATATACCGCAACATAGGACATCACATCACTCCATGTCATATACCATCTTCACTTCTCGCAACTGGAATTCCCTACCACAAGAAATAAGGGGCTGCCGGACATTGGCAGCTTTTAAAAGAAATCTAAATTTATATTTGCTCTAAACTCGACTTCATTATTATCCAGTGTAAGATATATATATATATATATATATATATATTAATTGGTGTTTCCCGTATAATGTATCATATTTATATTATTATTATTATTATTATTATTATTTATTATTTATCGTATCATTATTGTTATTACCCTATAAAATGTTGTTTGTACATGACATTTACATTGTTACATTTATTGTATCTTTAAGTGTTTATAATTAGTATAGTGTATATCTATATTTGTCGAATATTTATTTGTATTTGTACTGGTTGAGTGGAAGAGAGGGCCTTATGGCCTTAACTCTGCCAGAATAAATAAAGTATTAAATAAAGTATGCTTCGCGCACTGTAATCTGGCCGGTACGGACCGTTACTTAGGGTCGGTTTCACCAACAGAGGTAACTATATGATGCCAGTTTAAGCTATGCATTATACACGGGGAAAACTGGCGTAATAGAGTTACCTCTGTTGGTGAAACCGACCCTTATTTCTGGTCTAATATCCTTGAGACTACCCCTCTCTTTACATTCCAGCACCTAGTATAGACCAGAAAGAAAATGCTGCCTCTATTGTTGGTAACAGTGTTAAGATAGTTGTTGTGTGCTACACACAATTTTGCAGAAACAATAATGTAATTATTAAAAATATAAAAATACAATTCTAATTAGAATTAGGGTAAATTCTCGTATTCTAATTAGAATTGTATTTTTTTTTATTTTTCTGTATGTGAGGGTGCTTTAGGTTTATCAATTTTAATTTCTATGATTCGAAAATCAATTATAAGTTTAGGTTATATCAGAATCAGTTCTAAATACAAAATCATATATGAAATGCCTATCCAGTAATGACAGGCGAGTTGATATTTATTATATTTTTCTGTATACAAATACTATAGTAACTACAAGTATGTTTACACTAATACAGGGTGCCCCATTCAAAACTCCCACATTTTAATTTATCATAAGTAATGCCACTAGTGATTTCCAAATTTTCACGATTCACGAAGTGAGAAGTGAATTTATCTAGAGAATTTTGAAATCAAGAGTGGCATTTGTTAGGACTATTTAACGAATAAAATTAAGCTGCTAACTCACAAATCATTATTTAACTATAGTTATTTTTAAATATTTATATATTTAATGTAAACGGCGATGTTTAAAAACAAATGAGAAACGATTGGTACGCTTCATTTGCTTCTTTTAATCATCACTGCAACCAGATCTTAATATTTATTGCCATAGGATCGCAATGTTGTAAGAATGTACCCTAGTGGAGAAATTTATAACCAACGTTATAGGTATTAATTAATTTCTGATGTCCTATTGTAAATATGTCAATTACATTTTTCTGGAACGTCATTTCCTGGAAAATAATTCGTTTAAAAAAGTACAAACAGTGGTTTCTTTTTTTTTTTTTTGTGGTGTAACCAATTGTTACAAATGTTTTTATATTATCTCTCGCATGCACATTCTGTTGACATTCATGCACTATATATACAATCTAGTAGCCGTATTTCTTGGTGAGTCAGTCACTGCAAAATACTGCTATGACCTATTCAGAATGTTAAAAGGAGGTGCTTTTTTATTATGATAAACTTTAGTTGGTAAATTCTAGGCGAAACTCGACTGAGATTGGTTGTAAATAAAAAATCATTGAAATGTGATTGGTCATTAACTCCCATTTGGGGCATGAGTTAAATAGTCAAACTAACAATGTATGCGGAATTATAAAATGAGGTTGGTATTAAAAGAAATAGAAACTCGAAGAATTTTCATTGCCACACACTAAAACACCTCTATATTTGCACCATTAGTAGCACGAACAATATCATATCTGGTATTCGATTTCGTGCCACGTTCTGTCCAACATGTCCATTGGTACTGTTGCAATTGTGTCAAGGATACGGGTTCGTAAGTCATGAAGATCTTATACTGGAGTCCCAAACACACGGTCTTTTACATACCAGAAAACAGTTTGTGCCCGTTGCTGAGGAGCCGCCATTTTGTTTTATGTCATTATTGTCCAACGTGCGACAGATGAATTAACTGCAACAGTGAAAACAACAATTCTTTTAGTTTCTGTTTATTTTAATACCAACCTCATTTCATAATTCCGCATACTTTGAGAGTTATGATTAATTAAAATGTGGGAGGTTTGAATGGGACACGGTGTATTTTTATATTTCGGTCCTATTATACATACATAAGGACTTTATTAAACTAAAAGTAAGATACATACAATGTTATTTACAAATATGGATCGCACGGGCAGTAAGCCGTACGTGCTGTTGACAGTCCGTTACAATAAGTTGATGTTTAAAAAAAAAAAAAAAAGAAAACACAATAATATTACAATTAGATATCAATACAATTACATTATACATTAACTTAGTTATGTAGAATTATTAAGAATTAATGGTATTGCAGTTTAACATATTTATTTATTCCTGAATAAGTGTTGTTCTTATTTTCCGCGTTTTGTCCAGAAATCTACCCAAGTTTATTCAATTTTCTGGGTTTACCAGTAACTCGTAGCATGCCAATCTTCCACGATTTGAATTTAGAAATCTTTCCGGTAATAGCTGACGTCACCAATATTCTAAATCATCACATTTTCGTAATATATGTATCTCGTCTTCAAAATTCCCGCACATTGGACATATTCGCATATCGTGATCGTCGCTAATTTTTAAAAATTGCCATGCCCCTAACCTGAACCAAGCAAGCCCTGATCTCTCTTTAAATCCTAGATTGAGTATATAAGATTCTTTTCCTCTTTGTAAAAACAGTAATCGTTTTCCCGCACATTCCGCCAAAATATTTTATATTTATACACTAACTAACTGGCACTATCGAACCCATATGTTCATGGCCGCGAGCCATTAAGCTCTCCATACATCCCATTCCTCAGCTAATATTTTCCAATCATACCCTGTATAATCTATTTCCCTCAAACCATTGTTAATGTTATTCTCCCACCTCAACGCCTAACTGGGCGTTTTTCTTCTAGTTTTCCTATAAGAAGCTTTCATACACGTCTTTCATTCCCCATTCGTGCCATATGTCCTGCTCATCGCAGTCTACGAAACTTAACTATTCTTATTATATCTGTTTCTTTAAGGTCATGTAGCTCACTGTTATGCAGTCTTCCCAATTCACCTGCCTGTACATCTCTCTTTGGTACAAAAATTTTCCTGAGAACTTTATTCTCAAATACTCGTAATCTCGTTTCCTCCCTTAAAGTAAGAGTCCATGTTTCGCATCCATATAATATAACTGGTAGAATAACAATTTTATGATAAGAAAAATAATGGAGAAAGCTGAGTTTGCAGTGAAAGACCTGCTCTTGGGCAAAACACTTTGAACGAATGAATATTTCAGTTTAATGTTTTTGAAAAGATTTGGGACAACAAGAGTCCTTGTAACGCATAATAGCACGCATTTCCAGAATATACTAAGCAAACATATGTTTTAATGTTTTTTTAAGTACAAATTCACATTTGAAATGCATCTTCAGTAATAACAGGTAAATTGATATATTTTTTTAAATATTTTTTAAGTACAAATATTTTATACCAAGTGTTGTTATATTTACGTCCCATTTTATTTATATACGAAGAATAAATATTTATATATTTTTCTAAGTACACATTCACATTTCAAATGCATTTTCAATAATAACAGGCGAGTTTATATTTTAAAGTCAGTTGATAGTACCAATTCACTTTTTGTTACCCCAAGTACAACAATGACATCACTGACCCGCTCGGTTAGAATGCGCGAGCTATAAAATGTTATAACTACACAATCACATTTTAAACTCTATTGTATTTAAATAAATAACAAGAGATATGTCAAAAACTTTGATATTATTTGGATTGTTAAGTTTGTTTGAAAATTATGGAATTTGATGTGGAGTATGTAAGGTAGGCATATAATAGTTGCAGTATGTTTACAGAGGTCGGCGATCTGTCGGCAGTTGTTATCGCCTCAAGATGGAGCTGTCAAGACATCAAGTGCAAAGCCATGTGTTAGGAACCTGAAACCCTGGGATTATGTGCACCACCCCTTCCTTACTATTATGTACTCTCACCTTGTCTTTAAAAGCTTTCTAATAATGCACATTTATATCGACACCAAATGTGCACAGTAGGCTGTATTTAAAAGAGAGAGAGAGAGAGAGAGAGAGAGAGAGAGAGAGAGAGAGAGAGAGAAATATATAATTCTATTACCGGTATATATAATTGGCCTTCATTGCTAAGTGTAAAAAAAAATAATAACAGTATCTAAATAATCATACGTTGCTGCTGTAAAGTAAAAAAAAAAAATTAAAATTAAAATTAAAATGCTTACTTGTTACAGTAGCCACTAGATGGCAGTTTGACCGACCCGACGTCCCACTGCCCACTAATCTTCTTGTGCCCAATTTAATCTACTGTCATTCTCATCCACATCTGTCTCCTTCGTCCATTCCTTTTTATCTTATGCTGGCTTAAAGCACCATCAAGCCACGTTAGTTTTGGCCGCTCTCTTCTTCTTCTTATTCTTCTATCAAGTGACACCAATCTAGTATTATCATCATCAACAACAATCACGGATTAAGCCCATGTGGCTTGTTCCGGTCTCATAGATTCTCATTCAAAAGTTGGATCCATCTCTTCTTCGGTCTACCAACATTCCTGCGTCCTTTTGGTTTGTATTTAAGTATAATTTTGTGAATGTGATCATCTTCCATTCTTTGAACATGTTCTTTCCATTTTTTCTAGATTCTTTTATTCTATTTAAGAGTTTAAAGATATTTAGCTCATTTCTAATATCTTCACTTCTTCTCTTATCTAGAAGTTTGCAGCCAACCACATTTCTCAGAAATCTCATTTCAGCTGCTTCTATGATCTTCTGTTCTCTTTTTGTTAAAACCCAAAATTCACTACCATACAATAGTAAGGGGACTGACGCTGCTTTATAAAATGTTAGTTTTGTTTCCATTCTTGTGTTTTAAATACTCTTTTAATTGTGCCACATATATAATTAAATATATTAAGTTTGTTAAACAGATCTTCATTTTTAAAATAAGAGATTTCATCACCCAGGTATTTAAAATGGTTCACTTGTTCAATGGGTCTTCTCCTCCAGAATTATTTTAGCTCTTACGGTATCTGATCCCTTAAAAGCTAGGATTTTCGTTTTACTTATTGATATTTTGAAATTATATTTCTGTATAATGTTATTTAACTGAAAGAGCGAATTCTGTAGACCATCTTATGAACTAGATATTAGAACTTGGTCGTCTGCAAAAAGTAAGGTATCTAACACCTTATTTCTTATTTTGAAATGTGAGTCCAAATGTATCTGTCAATTATATATGATATCGTCAATATAAATATTAAAACGGGAGGATGAAAGTGGACATCCCTGTCTTACACCTCCATTTATTGTTGCGGTTATATTGTTTTTATCTTTGCCTTCAGTTTCTATTGTTATTTTATTTTCTATATATAGACTTTTTATTGCAGTTATTAGGTGCTGAGGTACTCCTTTCTCTTTCATTATATTCCACAATTTATTTCTGTCAAATGCCTTTTCAAGATCTATAAATGCCATAAAAGTTGGTAGATTATATTCTCTATGTTTCTCTATTATTTTATTGATAGTGAAAATACAATCAGAACAGGTTCTGCCTATCCTGAATCCATTCTGGGCTTCTAGAATAATACTTTCCATAATTATATTTGAACGATTTTTCAATATAGTTGCATACATTTTATAACAGGTACCCAAGATATTTATGCCTCTGTAATTTTCACAATCATGACGATCTCCTTTTTTATAAATAGGATATATTTCGGCCCTCTTCCATTCTTCCAGCATATATTCAATAAATCTAACATACGTTGTTTTAGTTGAATAGAGCCATATTTTATTAGTTCATTATTAATATTATCAATGCCAGGAGTTTTTTTGCTTTTACAATGATTGATGACAGTAGTATTAATCTTTGGAATATTTATTCTGTCATTATTATGAAATAAACATAACATTTGAAGTTTGAACATTTATCATCATCATCATCATCCTCTCATCATTTTCCTTCACGGACTAGGTTTTTGCCTGTACAGTCCAGTGTTTTCTTGGTCTTCCTACCGATCTTCGTCCTCCAGGATTATACAGCAGTGCCATATTTGGTATCCTATCTGCTGTCATTCTTTGCAGATGTTCTATTCAATTGTTCCTGTGTTCTTCTATTTGTTGAAGAAGTGAATGTACTATTAGTTCGTCTCTAATAACATTTATCATCATCATCATCATCCAGTGATTAAGCCTGTTGGCTCGTTCTGGTTTCATGAAAACTAGAATTGTTAAAATTGTTCAGATCATCTTCTGTGTGGACGTCCAACATTTCTCCTTCCGTGCGGTTTATAATTTAGCAATAATTTTGAAAATCTTCCTTCTGGCATTCTATCAATGTGTTCTTTCCAGTCGTTCCTAAATTTAATTCTTCGGTCTGTAAGTTTGAAAATATTTACTTCCTTTCTTATATCTTCATTTCTTTCTTATCCAGCAGAGTATATCCTGCTATATTTCTTAAAAATCTCATCTCAGCTGCTTCCAATCTTTATTCTTGTCTTTTGGTGATCGTCCAACATTCTGACACATACATCAACACAGGAACAGCCATTACTTTATAAAATTTAATTTTTGTTTATTTTCTTGTGTTTTTAAGGGTTCTTTTAATAGTGCCAGATATTAGATTAAATTTATTTATTTTGTCATTAATATCTTCAATTTTAACATATGATAAATTGAAACCTAGATATTTAAAACTGTTTACTTGCTGTAAAATTTAATTATCAATTACTATGTTTGCTCTTATGGTATCATGTCCTTTAAATGCTATAATTTTAGTTTTATTCTTTGAAATTTTTAAATTGTAATTGGCACTTATTTTTTCCAAATTAAAAATAGCTCTTTGTAGATCATCTTCTGAACTGGAAATCACTACTTGGTCATCGGCAAATAATATTGTATCCAACAGTTTATTATTTATTTTAAAATGTTATATTTCGTTTAATAACGCTATTTCTTATTTTATCTCTTCTAAAAATCCAACTGAAACCTCCAAAAATCCAGAATTTAATTTACTTCATATTCTAAATTGTATTTTTTTATATTTCTGTACCGTATAACACTTTAGTCGTCATTGTATTAAAAATGTTTGTTTTTGCTTCTGAACTTATATTCTGATCCCATAAAACATCATTTAATTGCAGATTTACCACTATTTATCTTCTCATGAATTTCAGCATAATGACTTCCACCTGCACCAATTTTTGTCCCCAAATATTCATATTCAACACATACATTTATTTTTCTACGTCCGTCTTCTAAAATCAAATCTTTTGATGTATCTCCTATCACCAAATAATTAATTTTGTCCAAATGTATCTTTAATCACCTTTTCTTGTCATGTACTCTAAATCTTCGTAATCTTCTGCCATTACTATCTGATCATCAGGAAATACCAGCGTAGAAACTGTATCTCCTCCTACCTCTATATTTGTTTTTCCATTGTGTTAAAGTGTTTTGTAGACTATTTAACTCATGCCCCAAATGGGAGTCAATGACCAATCACGTTTCAATGATTTCTGTTTTACAACCGATCAGAGTCGTGTTTCACGAAATATTTATCAGTGATATATTTACCATATTAAAGAAAGCTCCTCCTTTTTAATATTCTGAACAGGTCTGACCATTATTTTGCAGTGACTGAGCCTATAAGAAATACGGCTACCAGATTGTATATATAGTGCATAGATGTCAACACATAGCGCTTGCAGGAGTTAATATAAAAACATTTATAGCAATTTATTATACCACCAAAAAAAGGAAACCACTGTTTGCACTTTCTTAAATGTATTTGTTCCCAGGTAATAATCCAGAACAATATAATTGTCATATTTAATTCATACGGCATCAGAAATGATGCCGTAGGTTCATGACCGCGCGGACATAAGCTCTCCATACTCCCTATCCTGAGCTAATGTTTTACAATCATTCCCTGTATAATCTGCTTCCTTCAAATCATAGGTAATATTATTCTCCCACCTCATTGTTAGTCTACCAATTGGGCGTTTTCCCTCTGGCTTTCCTACAAGAAGCTTCTATGTACGTCTTTCATTCTCCATACATGCCACATGTCCTGCCCATCGCAGTCTACGAGACTTAACTGTTCTTATTATATCTGGCTTCCTATAAAGACCATGCAGTTGTAGTCTTCTCCATTCACCTGTCTGTTCATTTCTCTTTCGTCCAAAAAAATTCCTATGTACTTTATTATCAAATACTCGTAATCTCCTTTCCTCCCTTAATGTAAGAGTCCATGTTTCACATCCATATAATATAACTGACAGAATAACAGTTTTATATATTTTCAGTTTAACGTTTTTTTAAAGGAGTTGGTACATCAAAAGTCTCTGTAATGCATAATAGCAAGCATTTCCAGAATTGGGCCTATGTTTAATTTCCTTGTGCATCTCATTCCTATTTGTGATTATTGTTCCTAGGTACTTGAATTCAGCAACTTCCTCAAAATTATCACTATTATCATCATTATTATTATTAATTATTATTATTATTATTATTATTATTATTATTATTGTGAAAAAGGAAGTACGAAACTAGGAAGGTAGACTTGAATATATTCATGCATTTCTGTGAGCTGGAGAAAGAAATTTTTAAGAGAATGCCCCATACACTATTATCTACATAGAGACTTGCCTCGTTTTAAGACGCTAGTGTTTAGAAGTAGGCACATTAAGAAAGTTGAGTTTTCCTAGACAATTTTAAGGGTTGGTTGCATAATGTTCTCCTCTGCTATAAAGGTTAAGTAGGGAGTTAGTTGAAGAGAGGGTTAGATTGCGGTGAAGTTAGGTCTAGTTCACGTACGTATTTCTCCCCTCCCACAACCACGCACAAGGGGTTAAACTGGCCATGTTACAGTCTTTCTTTATAATATATACCGGTGCTTTGGTTCGACAGCTTCGTGTTTTTAGGACCAGAGTAAAAAGAGACAATAAAAATCCAGGTGGCCATTTCTTTCCTGGGTAGATACTACGAAAATACATCCTTCCACAAATGTTAGAGGAAAACATTTCTCTAGAAAGGAGATTAAACTAACTTTTCTCATTTTACAAACAAGTTGGAGTTGATAATAACTCAGTTCCCCAGACACGCACTATCAACAGACAGCCATGTCATTTGTAAACAGGCCTACGACGATGATAATAAGAAATTTCCTTCATTTTACTAAACTACCCTCTTCAAAAAAGGGTAATCGAACTCTACAGAGTGCTTCAAAAGATCAGGGATTCTATGTAACCTTGCCATCTATATATATTCAAATAAAAAAGGACAACATAGAATTTATTGTTACAGTATCTGAATAATTATATCAGATATATATATATATATATTAAAAAATAAAAAATGCCTTAAAATGATGTGAGAAATTGAGCTCAAAGTAACCTAAAATCAGGATATTTTCAATTAAATATATTAGTCATTGCTCAGACAGTATAGTCAAAGTATCATAAGTAATGCCACTTCATGAGGAGTGAATTTATCTAGACTATTTAACTCATGCCCCAAATGGGAGTCAATGACCAATCATGTTACAATGTTTTTTGATTTACAAACAATCACAGTCGTGTTTCGCCTAGAATTTACCAACTAAAGTTTATCATAATAAAGAAAGCACCTCCTTTTTAACATTCTGAATAGGTCATAACATTATTTTACAGTGACTGACTCCCAAAGAAATACGGCTACCAGATTGTATATATAGTGCATGAATGTCAACACATACCGCATGCGGGAGTTAATATAAAAACACTTGTAGCAATTGATTATACCACCAAAAAAAGAAACCACTGTTTGCACTTTCTTAAATGTATTTTTTCCCAGAAAAATATAATTGTCATATTTACATCATAGGACATCAGAAATGAATTAATATACAGTTTGATGTGTTTCATTTTTTCTCCACTAGAGTGCATTCTTAAAATATTGCGTTCCTTTGGCAATAAATAATATGATCTGGTTGCAGTGACGAACAAAAGAAGCAAATGAAGCGTACCAATCGTTTCTCATTTGTTTTCAAACATCGCCGTTTACATTAAATATATAAATATTTTAAAATAACTATATTTAAATAATGATTTGTGAGTAAACAGCTTAATTTTATTCGTTAAATAGTCCTAACAAATGCCACTCTTGATTTCCAAATTCTCAAGATAAATTCACTCCTCACTTCGTGAGTCGTGAATTCATCGTTAATTTGGAAATCACTCGTGGCATTACTTATGATAATTTGGAAATCAAGAGTGGCATTTGTTAGGACTATTTAACAAATAAAATTAAGTTGTTTACTCACAAGTCATTATTTAAATGTAGTTTATATATATATATATATATATATATATATATATTCAATGTAAACGGCGATGTTTGAAAACAAATGAGAAACGTTATGTTTCACTTGTTTATCACTGCAACCGGATCATATTATTTATTTCCAAAGGATCGCAATATTGTAAGAATGCACCCTAGTGGAGAAACAATGAAACACATCAAACTGTATATTTTAATTTCTGATGTCCTATGATGTAAATATGTCAATTATATTTTTCTGGAACGTTATTACCTAGGAAAAACACGTTTAAGAAATTGCAAACAGTGGTTTATTTCTTTTTTGTGGTAAAATCAATTGCCATAAATAGTTTTATATTATCTCCCGCAACCACGATAAGGTTACATTCGTGCACTATATATACAATCTGGTAGCCACATGCAGTCGCTGCAAAATAATGCTATGACCTATTCAGAATGTTAAAAAGTAGGAGTTTGGTTTTACAGTGATAAAATTAAACTGATAAAACTTTAGTGAAAAACGACTGTGATTGATTGTAAATAAAAAATCATTGAAATGTGATTGATCATTGACTCCCATTTGAGGCATGAGTTAAATAGTCACAAAAACCCTCTAACAAACTAGTGAACGCTAAACTAATGTGGTATAGGCTATTAACTCGCCCATTTTCTGATTATAACTATCCATTAAATTAGACAGACTCCTGGGATAAAATTCGCTTGTATGTGATTTGGCAATTGGGTCTAGCGGAAATTGTGTTATCAATTTGGCCAATGACGCTAGCAGTTGCTTGTTATCCGATTGAATATTCACAAGTGGCACGATGGCATATAATAACCAAATTTCTACTTCTTCTACTTCTGGCGTTAATATTTCTGCCTTAAAATTACCACTTAGGGTGAAAGTGATATAAATGCGCAGATTTTAAATATGAATTCCTTGTGGTAAATATAATCAAAACGTCTTGCATATTTTGAGTCGAATGTGTACAGTTTACTCAGAAAAAAATGATACGAAAATTCTATGCTAAGAGTCCACGTACATGAATTGAAATAAAAAAAATGAAAAACGCACAAATGAAGGGGAGAAAAGTAGATTGGAGCGTGTTGGTGATCTTGGGCTTCTACGCACCGAAGTATCTCCGAGGCCGACGATTATGACAATTGTGTATACTGTCACACGACTACAGTCTTGGGAAATAATTTTAAGAGTAGCTATTTTCTATTTGCACGGTTTAACATGTGGTTGGTGAACTTAAGTGATAAATGTTGTTAGGTATTGAAAAAAAAAGCGTGACATTTAAAAGGCGAATGGTATTTCGACTGGGATTTCAGATTACACTGGTTAACAAGGTCTTCTTCACAAGAAATCTGATTAGTGAATTTAGTGCATTTTTTCATACTGAATTCAGATATGTAGTCAGAATTGTTCCATGAGGCACAGTTTTTTTTGTGACAGCTACTTTATTTAAAATTGATTTTAGCATTCTCTTTGACCTGTCACAGGAACCTTTACCTTATATGTAACGATTTTATTCAAGCAGTATTTAAGGGTTGTCTCTGATGAGCACGGTGAGCGTTTTTATCAGCAAATTTCCACAATGGAAAAGAGGTACCAAGGCAAGTGGAGTTCTAATATGCTGGCTGACTACTGTTGGACCAAGAAGAGAGATGTTCGAGATGCAAAATATGCCCGAAAACCACTATCTACCACTTTGTAGGTAAGTCAGAATGAGTTAGAGTTAGATGGATTTATTAAAAATTGTAAAATTATAAAAAATGTAAATGAATATCACAAAAAACTCTTGCCTGAAAAAAAAACTGAAATGATATTTAAATTCAGAGTGAAAAATACTTCTAAAGTCTCATGTTTTTATTCTTGTGAAAGAAAAAAGTATATTTTTGTCGACCAGTGTTATTCTTAACCTCGCACACACACACACACACACACACACACACACACACACACACACACACACACACACATATATATATATATATATATATATATATATATAAGGAGGTGCGTGTACCGGGAATTTCTTATTACTTCTTCAGGGTCGGGCTGAACTTATGATTTTACGAGCTATGAGTTCCTCTGTTTCTTCAGGATCGGGCTGAACTTATGATTTTAACCGGTGATAGATAAGGAACTATTTAAGGCAAATAGTGATCAAACTAATTTTAGGTGACGTGACAGAAGAATTTTATTAATTATCTTTTCTCTCAATAGAAAAATATACACTTTGCCCTTACAAATTGGCTAAGGAACGGTCAAAACCACGACTCAAATTTAATAATGCTTATCGCGGATCTTCTTTTATACGTCCCTCTTAATGGGAACACTCACTCCACGCACTTTGACTATCGGGGAGCACTCGTCCCTCTTACTCTGTATGGTCTACGGATAGGGCGCTCGCCCCACTTGCTTGACTATTGGGGAGCACTCGCTCCACTTACTTGATTTTTAACTTACATAACATTTTATATTAAATATTTAAGAAAGTCGTGGATTTGACTTATTTTTCCGTCGCCATTACAATTTTTATACAAAATTTTCATTGGATAAAATAAATCTTTTGACAAAATTTTCATTGGATAAAATAAATCTTTTGACAAAATTTTCATTGGATAAAATAAATCTTTTGACACACCTCTATAGGCTACATGTGCAAGTCGATATAGGCCTACTAGATTTAGGGCGTGGCCTTTTACAGGACTATATTCATTTCCAAGTTATTCGAGGTCAATAATCTCTCTAGCTGCCTGCTATGTTTTTGGAGGCTACATTATTTTTTTTTTAGTTTGAAGGTTCTTAAAGCAATAAACCTATCTTTCATCCCTTCTAACCGTATCAACCTTGAGGATTTGCGTAACGTCTAAGACCGCAATAAAACTTGTCCTCCAAATACATAACATATGACCATGCAATAAACTTAAGCTATTTCTCTAACTTCAGACGCCCTCAAATAACTAAAAACGCCGCTGTCGTGAATTACTTGTTTACTAGAACATATTACTTTATTTTTACAATCAAAAGAGCCCTCCAATTATACCGGTTCAATAAGGAGGTGCGAGAGTCGGACGAGTTGTAGTTGTGTATGAATTCTGGACCAATAAAGAGACCTGAAGAGCGAAGACAAGAAGTTGTTCTAAGTGAAACTATCAGCGAACGTAAAGTATGTAAGTCATCATCATTCATCAATTGCAGTCATTGATTAGGTCATTGGCCTTTTCCGCTTCAGGATAGAAATTGATCCCTCCATCTATCTCTTCTTAGGTCTTCCTGGGTCTCTTCGCCCTGTGGGTCTGTAGTTGAATAGCTGCAGAAATAGTCTATTGTTTGGCATTCTAAGAAGGTGTCAATGCCAAATATTTTGGTATATTTAAATGGTTTCAGTTATTGCTGGTGTGTTGAGAGCTTTGCGGATATTTTCATTACGCAATTGGTCATAACTAATCCGCTTAAAGTCATAATAACTTAATTCTGCAGCATTTTGAAGAGAGACTATATTAGCAGAAATTATTGTGAAATAAATAAAGTGGATTTAGAAACTTTGTATAAACATCTATGAAGTTTAACTAAAGAAATCCATATGCATCCCACCAGACCGTTAGGTCTCCAATATAATATTTGACATAAACATACTGATATATCAAATAAACTGAAAAGTGAACTTAACTGTGAATATTTATTTACAAAAATCAATTAACCAAGTTTTCCTTTATGCTTCCCTCAGAACAGAGTTCTGCATTCTTGCATTACTCTGACTATTTAACTCATGCCACAAATGCTAGTCAATGACCAATCACGTTTCAATTAATGTCGTTTTACAACCAATGACAGTCGTGTTTCACCTCGCTCTTTATCGATTTTTCTTTATCAGCTCCTGCTTTTGTGGTAAAGAAAGCTCCTCCTTTTTAATGTTCTGAACAGGTCAAAGCATTATTTTTCTCCAACAAATACATTGAATATAGCAAATAATGAAAATCGATACTAGTAAAATTCATGGTGATTTTCCGTTGAGGTATTAGTTCACACCATATGCATAACATCGATAACACCCTCACAATAGTACATAGAGAAAACATTCCAACAAGAATAAATATAATGGAGGAAATCGCAATCCTAAGAGAAATCAACAACAACCTGATTCTAAATAAATACACACCTAATCCACACAATCCTCTATACAAAATTCTCACAACCAAGTCAGTGCTTCAACAAGGGTCAACAAGAACGGACCTAATGCATTCTGCTGATGATGGGACTAGTCCCAAAAGGCCTACATAGTTTAAAAGAACTTAAGTTGAGGAGACGGATCTACAAGGTAACTATATTATAGTTTTTAACCGTACATTATATTACTGTGGAATAATGAAAAGATTCCTTGATTTTACTGAGTTGTTTACTAAAAAAATAAATGAATAACCCGTAATATTGATTATGATATATAGTTTGATGTGTTTCATTATTTCTCCACTTGGGTGCACTCTTACAATATTGCGATCTTATTTGGCAATAAATAATATGATCAAGGTGCAGTGAATGAACATAACCTCACATTTCTGATTTGTTTTCAAACATCGCCGTTTACATTAAATATATAAATATTTTAAAATAACTACAGTTAAAGAATGATTTGTAAGTAGGCAGCTTAATTGTATTCGTTAAATAGTCCTAACAAATGCCACTCTTGATTTCCAAATTCTCTAGATAAATTCACTTCTCACTTCGTGAGTCGTGAATTTATCGATAATTTGGAAATCACTCGTGGCATTACTTATGATAATGAACTTAAGACCATACACCGAACGCCTCTAGCAAACTAAACTCGAAAAAAAATATACTGAAAAATATTTTTCGGAGATACGAGGCCTCTAACATCCCTGGAAAGGAGGTGAGAAGTACTGACATGTAAATAATCGAAAAAATAATAAAAAGCTATATTACTGTCAAATTCATAGTTTTCGGGGTAGGTAAACTGATTTGTGACAAGAAAACTGGAATAAACAAATACCCGGGCAACGCCGTCTAATGATATATTGAAAATAATGTGAAATCAATCCTCGTGTGATTACCAGAGAACCGATTGAGATGTGATATATAACATATGCAGTGGAGCAGCAATTACACATCTGGAAACTGAGTAAACAGCCATAAATCACGAATGCTATCTCGTGACGTCATCACCTCCTCTGTTATTACTCAGGCAAGATATAAGCTTAATGTGCTCGCAGCAATTCCTTAGGGGTGTAGCCAACTACAGTTCCATCTGACAGTACTGACCGCCGAATTGATCAGAGCCCGCTCGTCACCTAAATTTGACCGGAGCTAATATAAAACCCATTCTTCTTCTTCTTCTTCTTCTTCTTCTTCTTCTTCTTCTAATGACCTTCATTTTAGTGTTTCTAGGTAATTAAGAATCTTGCATTCCAGTGCAATTAGTCAATACCAACTTTTTTCTCCTGTTTAATGCTATCTACATTTGATTCAGGATTTATATAGAGTGGAGATAAACAAATGCAATAATTATTTTCTAACTTTTAATAAAAGAAAACAACTGAAATTAAACCATTTAATACTTGCATTTGTTTATATCCACTCTACAGACGTCCTCATTAGGGTGTAGTTTCCTATACTTACTTATTCACTGGCACTATCGAACCCGTAGATTCATGGCCGCACGGACAGAAGCTCTCCATACACCCCTATCGTGAGCTAATGTTTTCCAATCATTTCCTGTATAATCTACTTCCCTCAAATCATAGTTAATGCTATTCTCCCACATCATTCTTGGTTTACCAACTGGGAGTTTTCCCTCTGGTTTTCCTACCTATATATGAGATAATTAGCTTTCATAGATATTCCTGATTTCCTGAATATTGTGAATTTGGCCTGAGATATAAATTTTAATTTTGTATAAATGGGCACAAAAAAATAAAAACATGTTCTGTGTTTAATCTGAATATTTCCACTGCTTCCTTTCTTGGCATTTTATTGTTTAATGGTCAATCTAGTTGCATACTGGACCATTATTTATCTACGATAGTGTTTATTTTTAATTTAATTTTGATTTTCTTTTTATTCATGTTTTATATTTTTTCTTCCACTATGCGATTTGTTTAAAATGAACTGGTTTCTTTTTATGCTAGTATATCCGCTATCTTATTAGCATACATCCTACATAGGAAGGGAGCCATTGTACTGTCATATAGCTATTAAATAAAAACAATAATAAATATAATAATAAAATGATTAAAGGAAGATTGAAATTGGAGGATAATTAAATATACAAGCAATTACTATGGTCAAAACGCACACTATTGAGTAACATTAACAAATTGAGGCTGGAAGTAAACATCAGTAATAACTGAATATATATGCTCTCACATAGAAATACATTATACGATATAATGATATTGGACAGTTAATGACAAATGAGGGAAACTTCCTAGAAGCGGCTGAATTAAAATACCTAGTAACAGTGATTATATACAGAAATGAGGTGCACTAAGAAATTAAACACAGGCTCTATTCTGGAAATTCATGCATTACAAGAACTCTTGTCGTTCCAACTTCTCTGAAAAAAACGTTAAACTGAAAATATATAAAATTGTTTTTCTCGGAGTTTACTATATGGATGCGAAGTATGGACTCTTACTTTAAGGGAGGAGAAACGATTACGAGTATTTGAGAATTAAGTTATTAGAAACATTTTGGACCACAGACAGATGAGTAGTTTGGCGAATGGAGAAGACTACATAAGTGTGAGCTACATGGTATTTATGGAAAACAAAATGTAATAAGGACAGTCAGTGTAGTTCAGTGTGATGAGAACATATGGCACTAACGGGGAATAAAATAAGTTCATGGAAACTCTTGCATGAAACGCAGAGGGAAAGGGCGTAGTAGGTGTTCCAAGAATGAGATGGTCGAATAACATAAACCATGATTTGAGGAAAGCAGATTATACACATGATAGTGATAAATGTCCACCTGACCACAACCCTACGGGTTCGATAGTGCAAATGAGTAATTTAATTATCAATTACATCAATAGGTCAAAAGTGTAAAACAAACTGAATGGATCACAAGTGACGAATGCCAGATTCGAGGACAGCGAAAACTGTTCTATACTATAATACAAAAGTTAAAAGAAATCTATGCCAAACTTTGAAGATATGGCGTGAGAAACTGTTTTCACACTGAAAGGGCTAGATCACCAATTTATTGATGTCGATGAATAATAATACAAATTTAATAATAATAATAATTAATAATAATAAATCAATAAAAATAATATTTTATTAGGAATATTCCATAATACGATGTTTCTCCTACAGTGCAAAGTGATTTGTCGCCTGTCGCCAGAGGTTCCTACCTAAAGCATCTTCTTCCTTCAAATCTCTAGCTTCCATACTTCTACCTACTCCATCTATCCAACGTTCTCTGCCTCTTCCGCATTTTCCATTAGCTTTCCAATCAAGGATCTTCTATGGTATTCTCTCTTCTTCGATTCTTATGAAGTATTCATACGATTTCAAACGTTTTTCTTCTATGTTTCTAATATTTGTATTTCAACTTGCATAAAAATAATGATAATGATAATAAAAGTTCATAATATCATTGATTATACTTTTCTTTCGGGAATTAAGCCCTTAGGTACAAGCCGCCACTGCTACTAGTTAAAATTTAGTTTAAAATGTAGCAGTGTAAAATGTAAACGACAAAATTGCAATCGCTTGTAAAGTGGAAGTGATTTACGTGTTTCATAAGTGGTGATACTGTTTTTTATACGTTGTGTAGCTGCCAGTTGAATTTAATTACTTTTTATGCACCTGGCAATGGTGGACTGTTTGTATTTTTTTTGTTCATAATCTTGCTTATTGCTGCAACATTTACTTTTTTTTTCACATACCGAATTGACACAAAATTTACAACCAGTTAAAATTATAGCCAGCAGTCATATGTTTCTATCCGAGCTTTTTTATCGCATTGGGAGAGAGTTGCATCTGTATTACGTCATGAAGTGTTACCCTGATTCCCTAACACGAACAGCTGTATCAGTGGGTATTCGATTAATTCGAATTATGACGAATATTATATAATGTTGTGTTTGTATCACTCTCCTTTGCATTAAATTTTGTGTGACAGAGAGCGCTTTTTTATTCTGAATCTATTTCCTAAATTTGTTTTGTTTTACATTATTTCCTAATCTTCTTCTCCTTCCTTTCCAGGATTAGGTCAATACGACATGTTCTGGTCTCATGTCCGTCGTTTCCTTATGTCTTATGATGAAAGTTAAAAGATTAAATTGTACCTGTTGGTAGGTGTCGTCGTCCTCAACTTTGTTAAAATATACTTACTTACTCACTGGCACTATCGAACCCGTAGGTTCATGGCCGCACGCACATAAGCTCTCCATACATCCCTATCCTGAGCTAATGCTTTCCAATCATGCCCTCTATAATCTACTTCCCTCAAATCATAGTTAATGTTATTTTCCCACCTCATTCTTGGTCTACCAACTGGGCGTTTTCCCTCTGGCTTTCCTACAAGAAGCTTCCATGCAAGTCTTTCATTCCCCATACGTGCAACATGTCCTGCCCATCGCAGTCTACGAGACTTAACTGTTCTTATTATATCTGGCTTCCTATAAAGACCATGTAGTTCATTGTTATGCAGTCTTCTCCATTCACCTGTCTGTTCATCTCTCTTTGGTCCAAAATTTTTCCTAAGTACTTTATTCTCAAATACTTGTAATGTCCTTTACTCTCTTAAAGTAAGAGTCCATGTTTCGCACCCATATAATATAACTGGTAGAATAATAGTTTTATATATTTTCAGTTTAACGTTTTCTGAAAGGAGTTGGGACATCATCGACCAAGGTACTTTTTTCGTCTGGCTTATCACCTTCGACCAGTCCGGCATGGGTAACCCTATCGGCAGCAATGCTACCGCCGGCATAGCTCTCAGGATCATTTAAGCACGCAAGCCACTCCACCACGACAAGGTAAAGATACCATGGAGGGTTGTTAAAATATGGTATATAAAATTAACTGGAACGCTTTCAAAAGTTATGTTCCATCTTCTGCAGGTTGAGTTTCCGATATTTGTTGTTGTTGTATACGGTGATGTTTACTTCAACTGTTTATAGCAGCAACTGACTTGTTTTGGACGATCTCGTACAATGGGTTTGACTGGGGTGCATTCTCATTGAGAAGTGAGGTGTTGTTTGTTTCCTTTATAATTTCGAGGTCTTCAAATATATTTATCCTAGCTGGAATGTTTTCTCATTGGATTATTGTGAGAGTGTTTTCAATTGTGTTCGATGACCGGCGTTAATGGGATGTTTAGCGTAGCGTGATTTATCACTCGCGTGTATGAAATATTTTAGGTGTTCTTTATATCTTGCATTGAAATTTCTGCTTGCCTCATTCAGTCTAGTCTTAATGTATTCTATATTGACTTTTTAAGACGATCGGCAAGAATATCAAAATTAGTTAAAATAAAAAATAATACAATAAGAAAGATAATAAATGTAGAAAAGGATATTATAAGAGATTGAAGAAATCCAACTAAGATGACATGGACATCTAATGAGAAGAACGGATACAGAAACAAACAAAGAAGTATTGAAATGGATACCTCCTGGAAAAGGAAAACGTGGTAGACCAAAGTCAACGAGGATAAAGAGAATTCAAGACAACATGAAGAAGAGAAATATGACAGAAGCAGGCACGCAAGACCGGGAAGTGTGGAAGAAAAGAATTGTATATTTTGGTTGAGGATACCTGTGTAAATAAGAGAAACAATCCTGAAATAATAAAATATTGTTTTTGTAAAAAATGATTGTCAATTTCTTGGTCTGGTGGCGAACGATTTTTCAAACGTGTATATAATGCGTCATTATAGGAATAAACGTATATTTTATTTTCTTTTATATTATTTTTCTTATTTTTTATGTGCGAGAAGTTATTTTCTGTCCAAAAAAAACTATGTCCTAGATTGACATATTTTGTTTTCCCCCCTCTCTATAACTAAAACTTTGTAACGTATATATATATATATATATATATATACTACATGTATTATTTCTGTAACTGAACTGTACCCGAGCACGAACACTTGCTCGTTCGGGTGTCAAAATTGTGTACAACATTTAGGCCTACTTGCGAATAAAATTCATTCATTAATTCATTTCGAGAATTTTCCTCATCACTGAGGGTTTTCTCCAACCAATCATAGTAATTAACATGAATTAAAAAAATAATCATACATGCCTATGTACTTATAGACAATCAGTTTGCAACAAACATTCACAAATTTCCCTTAATTAAAGTTCTCCATCGTTCTTTGTCCTCTTTGTCTTCATCTGTTACATCAAATTTCCTCATTGAATTTTGAATGTTATTCTTCCACGTTGTACTTTGTCTTCCTTTTCTGCTCCTTCTTTCAATTTTCCATGGATAGACAGCCTTTGGTAGTCTTCCATCCTACAATTCTTCTTACGTGTCCAAACCCTTTTGCCTTCTGTATTCAATCTCATCCATTATATTTATTTTAAAATGTATTATTATTAATAATAATAATAATAATAATAATAATAATAATAATAATAATAATAATAATTCTATTCCATTACTGCAGTTTGACATGTACCTTATACGTCTCACGACCTGCCGGGAGAGGGATTTTAAACTATGGATTGCACACTTTTTTTTTTCATCGTACAGGAAATGGAGGGATTCTTCGAATCAATGATTAGCCCATATTAGGGTCACCTCCGAGATAACACACAATTAAGACGAAACACATCACTCACACACATTCACTCACTAGGCATGTACATGGCGAATATGATAATTATGATTATTATGCCCAGATGATACGCGCGTAATCTTTAGGTCTTAAATTTTTCTGACGATTGTCTTACTGGTGAGGAAACAACCTGAAAAAGCGGCAACACCCAGAAAACTTGTCCCTGCCGGGGATTGAACCCGGTCCCGCTGTGTACGGGGGAGCGAAGCTACCCCGAGACCAAAGCGACGGACTTAATATAAAGTAATAATAAATAAAAATATATTATTTTATTTAGCAATGTTTCATATCTTCACAACACCCAATTAATCTATTGTCATTCTCCTCAAATTCTCTCTCTCTCTCTCTCTCTCTCTCTCTCTCTCTCTCTCTCTCTCTCTCTCTCTCTCTTTCCAACCACCATCGTCCAATTATTTTTTTCCTCTTTATGCTCATAACACCGTCAACCCGCGTTATTTATACCCGTCCTCTTCATCTTTTATCAAGTGGCATCCAGTGTAGTATTCTTCTTGGGAATCAGTCTCCTCCATTAATGCCATTTTAGCTTCTTCATTTATGTATTTTATTTTTCCCAATGGAATTGGGAGGTAGCCTGATCCGTCAACCTCCAATCTGGAAGACCAAGTCATTTTAAATCAGGTTTCTCTACCATTAACCGTTGACGAACCAAGCCTAACTGTAAGGCAGCAGTACCTAAAACCTTAGGAAGAGGCTCTTACAGAGTACTTCTAACAGATAATAATAATAAAAGAATAAGACTGAAGAATACTAAGAAGAAGAAGAAGACGAAGAATAAGAAGACTAAGAATAATAATAATCTAATAAGAATAATAATTTTAATAATATTAAGAATAATAATAATAATTCTAATAATATTAATAATAATAATAATAATAATTAATAATAATAATAAATTATTAATAATAATATTAATAATAATATTAATAATAATAATATTAATATTAATAATGATAATATTAATATTAATAATATTAATATTAATAATAATAATATTAACAATAATAATATTAATAATAATAATATTAATAATAATAATATTAATATTAATAATAATAATAATAATAATAATAATAATAATAATAATAATAATAATTTATTTACAGAACTGTACAATACATGCTTGCAAAAAGGTTGCTTCCCAAAAATGTGGAAAAAATCAATAATAGTTCCAATCACTAAATCAGGCAAGGAGCATACTAATGAAGTGTCAAAATACAGACCAATAAGTCTCCTCAATGTAGCGGAAGAAAAGTACTGGAGAAGCTACTCATCGAAAGAATTCTACATCACATGTACAAGAATAAATTACTTAATAACAACCAATTTGGATTTAACCCCACAAGTAGGAACAATAGAAGCAGTAATGGAGGTTACAAAAACCATTAAACAGAGCCTGAATATAAAAACAAAGTGTAGTTCTGGTAAGTCTAGATGTTTAAAGGTGCATTCGACGCGGCATGGTGGCCGAGCATACTATACAATCTAAAACAACTTAAATGTCCAAAAAATCTATACATTTTAGCACAGAATTATTTCAGAGACAGATCTGCAATGTTCTCAGTGAATACGCTTAGAGTTACAAAGGAAGTAACCAAAGGATGCCCACAAGGATCATGTAGTGGACCTGGATTTTGGACTATCACGTACAACTCACTGTTGAATCTTAACTTCTCAAATCACTCTAATGTTATCGCTTTCGCTGACGATCTAATACTTCTCTCAACAGGAAGTAACGACAATGAGGCAGAAAATTACGCAAATTACTGACATAAGAAAAAATAGAATTATGGCGCTAACAATAATAAAATCACATTCAATGAATCCAAGTCCACAGCAATGTTAATATCAAGAAAAAGGACCTCCATTAATAAAAATATCAGTGTATACGTCAATCATGAACGCATTAAGCAAGTTCAAGAAATGAAATATCTAGGAATCCACTTTAATTGCAAACTAAGCTTTGATAAACACATTGAGATAACAACTAACAAGGCTATGAGCCTAATGAACATGTTAAGAAGGGCAGCTAGATTGCAGTGGGGACTAGGACATAAAGCATTAAGGAATATATACAATGGAGCAATCTTGCCTATGTTAACATATGGGGCCCCCATATGGGAGGAAGAATTAAGAAAACAAAAAAATTAAAAAAAGTTGAAGAGGGTTCAAAGAATTATAAATGTCACCATAGCCAAAGCCTATAAAACATTACCATATGAAGTATCTTGTATCTTAGCTGGAATTAAACCCATAAACTATCAGTATACAAGAAACAGCCCAGTTATATAGAGCCATACACGATGACCACACAAACATTGACACACCACTCAAAAAGGAGGAGTGGCCACATCCGGCAGAAAGAAAAGAATTAATGTGGGCGACATTGAAGAATCGAACCAACTACAAAATAAAAATATACACTGATGGCAGTAAATTCCAAGGAATGGTAGGGGCTGCTGCAGTTATCTTGAAAAACGGAAAATTAGAGCATACAATAAAAGCCAAAACTGTCCAATCGTTGCTCAAATAATCAAGCTGAACAGATAGGAATTCTTAAAGCTCTAGAAGCAATATCATCAATTGACCAAAACAGCTCTGAAAAAAGTTTTGTTGCAGTTTATACAGATAGTCAAGTTACTCTCGACCTAATTAAAAACAACTTCAAACAGGGATATATCATATCAAAAATAAGACAAACAATAGCAAAACTCAGGGAACAAAATTGGATAGTACATTTCGGCTGGATAAATAAAATCACATGTTGGAATTTATGGGAATGAAATGGCAGATCAATTGGCAAAACAAGCTGCAACAGAAACCAGCGTAACCGTTAGTAGAATATACAAAAAATACCTAAATCATCAATAGTTGCCCAAGTAAAAGAAGAAGGAACCATTAAATGGCAGAACGAATGGGACAACGCAGATAAAGGAGCCACATGTAAGAAGTTCTTCCCATCAGTCAGAGACAGATTAAAACTTAAATGTGAAATAACTCCAGAATTTTCTGAAATGGTAACTGGTCATGGAAAAAATAAATCACATCTTTATCGTATTGGAATATTAAACAACGCAACCTGTCCATGTAGAAAAGCAATTCAAAATGTATGAACATCTGCTTTATAATTGTGAATTGCAGCAGCATTCTAGAAATAAGTTGAGAAAGAGGAAATCAGCAAAGAAGGAGGAACATGGCCTGTGACGGAGAAAGACCTAATACACAAATATTTAAGACATTTCAAAAAATATATAAAAACAATAGTGTACGAAAATGAGTGATTAACAAGTGACGAAGATAAAAAAAAAAACATGTAAACAAAAACCAAATATATGATGTTATGGTAATGTTATGTTATCTGATTTTATGTGGTTGTTATGTATGGCATGTAAGATGGACTACGGGAAGGGGGCATGGCTGAAAAAAAAAAAGAAAGGAAAAAAAAAAAAAAGAACAAGAGAAGAAGATGAAGAGGAAGAGGAAGAGGAAGAGGAAGAGGAAGAAGAAGAGGAAGAAGAAGAAGAAGAAGAAGAAGAAGAAGGAAGACGAAGAAGAAGAGGAAGAGGAAGAAGAAGTAAGAAGAAGATGAGGAAGAACGAAGAGGAAGAAAGAAGAAGAAGAAGAGGAAGAAGAAGAAGAGGAGGAAGAGGAAGAGGAAGAAGAAGAGGAGAAGGAAGAAGAAGAAGAGGAGGAAAGAAGAAGAAGAAGAAGAAGAAGAAGAAGAAGAGAAGAAGAATGAGGATAAGAGGAAGAAGAATAATAATACTAGTAATTACTAATATTAATAATAATCATATATGAATATTAATAATAATAATGATGATTAATATGGAATATTAATAATAATATTATCAGTTAATAATAATAATATTATTAATAATAATAATACTAATACTAATAATAATACTAATAATAATATTAATATTAATATTAATAATAATAATAATAATACTAATAATAATAATAATAATATAGAGACACTTTTTTCACATAAACGATAAAATAACAAAAAATAATTAAAGCTTTTGAAGGTATCTTGACGAATCAAGTGGCTATGGTTAGTGAAACATCGATATTATTTTCACGAATTATAGCGAAAAGCTGAATGTACAAAACTCAATTTTAGAATTTATCCAAGAAAAGCAACTAAAATGGTACGGGCATATTAGGCGAATAGAGGATGAAATATTACAAAAAAAACGTATTGGAATGGACACCATCAGGAACGTGAAAGAAAGGACGACCAAATGTCACGTGGATCAAAGGGATTAGAGAAACGTTTTGAAGGACTGGAAAATAGAGGATGAAATGTGTTATAGTAGATACAAATGGAGGAAAATTATAAAGAGAAATTGAAGACAAATCATTGGTGCCGGAAAAATGTATCAACATTGTTAAAACCGGAAATATAATATACGTCCATCGCTGTGGTCTCAAGGTAGCGTGCTGCCTTGTCACGCAACTGGCCCGGGTTCGAACCCCGGTCGGGACAGGCTCCTGGGTGAGGTTTGTTCGGGGTTTTTCCTGACCTGTAAGACAAATAACAGGAAGCTTCGGCCCAACGGTCCCCGAAAATCTTCCGGCAATCATCATCATCCTTCCCCGGTGTGGAAAGCAACGGGAAGCTACCACACCTATAATTCCTTAGTGAACCTGCAAAGTATAACATGAAAATTCTATGATTGCAGTGAAAGATCTACCCTTGGCAGAATTATTATGGATGGATATATAGATAGATAGGCAGATAGCGAAAAGCTCAATTTTAAAGGAAATGTAATGATTTTGAGAAACTTCGATATTAAAACGACATTGATAAAAAATTTAGAACTTTCAAAATATATTCCCAGTTTCTGTATGTCAAGAAAAAAAAATAGCAAGTTGAGTTTGAGGTAAAATGTAAAAATGAATGTAAATAACTAAATTGTCAATGAAAACTGATACAGGTAATAAATTAATACAATTCTCCGAAATGAAATGAAAGGAAAATTAAAACGACCACGCTGGTAGTATTTTGCGGAAAAATGTGAAAATTAATTTTTTCCGCGAATTCGACGTTAACTTTGACATAATGCATGAAAATTGAACTTCTTTTCGTGCTTCCCAAATTGCTACATATTGTAGAATATGAACAAACTCATACGTAGCAAAGTATTGTTATTTATTTTCATTTAAAACTCTCAAACCACGCAGACACGTTAGTTGTTACATCAGTTACCTTTATTTTGTGTAAGTATTGTCTAAAGTTTATTAGAACGTACATTCTGTAACCCCTACTGTATATACTGCATTCAACATTGCTTGTTGAAATAAAATTGAAAACTTCACTGAAATTATTATTTTATTCTCATTCTGTAAAACATGATGTCATTCTACGATTAGGTCAGTTACCGATATTAGACCATACATTTAAGTAAAATTACTAATAGTAGAAACTCCGTATTTTCGGTTAAAGAGATTGGAACCCGTACATAAACGTTTTGTAGACAAAGAAAATCTCCTACTAGCTATATGAAGGCTAAAAAATTAAGAGTATATTTATTTTGTTGCAAGTGTTATGTGTTAACATCAGTTATGTAATATCCAATGCGAAAAAAGAGCGGCTCTGCATATAACTAGATAACACACAATGGTTAAGGCCTTGTATGGAAAATACCCTGTACCTAGTTAAAGATGCATTAAAAACATAATTTTTGAAGGAGTGAATGATTTTAGATAATTATATTGGCTATAAGTTAATATTTTATGATGATATGGATATAGGAAGAAAAACTGTAAAAATAACCCAAAAAATATTAATAATTAAAAAAAACAATGAGAACTTAACATTAAACAGAAAAGCTCAAGAATACGCATATGTTAGAACTTTTTTGGCAGTGAAGCGTGGTATTTCAAACAAATGCAGAAAAGCAGAATAACAGTTAATGAAATGAGATTAATGAGACGCACTTCAGGATATACAAAATGGGACCATAAACGTAATAATGAAATCATAAAGGAACTTTGCTGGAACCAGTGCTGCATACACAAATTATCAAAACAACTGGGTGAAACGTTTACAACGGACGAGAACTCCAGAATTCCAAAAGCAATGCTTCACTACCAAAACCATGGTAAGATTCCTGAACGTCCCAAAAAACGATGGAAGGAAAATTCCTCATTTATGAGATCATAACAAGTCATTTGGTATAACATGTGTTTGGATGATGATAAAAATTATTATTATTAATATTATTATAGTAAAATTATAGTATTATATTATAGTAAAATAATAACTTATTATATTATTATTTGTGACATACAGGCAACTAGAATGGTAAGATCATATGCGTAGAATGCCAGAAACAAGATTACCTTATGGTAAATATGGAATTAGATCAAAAATTGTACTGGATAACAAAATAATAGAACAATTATCACATTTCCAATATTTAGGATGTGATATAACTTACAGAGAAAATAAAGATGTAGAAAATAAAGTAAATACATTTCAGGCTATTTGTGGAACCATAAAAAGAACCTTAGGTCGGAAAACAAGGAAAGATACGAAACTTAAATTATATAAAACAGTGGCTGGTCCTTTGTTGTTGTATGGAAGTGAAAACTGGATAATGAAATCAAGGAATAAAAGCAGGATTCAGACTGCGGAAATGCTGTTTTTACGTAATGTGAAAGGATGCACAAGAGCAGATAGAATAAGGAATGAAACTATACGAGAAGAATTAAATATATATAAAATTGAAGATAAAATCTGCGAAAATAATAAGAAATGGACAGAACACTTAATGAGAATGAACAACGAAAGAATACCAAAAATAACCTTCCTGTATAATCCCAGAGGAACAAGAGATGTTGGCCGACCACGTAGAAGATGGACTCCACTTTTAACTTCGCCGGAACAGGCTGCATAGCCTAAACCTTGTAGTAGAAGAAGATGTGTACTTAAAACGATTTGAAAATTACCTCCTCATATTCTCTCCATACAGCCCTATCCTGAGCTAATGTTCTTCAATCTGTCCATGTATAAGTACCTCCCTCAAATCATGGCTAACATTATTCTCCAATCACATTATTGGCCTACCTAATGATTTTCTTACGAGAAGTTTCAATGTCCCTTTTTGCACTCCCCAATTTAGTGTCACATGTGGTGTCCATCACATCCTATGAGATTTAACTGTTATTATTACATCTGATTTCCCATAATGGTCATGTAGCTCACTGTTCAACAGTCTTCTCCATTCACCTGTCTGTCTCTCTTGGTTAAAAAGTTTTCCTAAGAAATTTGTTATCAAATACTCGTAATATTTTTTTCCTTCCTTAGTGAGAGTGAATTTTTCGCATCCATATAATATAACTGGGAGAATAAGAGTTTCACATATTATCAGTTTAATGTTTTTTTTTGTTTAGATACGATCGGACAACAAGAGTTTCTGTAATGCATAATAGCATTTATTTCCAGAATTGAGTCTACGTTTAATTTCTTTGTGTACCTCATTCCTGTTTATAATTATTGTTCCGAGGTATGTGGAATCACCCACTTCTTCATTTCTCTAATCTTTCAGCAATAGTCTATTTCTATTATATTATGAATTTCTATGTATGATTATATATTCAGTTTCACTGGTGTTTACATCCGGTCCCAATATCTTAATTTTATTCACTAGAGTGTGCGTGTTGGCTTTTAGTATCCCCTCGCTATTGCCTTACAGTACATCATCAGCATAAATCAACAATTTATTAATATAATTGAGTTGTAGGCCTTCTTCATCCTATAACGAATTGATGGGATACTAAAGAAACTAAAAAACTCACTGGTACTATCAAACCTGTAGGTTCATGGGCGTGCGGACATACGCTCACCATATATCCCTATCCTGAGCTAATTTTTTCCAAGCATTCCCTGTATAATCTACTTCCCTCAAATTATAGTTAACGTTATTATCTCACCTCATTCTTGGTCTAACGAACTGGACGTTTTCCTTCTGGTTTTCCTACAAGAAGCTTTCATGTATGTCTTACATTCCCCATTCGTGCCGCATGTCCTGCCCATTGTATTCTACGAGACTTCCTATAAAGACCATGCAGTTCACTGTTAAGTAGTTTTGTCCATTCACCTATCTGTTCAGCTCTCTTTGGTCCAAAAATGTTCCTAAGAACATTATTCTCAAATACTTGTAATATACCTCCCTTAAAGTAATATTCCATGTTTTGCATCCATATAATATAACTGGTAAAATAATAGTTTTATATATTTTCAGTTTAACCTTTTGAAAATGAGTTGGGACATCAAGAGTCTCTGTAATGCATAATAGCACGCTTTTCCAGTATTGAGCCTACGTTTAATTTATTTGGGCATCTCTTTTCTATTTGTGATTATTGTTCCTAGGTATTTGAATTGATCCACCTCCTCAAAACTTCCATCATCTGACATTAGCTGTCCATTTCCAATATATAATGCATTTTTATGTGTGACTATATATCTACCTTCATTGATATTTACTTCCAGTCCCAATTTCTTAGTGTTACTCAATAGTGTGTGGATGTTGGCCTTTAGTATCTCCTCACTAACGCCCAGTAATACTAGATCATCAGCATAGACTAACAGCTTATTAATACCTTTAAATTGTAGGCCTTCTTCATCCTCTAAAGTTTTGATGGCATGTCCTAGTACAAAATTGAAAAGTAGAGGAGATAGTGCATCTCCTTGCTTCAACCCATTGTGGATTTCAAAAGTATCCGTAAACTGTATGCCTACACCCACCCTACTCTTTGTGCCATTTAGACAAATTCGTATAAGTCTAACTAACTTTTTAGGAATTCCGAACTCCAGCAGAATACTATATAACTTCTTCCTCTTAATTGATTCGTATGTTTTTTGTTACGTCTACGTATATATACCATTATATTCTCATTTATTTTCTAAAATCTGTCTTATACTAAAAATCTGATCTGTTGTAGACCTGTTTCTTCTAAATCCACATTGATGATCTTCTATAATTCATCATTATAAGGAGTAAGTCTGCTTATTAATATATTTGTTAGAATTTTGTAAGAAGTTGAAAGTAATGGGATGCCCTTGTAGTTGTTGCAATCAGTTTTATCTCCTTTCTTATAGATTAGTATAATAATCGATTCTTTCCATTCACCTGGAAGAGTTTTTGCCCAAATCATATTAAGCAACCGTCGTATCTTGTCCATCAATTTTTCTCCCCCGATTTTATCAGTTCTGCTGGGATCTCATCTGAACCTGATGCTATATACAACTACAATTGTTCTATCGCCATTTGAATCTCTAATACACTTGGTTCTGCGACTAGCATTTCTGCTGTCTGTAAATTATCCTCTTCAATATCCTGTTCTCTATGTACATTTAATAGCTGATTAAAGTAACTTTTCCATCTATTTAATATACTCCTGGAATCTGCAATCATATCCCCATTTTCGTTCCTAGTTATGTTTGTTCTAACCTCAAACCCTTTGTTCTCTATCCTAATTCCCTGATATAATTCTCTAATGTTCCTATTTTTTTGCATTTATTTCAAGATCTCTCTCAAATATTCCCTCTTATTCCTCTTAAGAAACCTGGTGGTTTCCCGTCTAACACTACCCAATTGTTCTAAATTTACCTCATTTGGCTCGTGTAACCATTTCACTTTTGCTTGCTTTAGTTTCTTTACAATGTCGGCACATTCCTCATCAAACCATTTCTTGTTTTGTCTCTTTTTTTTAATAACCAATTCTTTCTGATGCTGATAATTTAATAGTACCTCTTATAGCCTCTCATTCATTATTTATATCAGTTTATTCTTCGTTTGCCACATTGTCATCAGAATATTCCAGTAGTTCAAATCTATTAGTAATTTTAATTTGATATTCTTGCCGCACTTCTTCATTTTTCAAGTATTTTAATTCAAATTTTTCAGAATCATCTTCAGCGTTTGTTCCTCTCATATGCGATAGCCGTTGTTTGATTTTCACGATACTCTATTAAAAATTCGATCTAAATGAGATAGTGCATTTCCTTGTTTTAATGCATTGTGAATTTCAAAATTATCAGAAAACTGTTTCCCTACACGCACTCCATTATTTGTGTCATTTAAACACATTCAAATAAGTCTAACTTTTTAGGAATTCCGAACTCCAGCAGGATACTATATAATTTCTCCCTTATTATTGAATCGTATGCCTTTTTGAAGTCTATATATAGTTGATGTACAGTACCATTATATTCCCATTTCTTTTCTAAAATCTGTCTTATACTAAAAATCTGATCTGTTGTAGACCTGGTTTTTCTAAATTCACATTGATGATCTCCTAGAATGTCATCAATATAGGGAGTAAGTCTGCTTACTAATATATTTGTTAGAATTTTGTACGAAGTTGAAAGTAATGAGATGCTCCTGTAGTTGTTGCAATAAGTTTTATCTCCTTTCTTATAAATTGTTACGATAAATAATCGATTCTTTCCATTCATCTGGAAGAACTTCACTGATGCACAATGCCATTAAGTCCTATTTATTTTGAAAAATCTGTCTTATACTAAAAATCTGAGTTATTATAGATCTATTTCATCCAAATCCATATTTATCATCTATTAGGTCGTCGATATAAGGAATAAATCTCGATATTAATATATTTGTTGGAATTATGTACGAATTCAAATAGTCTACGTCGGTACAACAATTACAAACGGGAATGAGGTGCAGAAAGAAAATTAACCATAGGCTAATTTCTGGAAATGCATGTTATTACGCATATCAAGGACTTTTGTATCAAAACATTATAGATATTACAAATAAGGGAACAAGAAAAATAAGTCGATTGATATTTAAATCACCATGAATAGCCTTTAGCTCCTCTCTTTATCAACAAGAGGTTTGATAGATAATAATCTTTCAGTGACATATTCCCATCTCTTTAAAAAAAAAAGTAAACCGAAAAGTACATAAAAGTGTTTTTCTTCCATTTATATTATATGTATTCGAAATATAATCTGACAATTTAAGACACTAGAAACGTTTATGAGTATTTGAGAAAAAAAATGTTAGGATGATTTTTAGACCAGAGACGAACAAACCGGTCAAGGGAAGATTTTATAACTGTAAGCTACATGATCTTTATGGGAAGCCGGGTATACTTAAGTTTGGTTGACTGCGACGGAGAGAACATGCTACAGGAATGGGAATTGAACGAGGAGTATGGAAACTCGTAGGAAAACCCAAATAGGTAGGCCAAGAATAAGATGGGAGAATAGTATTAAGCTAATTTGACGGAGGTAAAAGAATGCATAGCTCAGAATAGGGATGCTTGTGTCCTCGCGGCCATGAACCTCTGGGTTCGATAGTGACAGTAAGCTACTTAAAACTTTTCATCCTGTATATGAAATATGTAAAGTAAAATTCGGTGTAACCATTATCCAGGATATTCCGGGGCTTGTGACGTATTTCTAAATGGCGTCGAATTAAAGTCAAGAGATTATATCGAGCTTTTCCTCACTTGATTAATGATTTTTTCGGAAGCTAATGCGGCTACAATTATAGATTTTCAATACATAACGAACTTCTAAAAATACATTTTGATCCTGAATTGTATAGAGAATGCTCTAATACACTTTCCCTGTTTTACCATTAACTTTTTAATACAATACATATCTCGCTTTGAGATAATATAAATTAATGGCATTATATTGTTCAATATAATCAACTCATGTGAATTATTAACTTATTGTATACATATCTATGTAATAATAGTAATAATAGTAATAATAATAATAATAATAATAATAATAATAATAGTAATAATAATAACAATAATAATAAAATAAACGAAAATTAAATTTTATAAAGTAATGGCTGTTCCTCTATTGCTGCTTGGATCAGAATGTTGGACGATCACTAAAGGACAAGAACAAAAATTAGAAGCAGTTGAGATGAGATTTTTAAGAAATATAGCAGGATATACTCTGCTGGATAAGAAAAGAAACGAAGGTATAAGAAAGGAATATTTAATTTTAGGAAGTTATATTTTGAGGTTATTTTAATTATATTATTTTTGGTCTGGACATCTTACCTCAATGTTAATGTTGATTTGTTCTTGGACATGTTTCAAAACAATTCTGTTTTATCGTCAGCTTTCCCAGACTGGGAAAGTCTGGGAAAGCTGACGATAAAACAGAATTGTTTTGAAACATGTCCAAGAACAAATCAACATTAATATTGAGGTAAGATGTCCAGACCAAAAATAATATAATTAATAATATAAGAAAGGAACTAAGTATTTTCAAACTTACAGGTCGAATAATTAAATATAGGAACGACTGGAAAGAACATAGTAGTAGTAGTAGTAGTAGTAGTGGTAGTAGTAGTAGTAGTAGTAGTAGTAGTAGGACTTTATTAGACAAAAATAAAGATATTTACAATATTATTTACAAATATGGGTCGCACGGGCAGTAAGCCGTACGTGCTGTTGACAGTCCGTTACAATAAAGTAATAATTGATACTAGTGTAAAGAAAAATAAACAACAAAAAAAGCAATACAATTACATAAAGAAAACACAATAATATTACAATTAAATAATAACACAATAGCATACACTAAAAAACAATAACATTACAATTACATAAAGAAAACACAATAATATTACAATTAAATAATAACACAATAGCATTATACACTAATTAATTTATATATAATTATTAAGAATTAATGGCATTGCATTTTCATAACATATATTTATTCATGAATGAGTGTTGTTCTTATTTTCCGCGTTTTGTCCAGAAATTTACCCAAGTTTATCCAATTTTCTGGATTTACCAATAACTCGTAGCTTGCCAATCTTTCCCGATTTGAATTTAGAAATCTTTCCGGTAATAACTGACGTCTCCAATATTCTAAATCATTACATTTTCTTAATATTCTTTGGAAAGAACATATTGATAGAATGCCAGAAGGAAGATTTCCAAAATTATTGCTAAATTATAAACCGCACGGAAGGAGAAATGTTGGACGCCCACACAAAAGATGGTCTGAACAATTTTAACAGTTCTAGTTTTCATGAAACCGGAACGAGCCAACATGCTTAATTCCTGGATGATGATGAGTAATTTCGTTCCTTCAAAGAAGGAAAAAAAAAATTGGAATGTTGAATTCGCACTAATTCTATATATATCATCATCATCATCATCATCATCATGATCATCCTTCACGGATTAAGTTCTTGCCTGTTCCGATCTCACATCTGTTCAGCACAACGCCTCATTGGTGAAGACCAATGATCTTCGTCCTACAGGATTATACATCAGTGGCATCTTTGGTATCCTATCCTCTGTCATTCTTTGCAGATGCTCTTTCCAATTGTTCCTGTGTTCTTCTATTTGTTGAAGAAGTGGTTGTAGTTTTAGTTCCTCTCTAATATTCTCATTTATAATATGCTCTTTCTCTTGTACAACCTTTCACAGCCCGTAGGAAACTCACTTCCGCTGCCTGAATTTTACTTTTTTCTTTTGCCTTCAGGACCAGGCCTCACTTCCATACATCGCCACTGATAGTGCCATCTTCGAGTAAAATCTTAGCTGCGTATCCTTTCTTACTTTGTTCCTCGTTGTTCGTCTGATTGTTCCACAAATATGTTGAAATTTCTGTATTTTCTTATTTATATCTTGATATTTTTCATAAGTTATATCGCAGCCCAAATACTGGAAGTATGAAACCTGTTCCAACACTTTATCTTATATTACTATTTTTGTTCTTACTGGGTACTTTCCATGGAACGCCAATAGTTTACTTTTTGATGTTGAAATTATCATATTATATGGAATTATAAGACGACGACATGGATTATATATATATATATATATATATATAATATATATATATATATATATATATATGACCAGCCTCATGGGCTAGTGAGCAGCGTTACCCGACAACTGTTCATGAGGTTCCGGGTTCGATTCCCGGTCAGACCATAAGAATGTTTTCTTAAAGGGAATTATTCCTGTGGTTGCCCATGGTCTGGAATTTAAGTTAAGTTTAGATTAAAAACTCTCCTGGCGTTTCATTATCATTTATCACCCATCACATCATCGGGGTAACGTAACTCAGCCTTCCAGATGCCCCAACCTAAGAAATGGATTACAATTCCGCCAATGTCAGGGAGAGAAAGACAGAAATGTCATAAAAGACAACCTGGTGGCATTAGACAATGTATAACCTACTAGCAACATATTTTCCTTCACAAAACTTACATACACCTTCCACAAAAAAAAAAAAATCAATGTTTTCATTAGTTTAAATAACAAATTATAAAATTACCACTTAACCAAGAAAATTACAATAAGGAATTAAATTATATAAAACTTTTAGCTTCTAAAAATGGATATAATGAAAAAATAGGTATAATATTTGAGGAAGACTGAGAATAAGGTACTAATTTATAACTTAAAAGCTTTATAAAATGACCTCAACGAAGATTTATAATGTACTTACAATCTAGATTTTACAAATAGATCTATTTCTTATTCTCCATATTGTTGTACACGCTGTATAAATGTGATTTGATAGCAGATCACTAGGACCTACGCACTTTATAGTGATGTGAGTGCATATTATTCGATTATGTGGAAAATATATGAATACAAAACCTATAAAAGAGACAATCGAAATCATATTGAAAATCTGAATGGATCATTTCACTGAAATCTAAAACTCTGTTTTTGCTATTTGATGTTGAATTTATCAAAAGCATGGATAAGTGTGAAACAGATATCACGCAATATAATACTCTTAATATACAGAATGTTAATAAAATGTCCTACTGCTTGTTTAGAGAGCAATATTGCTGTACAAATACCCAGCTTACATTTCACACAAATATGTTTACTTCAATGAATTAAGTTAAGTGCCTTATATACAAGCAGAATTAAAAAGTATTGATTCCTATATTTAGGGCCAGTTTCACCAAGAGAGGTTAACTCTATTACGCCAGTTTTCCCCATGTATAATGCATAGCTTAAACTGGCGTAATACAGTTACCTCTCTTGGTGAAACTGGCCCTCAGTAGCGCACGCGGTTAAACGTTCGCCTCTCACATCTGGGGTCTCGAAATCGACTCTCGGTCAATCCGTGTGGGTTTCGGGGTGTACGAAACGGAGCATCGCTAGGTTTCTCTGATTTTCTCCCGTTTTCCCCTTCCACAAATTTCTTTCCACCATTTATCCATACTCATCTCATCCATTTCGTTTCATTTTGTTCATCCGTTCTTCTGTTCATTGCGTCATGTGTGGTCGGCCGGCAATTTTGTCCTTCTCAGACCTCCATAAAATATATACCTATTATTATAGTTTTATTTATCTATTTATTTACTTATTTAACTTGGTGGAGTTAAGGCCATGTGGCCTTCTATACCATTCATCAGGGAAAACATATGTTACATTAGAATACGAAAATCACAACAATATTAGATACTAGTGTATCAGATTCATATTTAATGTCCGAAAATACGATCACATTTCTCCATTATTTCACAAATTGTCATGGCTACATCTAAAAGAGAGAAGAAAATCACACTGTCTAATTCTCTTATTTAGATTCTACATACCTCGATTCCTAACTACTCGTATTTATCATCCCGTTTCCAGTATCTATCCTCAAACCATAACTTAAACACAAAATCACAACATAATCTCCTGCTTAATACACCGCAACATAGGACATCACATCACTCCATGTCATATAGTATCTTTACTTCTCGCAACTGGAATTCCCTACCACAAGAAATAAGGGGCTGCCGGACATTGGCATCTTTTAAAAGAAATCTAAATTTATATTTACTCTAACCTCGACTTCATCATTATCCAGTGTACGGTAGCTACATTAATTGGGTTTCTCCTATAATTTATCATATTTATACTATTATACTACCTCCGAGCACGTAGCGTAGTGGTTAAGGCACTGAGCTACAAGCCGGAGGGTCGAGGGTTCAAGTCCCGTTGGGGTCAGGATTTTTAAATTGACCCAAACCCTCTGGCAGCACTATGGCCCTGGGGTCGACTCAGCCTCTACCGGAAATGAGTACCAGACGCTTGTTCTGGGGGTAAAGGCGGCCGTCACGCAGGGCTGACAACCCGGCTGACATAAAGTGCCGATTGTCTAGAAAAAGTGGGAGCCTTAACCTCCTACTACCCCAAGGGCCTCCGGGTCTGCTGTGGGATCACTTTACTTTTACTACCTCCGAGGAGTTATTTTGGAAATAAACAGGATGAAAATCCTACAAATTATGATTAAGAAGAATAAGAGAAAAATATATATTTTATTTATTTATTTAATGCAGGGCACTTGAAATACAGATCATTCACCTTATTAACATATTTATAATAACTATACACAATAGAAACAAGGAGAAAAATATAATATATAGAAAAATATACTTATTATCATTATTATTATTATTATTATTATTATTATTATTATTATTGTTATCGTGAGTATTATTATTGTTATTATCGTATAAAATGTTGCTTGCATATGAAATTTACATTGCAACATTTAGGCTTAATATATCTTAACTGTTTACAATTAGTATAGTGTATATCTATATTGTCAAATATTTGTTTGTATTTGTCCTGTTTGAGAGGAAGAGAAGTCCTTGTGGCCTTAACTCTGCCAGAATAAATAAAACATTATTATTATTATAATTATTATTATTATTATTATTATACCAAACGATTATTTGGCCAAACTGAACAATAATAAAAGTAAGATCTAAAAACACAGTAAAGTAATGAAAATTGAAATAAAAATAAAAATATAAACACAAAGGAAGAAGAGCTCCTATCTGTTATACATGAAAAATATAAGGAATTTAATACAATATAATGAATTAATTTATCGCTTTATATATATATATATATATATATATAAAGTTAAATAGAGGGTGTAACAGTACCTCACCAACAAAATGATAGGGATGATAGACCATGCAGAGAGGATCATTTTTTGTGAAGGAACATATGGGCACAAACACGTCATTTATGAGTTATGCGCAGATGAAGGTGTTCACCCGTAAGGGTTGAAATTGAATACTAACAATTGTAAACGTATCATTTTATTAAAAAATACATGTTTGTACAATAAGTGTTCAAACAGTCGACCCTGTGTCTCATTGCATGTTTGATATCGTCGCAGCAACGATCAGCCAGCACGGCCGTTCTTGGCAGTATTCCTTTTGAAGTCGTAAAAACACTTACTGTTTGAACACTTATTGTAAAAACATGTATTTTTCAATAAAATGGTACGTGTACAATTGTTTGTATTCAATTTCGACCCTAACGGGTGAACACCTTCATCAACGCATAACTCATAAACGACGTATTGCAACTATATATTCCTTCACAAAAAATTATCCTCTCTGCATGGCCTATCATTTTGTCGGCGAGGTCCTGTTACATCCTGTATATATATATATATATATATATATATATATTAGGTTAAGATATTATTAAATCGTAATACTTCTTCTTGTAAGCTCTTGTTTCTCTCAACGAGACTTAGGTGTTCTTCCCCTACAGGGGAGAAATTCAACCACACTAATTTACTTACATTTGTTTTCGGATAGATGCCATTGTTTGGCACGGGGTCAACGCTCCGGCTCATACTGACATCTAGGAAACCAAGGTAATACTAGGATGGGGAAATTCCGTAAATTTTTCTTAGAGGCCTTTTTTTCAGGTTTAAAGACCTTTTACCAGTCTGGAAATCTTCAGACTCGGGACCCAAGGCTGAAAAGTCCCTTCCGGAGGACTTGCTCCTTGAATTCTTCCTTCTTAAAAAATTAATCGACCTCGCCCAAGTTTGAATCCGCGACCCCCGGGACTACAAGCAAGGAGTATAACCACTAGTCAATAGCGGCCGATTTATCGAATAAAAGAAAAATGAATAATTTATTGTTAAATAGCACTACTAGTGAGATGTTTCTGTTAGTTAGTGAAAAAATCTTTAGTTTGTTGAAGGGCTTCAACTCATCTCATCCCTCGACCCGACCCTAAGCTTGATACGAGAAAAGATTATTATGCGAGGATTATTCGAAAAGCAAGTTTTTTTAAAAAAACACACAATTGTGGTAACTTTTCTTACATACCAGTGAAAAGTACACATTTCAATTATTTTCATAAGTAATGCCACGAGTGGTTTACAAATGTATCTAGAGGATTTGGAAATCAAGAGTGGAATTTGTTAGGAATATTTAACGAATAGAATTAAGCCATTTACTAAAAAATCACTATTTAAACATAGCTGCCGGTATTTTAAAAAAATATATACATTTAATATGAACAGCGATGTTTTAAAACAAATCAGAAATGTTTGGTCATGTTTCATTTGTTTATTCACTGCAACTTGGTCATATTATTTGTTGCCAAATATGATTTCAATACCATAAGAATGCACCCTAGTGGAGAAAGAATGAAACATATCAAACTGTACATTATAACCAACGTTATATGTTATTAATTATTTTTTTAGTAAACAATTCACTAAAATGTATCGCTAATTTGGAAATCACTCGTGGCAATAATAATGAGAATCATTTTTGCATGTCTATGGAAGCCTGTTAAATCAAAGGTAGAATGCCAGTGCAAGCTAGAGATCTTAAATTCAAATCCCGATTCATGCATACATTTTTATCTTCAGCTGTATTAACTATTACGTTGACAGTGGCACTTGATGTTAGCCGGGTTGTCACCTTTGCGTCAAGGCGCCTTTACCATCAGAACAAGCGTCTGGTACTAATTTAAGTTAGAAGCTGAGTCGACCCCAAAGCCATAGTGCCGCCATAAGGTTTTGGAAAAATCCTGACCCCATCGGGACTCGAACCCTCCACCTTCCGGCTTGTAACGTATTACCTTAATCACTATGCTATGGCGTGTCCCATACACACAAGCATACATACACACATACATACATACATACATACATACATACATACATACATACATACATACATACATACATACATACATACATACATACATACATACATACATACATACATACATACATACATACATACATACATACATACATACATACATACATGCATGCATGCATGCATGCATACATACATACATACATACATACATACATACATACATACATACATACATACATACATACATACATACATAACATACATACATACATACATACATACATAACATACATACATACATACATACATACATACATACATACATACATACATACATACATACATACATACATACATACATACATACATACATACATACATACACACACACATACATACATACATACATACATATATACACACATATAGTATATATATATATATATATATATTTGTTACAGAAGCTATGAGATGGCAGCAAGACCCATGTTCCGCTGCGTATCATGATTGAGAATTGTATATCAAGTTTTCAAAATATCCACCGCCCATCTCATTGTAGAGCGTATATCGGCTGTGTAGTGATTGGCGCACATGTTCTAATACGCCGGGCCTCGTTTGAATTATTTCTGTAGCAGCGTGAATTCGGGCTATAAGATCCATACGTGACTCTACTGGAGTCTGATAAACAGACTGTTTCATGTGGCCCCACAAAGAGCAGTCGAGTGAGTTAAGATCTGGTTATGTCCGAGGCTGACTGGACCCTCTCTACCTATCCATCGACCCGGATACGTGATATCCAAATGTCTCGTCACATTGGCATCGAAGTGAACTGGAGCTCCGTCATGTTTCAACCACATTCCGTTGCGAAGTCACCATCGTAGCTTTCGTACCTGTGGGGTGTTTACAAGTAATGAGTCTTCAAATTCTTCGAACTAACACTGATCTTGGGACATAATTAACTAGTCATAGCGTGAAAACGAAGCATTTCCGGACATTGGTACCTTATTAAAAAAGATCAACATGTCTCAATATACTACCTCACCTCCTTTGTCGGTGAATGTCTTGTAACACCCTGTGTATACATGCATGCGTGCGTGCATGCATACATGCATACATGCATACATGCATACATGCATACATGCATACATGCATACATGCATACATGCATACATGCATACATGCATACATGCATACATGCATACATGCATACATGCATACATGCATACATGCATACATGCATACATGCATACATGCATACATGCATACATACATACATACATACATACAATAAAACTTCATACAACTTACATTTTGCAGATGATCAATTGTTAATTGCACAAGATTATGAAGATTTAAAATATATGACTAGAAAATGAATAGAAGAATATGAAAAATGGGGATTAATTTTGAACAAGAAAAGATAACAAAATATTTATCAATTGGTGAACCAGAACAAAAATTAATTTTGGAGACTGGAGAAACAATAAAATCTTGTATTGAGATCACATATTTAGGAATTAAAATAAATGAAAATTGGAGTTATGAAAAGGAAATAAGAAATAGAAATAATAAAGGAAATTTTGCAATTGCTTGCGTCGATGGAATATTGTGGGATAAAAATACAAGTAATAAAAATAAAATGAATATACAGGATATAAAAAGGATGGCGTAAACTTACATGGTTGAAAGTACACAATAATAGAAGCAACGATGTCCCGGTAAACATAGGTCCGGAAACGAGCCGTTTGCGAGATAATTACGAAAGTATGGTTACAAGCCGCAACTGACGTCATTGTTTGTAACTTCGTACGGTTTACTCCTTGCGCACTTGAAGCCGTCCTATGTCCTTTTCTTTACAAAACTGAATATTGCCGAGAGATGGAGTTGTAATCAAACTATACACGCAGAACATACAGGACGGATACAGTACACAGTCTCAAAAGGTATCAGTCTCGTCTGAGGAGTGCCACTTGTGCTGTGCTGTAGAACCTTACAGTAACGAAGAGTATGCGGATATGCATTTCATGTACGGTAGGGCTAATGGCAATGCACGGGAGGCTGCACGCTTGTACCAAGAAACATATCCTGATCGAAGACACCCCGAAAGTCGTACATTTACAAGGGTTTATCAGCGCCTGAGAGAAAATGGGAGTTTTGCAAATGGCAGTGCAGTAGGTAGGTCTGCTCACATTACACTTGAGGTTGAGGATATGGTGTTGGAAGCAGTACAGCTCTCTCCAGGAACCCCGACGAGAAGAATTGCCACACAAGTGCCTGTACTAAGTCACAGTAGTGTATGGAGAATTTTACAGCGCAATTTACTGTAACCTTACCAGCTCCAACAAGTTCAATGTCTCGATGATACGGACTTTGTTTCTAGAGTGATGTTGTGTCAGTGGATGCAACAACAGACTGTAGTCAACTCTCGTTTCGCATGTAACATTTTATTTACAGACGAAGCAGGACTCACACGCGATGGTGTTTTAATTATCATAATACACATTTTAGGTGTGAAATAAGCCCACATGCTGTTCATGAGTCACCACATCAGCACCGTTTCTCACTGAATGTGTGGTTAGGGGTACTAGGTGATCGCCTCATTCGGCCACACATTCTTCCACGAAAACTTAATGGACGGAGGTACCTTAAGTTTTTGCGGCGTTATCT